>OY293415.1:5298703-5666376 GCA_958502065.1 Chrysolina americana | reverse complement strand
TTGCTATTCATATTAGGAGATTATTATCTTCAGTAATTATTAATAATTTATTTAATTTTCATTCTGGAAGTGAAATTTTTCAACACCAATGACGGCAGAGTTCGACGGATTATGCTTGAGTTCAATAAATTATAAAACATACCCTTTTTTGACAGATTCATTCTCATAAAGCTGAACTTGCGTAGGAGTGGCTTTTATTAACCTTGCTCCTCAAATATTTCCATAGTGATCGTTAAGAATTACATAAATAATTGTAGACTTCTAATAAGGAATTCGGTAATCACGAATCACGATCGAAACAATGGTCCGGAATCACAGAATCATGACCTAGAAATAAAAAAAATAATAGCGGGTAACACGTTCATGTATAGTCAGCCTCAAGGAAACACTTAAACATGTACCAAATAATGATAAAAAATTATTGATATTTTCCGGCAGATGGCTATGTTTGAGGATTGAGTTTCCATTGCGCAGTTGTTAAAGTTATAGATAGCAAATTGTGTAATTATATATCAATTTTGGTGGCGTTCTCAAGATTTTCCAGAAAGTTCCAAAATGTTCTAAAAAGCTCAAGAATAATTTGAAATCTTGTTACTCCATCTAGAACAGAGATTCGAAAACTGAACACTCCAGTGAGGCAGGTTGGTGGGTAGAACTCACTGGAAATATGAGAAGGTGGAGCTAGAATATTCTCAGAGTATTTGGGAAGTGCTGGATAGTTCAAAGAAACCATATAATTAATTATAAACATGTAGTTGATTTTCACTCGATCCGTTAAAACTGGAAAACAAAGATGAGAATTCACCAATTTTTAGAGAAATTAAGTGTATTCACCAACAGTATGAAGATTTATATGCTTGCTTGTCTAAGGGTATAATACGAATTGTTCGAAACTTTTTCTAGGATAAGTAAGAAAAACTGAAATGATTCATGAATAAGCTCACCCTAGGGCTTCGCGAGACCAAGACCAAGACTGATTCCTCTTGGTCTTGGTCTCGAAAAATAAATGTAGTCTTGGTATTGGTCTTGATATTTCAAGAAGATTTATTGAGTCATCATCTTGGTCTTCTTCTTGGTCTTGGACTTGGACTTGGTCTTGATCTTGGTCTTGGTCTTGGTCTTGGTCTTGGTCTTGGTCTTGGTCTTGGTCTTGGTCTTGGTCTTGGTCTTGGTCTTGGTCTTGGTCTTGGTCTTGGTCTTGGTCTTGGTCTTGGTCTTGGTCTTGGTCTTGGTCTTGGTCTTGGTCTTGGTCTTGGTCTTGGTCTTGGTCTTGGTCTTGGTCTTGGTCTTGGTCTTGGTCTTGGTCTTGGTCTTGGTCTTGGTCTTGGTCTTGGTCTTGGTCTTGGTCTTGGTCTTGGTCTTGGTCTTGGTCTTGGTCTTGGTCTTGGTCTTGGTCTTGGTCTTGGTCTTGGTCTTGGTCTTGGTCTTGGTCTTGGTCTTGGTCTTGGTCTTGGTCTTGGTCTTGGTCTTGGTCTTGGTCTTGGTCTTGGTCTTGGTCTTGGTCTTGGTCTTGGTCTTGGTCTTGGTCTTGGTCTTGGTCTTGGTCTTGGTCTTGGTCTTGGTCTTGGTCTTGGTCTTGGTCTTGGTCTTGGTCTTGGTCTTGGTCTTGGTCTTGGTCTTGGTCTTGGTCTTGGTCTTGGTCTTGGTCTTGGTCTTGGTCTTGGTCTTGGTCTTGGTCTTGGTCTTGGTCTTGGTCTTGGTCTTGGTCTTGGTCTTGGTCTTGGTCTTGGTCTTGGTCTTGGCCTTGGCCTTGGCCTTGGCCTTGGTCTTGGTCTTGGTCTTGGTCTTGGTCTTGGTCTTGGTCTTGGTCTTGGTCTTGGTCTTGGTCTTGGTCTTGGTCTTGGTCTTGGTCTTGGTCTTGGTCTTGGTCTTGGTCTTGGTCTTGGTCTTGGTCTTGGTCTTGGTCTTGGTCTTGGTCTTGGTCTTGGTCTTGGTCTTGGTCTTGGTCTTGGTCTTGGTCTTGGTCTTGGTCTTGGTCTTGGTCTTGGTCTTGGTCTTGGTCTTGGTCTTGGTCTTGGTCTTGGTCTTGGTCTTGGTCTTGGTCTTGGTCTTGGTCTTGGTCTTGGTCTTGGTCTTGGTCTTGGTCTTGGTCTTGGTCTTGGTCTTGGTCTTGGTCTTGGTCTTGGTCTTGGTCTTGGTCTTGGTCTTGGTCTTGGTCTTGTATCAGTAGTTTATTTTCTGGTTTTTTGACATTCAACAGAAATCAGACGAAAGCATATAGCAAACGTGCGGCGTCGTTTCAAGAATATGAGAAAGAAAAATCTAGAATTTTCCTGAAGAGTATGCAAATTCTGGAAAATTCGAAAAAAACATGCAATGGAGCATAGTCAATGATCCAGAAAGTTATAGAACTTATCGACAAGAAACTGATATGAAATTCTATAAATTTCTGCTACCAGTGAGGCATTTGTCGAACATAAGAGGGAAAATTCTGAAATGTGTAGGAAAATTTGAGAAAACCTGGGTATGAACCAGAAGAGAATATTCATAATGAAAAGACTCAGAAATTAATTTCTGGGAAGCAGCTATTTTCTGATACTTGATGAAAGTGGTACATGTTTCATGCAGCGGATGCGAAAGGAAATTGAATAATGTAGAGCAGTACTCACTGAAATATTTTAAAGAGCACGACAAGAATTTAGCGTTTTTTCATCAGGGGGCAGATGGAGCTCAATTTGAACGTTTTTTCTGAAGACGGATTTATGAATCATTTCCAGATGTTAAAGGACTGGGCGACAGGGGCGACTGGGCGACTGGGCATTCCTAATGTTCGCGAGAAATATTTTTCCATAATACAGAGAAAAAATTCGCCGATATTTTCATACATACAGGGTAGTCAACAATATACTCAAATCTTCAGTGATTGAGTTTATGGTGGTGGTCGGTGGATCAGCGGTCTAAGGCACAGGCCGTTCGAAACTCCAGCATAGCGATAGTCGGTTCGAGTCCGATGTAGGTATGAGAATTTTTCTCAACTACCTTATATCGGATTGATAGGCGAGGTGAGGTTTTCCGGGTTTTTCTACAGCTGAAAAGTGAATACATCACCTGAAACATCAGTAAGTCGCCCCGGAGCGCCACGGCAAATAATAATAATAGCCGTCCTCTACCCGCACAGGCTATGCCTTTGGGTACACTCAACGAGTGTTTATGAGGGAGTATTATTATTATTATTATTTTTTTTTTTTTTCGTTAGGAATTACCCAGTCAGGCCCTGTATCCGGAGCTCCGACACTTCCGGAGGGCGCGCTGGCGTGTCATTAACCCCAGTAAACACTCCCCACGTCCTTGGGGTAAGTGATTACTAGGTCCGAGAAGCATGTGCCCTGAGTAGGCGGAGTGAACCAAGAATTACGGCCTTCTGCATTCGCCCGGCTAGGATTTCTGCCATGTCACGGCAAGCCGGTATGATTTTTAGGTTTGAGAGCAGTGTGTCCATCATTCCACCAAGGACCCCTATTATCAGAACCACCATCTTGACAGAATGGTTTGGGTAAAGCCTGCGGAGTTCAAAGAGAAGATCTCGATATTTAGTCCGTTTTTCCTCCTCTTTTCGGACGATGTTCGTTTCGCCAGGAGCTGAAAACTCAATGACGAAAATCGTCCTACTTTGATGGTCGAGGAGTACTACATCAGGCTTATTGGCTTGTATTTGCCTGAGGGTGGGGAATGAATAGTTCCAATAGATTCGGCACTTCTCATTCACCACCACGGACTCAATATCCGGAGCATAAGGCAACACTGGTGTCTCGTCTACACCGTACGAGTGTCGTAGATGGTAGTACAACACTCGTAGGGCCGCGTTATGTCTGTGGATATAGGCTGAGACCGCATAAGCTGGACAAGCTGACAGCAAATGCATTATGGTCTCAGCTGCCCCACGACACGCTCTGCATCTAGTGTCAGGGACCTCTATACCCATCACGCGACTGCGGTAGACGAGAGTGTTGAAGACACCATCCTGGCAGGCCATTATGAATCCCTCGGTCTCCGACTTCAGCCCACTTGACCTGAGAAACGAGAAGGTCAGGTCTCTGGATAAGCCTAGGTCTTCAATGTTCTTGAAGAAGACCCCATGCATCGGCTTATCCTTATGTAGCTGCAGGAGCCTCTCACACTCCGCAGCTTTTACGTGGGCTTTTTGCTGAACGGGTTCCAACTCGGTGATAGAGTTTGGGATTGTCCGTTCAGTGTCGAATACGAGATCGAGTTCATCGGCTGCACGGGTTGCTGCCTTGAAAAGAAATGCTCCAATCCCTGCCTTTTCATGATCACATACCAAGCAGAGAAGGGGATCTGAACTCCTGATGACTTTACAGGCTCCATCCAGTACCATTCTGTTATGTAGACACTCCAAACTCAAAAGTCCACGGCCTCCCCGTTGTCTGGGGAAGTATAACCGTGGAACAGACGATTTAGGATGCAAGCTTCTATGAAGATGCATCATTTTGCGAGTTTTTACGTCGAGTTGTCGCAGCTCTTCCTGAGTCCATTTCATTACTCCAAAGGAGTAAAGTAGAATCGGAACGGCAAGCATATTAGTTGCAGCAACTTTGTTCTTCCCCGACAGTTCTGAAGACCAGATCTGTCGGAGTTTGTGCTGATACTTGCCGCGGAGAGAGCTTTTGACAGTAGCTACCTCTTGGGTGTGGCGTTGTTCCACCCCTAGGTAGGTATACGTCTCTCTATTATTATTATTATTATTATTATTATTATTATTATTATTATTATTATTATTATTATTATCATTGAGGATCAAACACTCTGTATTCATAGCTTCATTACATTTTGGTCGATCAACAAACCATTCTGATTGATCCTTAATCGTAGGCAAATTCTATTACTGAAGAATTGAGTAATATACTACCCTGTATAAAAATAACGGCGTACTTTTTCTCTGTATTATGGAAAAATATTTATCGCGAACATTAGGATTGCCCAGTCCCACACAACATTGAATATAAATGAGATATTGATATTTTTTCATTCAACTGAATTTCTCCAAAAAGCACAAAATTCATTATTTGGCGCCCTCTAGCGCCGAATCTAGTCATTCGATCAAGTTAACGATAAGATAACAAAAAATCAGAAATTTTCACCAAAAGACTTTTTCACATAAGGAGTGCGTGGTCCTTTCTGTCTGGATGAAATTGAAATCAGATAGTTGATCATAGCAAGAATCAGTGACAGGAACGTTGCACAAGTATCTGTTTCGCACATCGCTGAATGTGCCAGGGCAGTAGTTGTTTTCTAACATTAATTTCCCCAAAACTACTACAATGAAGATGGATGGGTGATAAATTGAAGGACATTTTTTCTTTGATGATCATCTCCCAGAAGAATTGCGAACACTGTTATTTTATTATCGAAATTTTTCTTTTGGTTCATGTTGTCACTCTTTGGTGAACTTTTCCGACATCGTTAGAATCCTCCAATCAATGGCTATATATATTTCGAACTGTAATTAGTATACGACACCATCGACTATGAAGGTATTTTCTTAGAAGATTATGTGACAAGCTCCACTGAGCTGTGAGGTGCAACTCGGATGCTGTTTACGTGCGATAAATCTGATGATAATGGCAGATGCTCATATAGACATCTGATTAGCATATTCATCAAGCGTGTTGATCCTAGTCATGCCGAATAACCTCGACACAACCTCAATACAGCTATTATAATTATAGTTTTTGTAGTGGGTGCAATCATAGAATTAGTCATATGCGTTTGATATAATTATATATGATAATGATACGATTTGGGAGTGGTGTGAACTTTTTCAGGAAAACAGCGACATGATGTGAAAACCTGTAAAAATGTCAAACTGAACTGAACATAACTAGGTATTGAGAAACTAAACGTTGGAAAAGACCAGAAAATATATTTTCAACCCAGAAGCAAAAATTATAGAGTACTTTTGAATGCAAGAAATTAAAGAAAGTTGGAAATTTGCCTGATATAGTATGAAATTATCGAAACGAATACATTTGACTCTCAGTTGTTCTGCTAACTCTTTTCAAGAATGATGGTTACGAGTTCGTGCCAATGATATACTATCGGAATTCTACAGAGAATAACAAGGTTCGTTGAGCGTTACCCTCTTCCTGCTAGCTACGAGTAAAATAATTGGCGAATGCAAATCCCCACTGAAAGCTTTATTTCATGCATATGACCTAGTACTTTCCGATAAAAATGCCAGAACCATCTATAATAAGCTGTAAAAGAGATCATCAACTTCGGAGCTCCCATTTTCTTTGAAGAAACCAAGACTATCCATTTCTCAAAAAGATCAAAATATCGTCCACCAAAATTGAAACTCAATAATGACAACATCGAATATGTTGAAAGTGTCAAATTCTTAGACATAGTATTTAATGGAAAGTTGAACTGGAAACTACACATCCAATTCCTGAAGAGAACTTTCCAGCATGGATCAAACTTCAAGGAGTCGATTGTATCAAAAACGTGTAATGTAGATCCGAATATATTGATGCACATCAACAGGTTTTTGGTAAGATTGCCCTTAGAGCATTGCGTACATCTGTGAATCAGGAGAACCATCACTTATCTCCCAAAAACAGCTCTTAAATATATGCCACCTCACAGAACTTCTGCAATTTCGAATTGAACCTTTTCTGAAACTTTCAAATTTTCCTTTCTTTAAAAAACAGCAAATTTCCATCAAGCTAACTTCAACGAACTGATTTGGAAGTATGGATTAAAATTGAAATAAGGGCAAGTTTTACCATTCCAACTAAAAAATTGCCTTCATTTATTTGACCATTTATGAAACTCAATTTTGTAGGCTCTTCACGAAAATTCTGCAATTTTGAAATTAACCTTTTTTCGATTATTTTTTTAATTTTTGAGTAATCGCAAATTTTTCCTTCAGGTATTTTGACGAGCTAATCTTGAATTCATTAAGAACTGAATCCGTCGAAGAAAAAACAAAATGACAATTTTTGCAAACCCAACGAAAGGATTGTCTTCATTTCGTTATTTCCTTTCAAATTCAATCATTGTGACGTTATTCGACATCGGCTCGTCGAGGTACGTTTGAGAAAATATTTGAATTTTTTGAAAAATAAAAATGAAAAATTTCGAAAGGTAGCTCTTTCAAGGTGTATGAAAAATGTTGTATCAATATTTTTGCTTCAGTTTCATAGTTTACTAATGTTGTCGTTCTGAATCAATTGGTGTTCGCAAAATTGTTTCAGGATATCAAACTGTTCTTGAGTTGAAAAGTTCATCCTTAGTTGAGAGCTATAATTTCCCGCCAAATATATTTTTTTTTCATATTTTTTTTCCATGTTTGTACAACTCAACCTTTTAGTATAGATACTTTTGTTTACCAAATTTTAAATAGAGCCCTAGTCAATTTGTAACCAAACGCATAGATTGCTTGCATGTGATTATAATAATTCTATGATAGGCAAGATATTGGAATAGTCCAACCCTCAAAATCTTAAGGGTCTTCGGAATATCTACGTCCAGTACGTGGGGTTTTTTTGAATGTTAAAGGTGGGGTAGTAGCGATTTTTTAATATGTTGTTAGGCTTGGGGCCCTAGTGAAAAATCCAAGTTTTCGACCTCGAGGCGCATGCGATTGAGCCGCCATCTTGGATTTTAGGTACAAAAATTTTTATTTTCGATAATAACTCAAAAACGGTGGCTTTCACGACAAAAAACGTTCTATACAAAGTTGAATATTGTCAGTGTTCTGGTCGTAGTTATCTGTGGCCTGGTTGTAATTTGGGTCCGTAGCCTGAAAAATGTCGTCATCCTCGTCCTCGCTTTCAATGCGGATTTCCGGCATATTTCCGCAAGATTGTCCATAGCAGAAGCCACATACAACCGAACATTTGGGCCCAGCCTGTCGGCAGCTGCATGTCCCACCACACCCTTTTTTGCAGTTACAAGATACCGCTTTTAATAAGGAATCGGGAGCTGGTTTTTCCGCCATTGTTATGGGTGTGAGCCCGTGAACGCCTTGCTTCCAACCCCAGTCTTCAGGATTTTTCTCTATGCCTCTCCATTTCTGTACTTGGTGGTACGTCCTAAAGGCGTGGAATTGCGCCGCGTCTTTTGTAGGTGGCAAAGAGGCAAGATTAAATTTGCTTTTCAGCGTAGATTTGGCGAAGCGTTGGGAACGAATCTCTTCCAAACTATCTCTATCTATGTTACCACCATATAATGCTACAAGAAAGCCTCGGCAGTCTCCTCTGGCGTGGCATCTTGGTTGTTGAAAATTTCAACTATTCCATGAACCGCTCTGTTCCTTTTCATCAGCGAACAAAATTTAGTTTTTCCTTGATTGAATAGGGATGACGTAGTGTCACAATCACTGAAGGCGTGCAAGAACAGAATGTGCTGGGTTGCTTCTTCGTTTTTGAGGCTACTTGCAGTTTTTCCTCTTCCAGGTTTACGGAACTAGATAGATCTTTCGGCTGGTGCTAAGGCTGTCAGGAGAACTAAAAGGTCAACGTCTTCCCCGACCACAAAAACAGCATAAAATATTGATTCACTGCATAATGAAATTGCAGTGTTGACAATTAGCACATCGGCATCATCTTCAGCTTGTAAATGCAGCCAGCTCAAATTTGTTCTTCAGCATCGATATGAGACGAACTTAATTTTTTTCATTGGCTAAAAATCGCTCCTGTGAAACTTGCACCACCATTGTTTCATCAAAAAGGACATCGGCAGACACGTGCTTTTTTGATCGACGAAGTCTTTCTGCGGTCTTTGTATCTGTATTACCATCATCAATATAAAATTAGAGTCTATTTAACAAACATTTTAATATGATTTGCCTTTGTTGATGCACTGAAGGTCATTTATGACCCTCGCTCAATACCTACTATTGTGCTCTCGCTACCTGCCTATCCGTTAAGGTTCAGGGCAACGTATTAATATAAAATTAAAGTAGTCTTTTTAGAAATTATTTCAATATGATTTGAATTTGTTTAAAATGTTTGTTTTAGTTATCAACAGCCAAATAAAAATATATAATACTTTTTTTTCAAATAGTGCAACTTCACGGAGCTGTAACTCCTAACATATGTGTGCTACAAAAAAAATCTTGATACAAAAAATGTAGGATATTTTCTTCAACTTTGTATATAACATTTTTTGTAGTAAAAGCCACCGTTTTTCAGTTATTATCAAAAAACCAAATTTTTGTACCTAAAATCCAAGATGGCGGCTCGAGCGCATGCGCCTGTTAGTTAGTTATGTATTGTTTGTGTAATCTTTTCATTGAGTCTTCTGGTTTCAACTCAAATTTTAAAATGAGGAATGACTTAATATTCAGTATAAACAATCTTTCTCATTCCTCTGGAAAGTTGATTCTTCCAATCAACTTTCATACCAATCATTATGTATCTTTTATTCAACAGTGTATTCAACGTAGTTTGATCTAACTAAATTATTGTTTTACATATCATTCAGATGTTAGTAACTATCTTGCCTCATCTGTATTTCATTTCATTATCAGATCTTGTTATATTTTAATATCGATTCCATAACTATTACTTGCTGAATGTCATTTATTAAATCTCATCGTTTGTTTTATTTGTTAATTAGTTTAATATAAATGTTTAAGTGTTGTTGAATCCTGTTTTTCATTTCTAAAAGTTCATGCACGGGCTCTTCCAGCTTAGTCAAATTGATAATAAATTTCAATGAGTTGGAAACCAAGAAAATATTGAATTCCGAATGTAGTAAATTTTTCGATGAGTTCCAATTCCATCCTGTGAAGAGAAAAAGTAACAGCAGAACATCCAAGGGAAGCCAAAGGATTAAGAAACTAATGTGAGATAATAATCTTGAATTCTGTGAGGTATATTTCTAATATTCTTGACAATAGAGCCCACCGTTCCCATATATTTAATGACATTAACGATTTCGCTCGGTCGTAACTAATGTGACAAAATGCTATTCAATTATAAAGAAAGCAGGTTGTTATAAATTAGACAATTGGTAGGCTTTTTACGGAACCTCTGTCATTTCGAGTTGTTTTTTTTTTCGACGTATCTCGACGAGCCAATATCAAATTTTGCATCAACAATTGAATTCGACAAAGGAATGACGAAGATTTAATTTTTACAACTCAAACAAAAATTATTTTTTGAGAAGTTATTCAAAATCCTATATGACTTCAATAGTGACATAGCCAGAGAAATGGGTAATTTTCTTCTGATAATTGCCTCATATCAATTTATTTATTATGTTTCAAAATCTTAGATTACTTTGTAAAAATATATAACGTAGGGCCACGTTATATATTTTTACTTACTCCGGAATTTAATCGTTCCATATATTTTAGTGTTTCCAAGGTGTTTACTGTATCACATGGAGAATAAAAAAAACATATGTGATAATGTCTTACTCACTACAAACCGCATGACTGTCATCATCAAACCTGTTCATGACATCAATATTTTGAAAGTAATCGTAGTTTTTCTACAGAAATGAATAGTTACTCAGTGTCGAAAGGTTAATAATTATCGTAATGTTAAATTACATGACTCTGTTTTCCTCGTTTTGTCATACACACGATAATTATTACTATTCGTTATTCTTTGATATATTTGTAAATAGGAAAATCCCAAAGAAGGAATGTTCATTTATAACTTCCTTGTTTGGATACAAGTATTTAGTCGGAATGAGAATTAATTGAATTCAGAGTTTATTTGCAACAATTTAACTTCTCGCAACTTGCTAGAATATTATTATTCAATGAGTTCCACTAATAAAAAAGGTATGCCTATCTTTAATGCAATGACCACTAAAAAAAGTACATTTACCATGTATATAATCGCAAAAATGGGTATTTTTCCGTGATCATTGTAAACTACTTGAAACTAACTGCTTAATTATATTGAACCTCTTTGGTGATGAACAAGGAGAGAAGATTTTAGAGGGGGCAATTGTTTAAAATAATTTTTTTAAATTGTCCAATATTTCCACATATAGGTAAAATTATTGCTAAAATAATACTAAACAATATCGAAGGAACGCTATTATCAACATATTTGTTTGCTACATAATATCAATATTTTTCAACCGATTCTACAGATATCAAACAATATTGTATTTGGAATATTGATAGCATATCATATTGGGTATATATTTCAAAAATACTATCCGCATATTGTTTCCAACATCTTATTTGAACATGATATTCAGATTCCGCGACCTGAGAACCCTCTGGGTGCAAAATTTCGTACAATTCGGGTGTTTCTTGTGGCAGATATGAATTTTTCCCCATCACTTGAAATTATACAGTTGGAAGAATGCACTTTTTGATGCACAAATGCATTTTTCATGAAATCTGGGAAATAAAATACAAACAAAGTTTCTATACATGAGCTAACGATTCGAATGCGAAAATCTGCATCTCGATCAGTTTGTCTGCGCAAATTTCCTGGCTTTTGGTGATTTCAGTGCCAAATTTCCTCACCCACTATTGTATAACCAACATTCAGGAAAATCGAGAGAAAGGGGCTTCACGGGGATTTTCGGGATCGCCAAGTCCGAATCTAGCACTAGCTAGTGCCATAGTGCCGATGATGATCGGGTTTGACTGTAAGGGGGTGTGAGGGGAAAATTCGACCAAAAAACTGAAAAATTTGGGAAATCGAGTGCCCACTCAAGATGTGTACCTACTAGACCCAGAAGCGTACATACCTAGTGGAAAAGGGGGGATTTTGAGGGCTGTATTCAAAAAATATGGTTGAGTCCAAAAACTCACTGACATTTCTTACTGTAGCTTATACATTTCAATGAATTCCATTTCTTCATGCATTTCTCAAAGGAAATGGAAAAAATACAGTTTTTAAAATCAACCGAAAAGTAGGTGAATTTTTTTTCGATGGTACCTTGGTATCTGTAATATTAGTATTTTAAGGTAAAAATTCCAAAGCTGCTGAAAATTGGTTTATAACTTTCATTGTCAATATTTTGAGCTCCTATAGGGATTGTACGATCTACAGGAAGCATAATACGAGAGGAAAACGTGATATTTCTGGCGAACAAGTTTTTTATCCAAAACTTTTGAAACTATCCTCTTAAAATGTTTCAAAGAAGCTGTAACCACTCCTCAGAACTAAATAAAAGAAAAAAGACGCCTATTGTATTTTCAGGGTAGCAACAAAAAGTACTTGTCAAACATCTATTTTATTCTATTGATTTTTTTTTGACAATTCTTGCAACCAATCGAAACCATCAATTCAAAGCATTCATGTACGTTCAGGCCAATCACAGCATTATTATAGTGGGAATTTTCTACCTTGAAAATTGCCGCGGGAATTTTTTGAGGTGTTTTGTTTTTATTGTATGACAACTGATACTTTTGATTTGACGTCTGTCATCAGTTTGAATGAAAGGTGAAAAATGATTCAAAAACGGTTTAGTACATCATCATCAGATGAAATTTTAAGAAAATCAACGAAAATGCATGTAAGAATACTATTTTGAGTAACGTGTCAATTTGGAAATAATTTCAATTGATAAACAATGTTATTCCATCCATAATAATTGTATATTCCATGCCTGGAACTTCAAATTCCATACTTCATTCTGTTTATAGTGATTCAAGTAAATTGTTGAAATAAAACTGTTAAATAGAGAATGGGTCTATGAACAAAAAATAATCTATCGAATACCACACGAGAGTTCGATAAAATAGAAAATAATTCTCCAGATTTTTTCTCAAACTTATTGCCATTTGCAACAAAATTTCTAAAAATCTGTCACATTTTCACTTTATTCGCACCCTCTTGTATATAACAACTGAAAAGTTTTCACTTGATAGACAATGCAATAAATTTTTTTAAATACCTAGTTTTTTACTAATTTTGGATTTGTATTCAAGTGACATCTTAATATACAGTTTTCATTGTGATATCATTGTGTTTTATATCTTCTCTTTATGTTGTTTTGACTACTTTGTTGAAAAAGTTCAATTTTTGAACACGAAACACATCAAGATTTGAGAATTTAGGCTGAATTGAATCTTTAATTCTCTTCAGATAACTCACATTGTTTGGTTTTGAATTATTCGAATGAAACTTTTTTGTTCATCCTGTTGTAGAGCACAAAACGAATAAGTATAATTGATACGAGATCAAGATGACATTGTACCATCATTGAGGCATAGTATTGCTAGAATAAGTAGGTATTTTGTCAATTTTCGGAATTATCAAAAATTCCGAATAGAAAGCCTCACTTTTCATCTTTGACACACTGTATCTCGAAAACTAGTCAGGCTTCTACTGAGAAAGTCAAAATCTACAACATATCAAAAATCCAAGAAATTTTACATAAAGATATAGCAGGGTGCTTAGCAGGCGAATTGAATTTATTATTCCTGCTGAGTACATCATTATTGCATCTTTAACCTTAATTGCACGATGTTTCGATATTTCAGTAGTTCCACCCAAAGTTTTTGGTTTTTTCTGTATCGTGCAAGAGAGTAATTTGAGGAGATATTTATGGAATCTGAACACTCTTCTCCATATATTTGAATAAGGGAACGGATACTAGGGAACAAATTATCCTTGATGAGGGGCCGTTTCAGCCCCAAAGCCAGCTCAGAGCTGGATGATCTGATCACAAATCTGCCATCGTACACTGGTCACAAATTTCACTATCACTCACATTTCCCTCGGCACAACATCCTAGCCCAGCCGAATCTTGCGTAACCTTGCTCTTCATCACCCAATTGCCGCATTCCTGCCGTTCGCAGTGCCGTTCTCGCAGCTCGACGTACGGTGCAACAATACGGCGAAGAACAGCACCTCCTGACCTAGAGAAATTCGTTCTTCGTGGAGTGACTTAGCAAGAGTTCGAAAGGAAGGCGTTCGCTCAGTCGACAAGCAGACCTCAGTTCGTCCACTTCTCCTTCTTGTGTTCCCCTCGCGCCTTACCGGTGAGTACCTTTATCTTCATTCACGGTGGCTGACCCTATGTGACCCCCCGCTTTCTACACCCTCGCTTGCCGTTGTCCTTTTCCATCCAGTGACAAAGAAGATCCGTGAATGAGTTCACGGTGACTGGGGAAAGTGCGATAATTCTGAAGAGGTTGTTAGCGAGAAGATGCCGTCGGAAATGTAAATGATCGCAGAGCAGAGAAGCGCTTTGTTTCTGTTTTGGTGAACAAGCTAGTTCATATGTGCGTTGGCTTGATTTATCGTAACTGCAAGGAATTCTGAAGAATTAACGAGTTTTCCCAGTAGTGCCCAGAATGAGGAAAGTCTAAGTGATTATCCGTAACTAACGATGACTGTTTTTTTATTCAGTCAGACATGTGCGGTTCAATTTGCTGGAAAATAATCGACAGTGAAGACAACAACTTTCATCGAATGAATACGATGGGGCGTGGAAAGGCCACATGATATTTTTTGAAATATTTTTCACGTATTTCCGATTTTAATGTCGGAATTTAATTAAATTCCAAGTTTAAAGTCGGAATTTAATTAAATTCCAAGTTTAAAGTCGGAATTTAATTAATTTCCGTCTTCAGAGTCGGAATTTGATAATAAAATTAGAGTTTAAAGTTGGAAAATAATAAAACTCCGAATTCATAGTCGGTAATTAGTGTTTTTTTTATAGTTATGTGGCCCTTCTACGCCTTCCCAAATAAATTTCTCTTTTCTACGAAATAATTTTGCCAATCAGTAATTTCACGGGAAAAACTGACATGGTAAAATTTTGCAATTTTGTCTAATGTCAGGTTTTAATGTGAGGGAAAAATTTCAAATGAAAATATTTGTTTCCAAAGGAAGAAAGTGTCTTTTGGCACGACAATAATAATAACCTTCATTCAAACCATTGTTTGAAGTAGCCGTTAATAAAAACAGAATTCTCGAATTTTTTTTGTGACTTGGTTCTTCGAATTTCGTATTTTTCATAAGTACGTCGATTGACTCGGAATTCACAGGATATACTAATTTCATAATTTTGAATCAGTTGGCGTTCGCAGAATCACTCTATCTTCAACCGTTTTCGAGTTGAAAAGTTCATCTGGAGTTGAGTAGGTTTTTTCCCTCCATATTCCTTTCTACTTAAACCTAGTATATGAGCATGAACAAACTAAATATTTTCGGAATCAGCATAAAATTTTGCGTATATAGTGCGAATTTCAAGTGAATCTGGTGATTTTTTATTTTTCATTTTCATGATATCTTTCAATTTATCGAGTAATCTTTCTACGCTTCGATTGACTGAAAATTCATAGGGCATACTAATTACATCATTCTGAATTGATTGGCGTCCGCAGAATTGTTCAACTGTTCTCGAGTTGAGAAGTTCATCTGGAGTTGGGTAGGGTTTTCTTCCTTCATATTCCTTTCTACTCTTATTCTTGGAATTTCATACATTGTATTCCATTTATATGCTAAATCTAGTAGCTGATCAAATACAAATCAAATATTTTCGGAATCAGCATCAAATTTTTAGGGGTATACCCATTTGGTTTTTTTAAAATTTTTGAACAATCCTTCTTTACGTCGATTGACTTGTGAAAAGTCTTTTCCCTCGATATTTCTGTTTACTCTTATACGTGAAATTTTTGACGTTTGAATTCATTTATATGCTGAACGAGCATTTTTGTGTAATTTTTTTTTGTCGATTGATTTGAAATCCACAGGGAATACTAATTTCGTCATTCTGAATCGATTGGCGTTCGCAGAATTGACTTCATTGGATGAGTTAATCCATGTTGCGGAAATACGATTAACCAGAAAATTTTGTCTTCGCCTTGTGACAAATTTGAAATTGTGATCAATGTACCCACGTAACATGTTTGAAAACAAAGAAGTTTTTTCTGATTACTGGACGTTGGTCAAAATATATCCGTTGTGCCATCTTCAGTCCTTTGCGATATTGTGGTCGCTGCACCAAGATTTGTGTCCGTGACATGCGCTGAGCTTTTTCCAACAAGTCTGAGAGAACTTTTTGCCGATGAAGAAGATAAGGCATTTCCTCATTCAGTTTGGTATTATTGGCATTGCTACTCGCATAAATAACAAGAGATATGGGTCAAGGACAGACCCCTGAAGAACCCTACATGTAGTTGGTCCATTCGAAAAAAAAGGTTGTTCTGTCATGTTATCTTCAATCCAAAGATAAAGTTGGCCACAGATACTAAGTGTGTGCATGGGCCTTTCCACTGGAAATCTGTCAAAGGTCTTGGCAAAGTTGAGATGAACGAAGATTATTCCAATCAACCGTAGGTGCTTGGATTGAACCTCAGCATGGTCTTAGATCTCATTCATGGCACTTTCAAAAAGGTTATGTCTACGTCTTCCCTAGGTCGCAAAAGTCTCTCGAAGACTTCTGAGGGTTGCTCGTAAGAGGGCAGCCCATTGACGATTATAACAATTTTAACAACAAAAAATAAACGGAAACATTTTTTCCATCGTGAGTTTTTGTTGAACCGTTCAAGAACTGTATGAGGTGGTGGTAGATTTACCTTCGAAGAAACCATGCTGTGCTCATGGTATAATTTCAATTCATTACGTATAAGAGACTAATCGGCCCCTATAAACGATTGGATTCAGTTTGTCGCCTGTCTTGAAAATAGCAGTCAGTGTAAGATGCTTTGGATTTTGCGAACGAAACAGACGTGATAGGTGAGGAAGGAAAAAAAGAATGTCGATAAATTTCTTGAGATAAAAAGGGCTTATTTCATCCAAATTAGGTGATGAGTTCCGTTTAGTATTCATCAAACAATTTCCTTATTTTGTTCCGAAGGAAATGTTGCCTGGTAACGATCACCAACATGTTCTGCTAGAATATCTAGTGATTGGTGACATTGGGGTTTGATCATGAAGGAACTAGTTGAAATTTCGGTCGGAAATAAGGAACTTCTGTTATGTGTGAGAGGAAAGGGCTCACTTTGACGTTCACGTTAGATTTTATAAACTTTTTTTTGCTATTTTCATAGTTTGCAAGGTCACGACGTGTAAATGGATCGTCATGTTGATGCTAGGTTTTCTCGAAAATTTTCACTGAATTTGGTAATCTCCTGGTGATTTAGTTCTACTCAATGGAGTCCAGAATAATTGATTGAATCTCGAAGTCGATATCTTGTTGGGTAATAGGTGCGGGCAACGAAAGAATTTGGTCTATTTGGTATAAACCAGCTTCATCACAACGAAGTATTTCCGTTCCAAACCCTATTCATGTTTTTATTGCAAAAATAACACCATGTTCAAAATATTTTTGTAATAGAATTATGCACTGAAGGTCACGTACTTGTTTGTTTGATCATTGTAGACTATGCGCGGTATCTTGATAACTTTAGTTCACAAGATACGTAGTAGATGGTTAATGGTTGTCTCATCATTCAATGGTCTTCATGGGACGTATGCAAATACGAAATTTCGAAACGTCGTGAAAAAACCTGCATTCATTTCGACGATGGATCTGAAATAAGTGTAATCATCAGGTAATCGTCTATTCTTGATTAGAATAAAAGTTCTTGGTCACAGTAACTTCAGATTCACGATGATAAACGAACATGAGAATATGCAAATACATCCTATTCTGAAAACGTTATAAAATTTACATGATTTTAGTCAGTGATTATATTTGTTTATTACACTATTCATGTGAATCAATTCATCACATTTGTCATACAATCTCGAATTTTCAACGTTTTCTATATTCAACATTAATTCAACAAATCTTTATTTATTATCATCCTGATAGAATGAATAAATATTGATTTATCTTCTCACAAGAAAAATGCGGCTAATCACTGTAATATTATTCGATCATTGACTTTGAAAACAAATTCCAAATTTGAATAAATTTCGTAGGAGGTATAGTTTGATGATACACATATCAGAAGTGTCATATGAGTTGAGTAGAAGTGGATATATAGGTAGCACTCAATGTCATGTTGTGTTTTTTCTAAGATTGGTATCTTTCCATCATGGAGAATATGTCATATGGGGCTGATGAATTAGTTTCTGTCCGATGTTCGAAGTCAAAACTATCCATGAGGAAGTAAAGAAATGATCAGCGGAAGATGTGAGCATACCTGAGAGGGCTGAAAGGAATCTGAAATAACACCGGAAACATAGTGATGTTCGAGCTCAAGCTCCATGATGGGAAAATTTTACGACACTTGGCACCAAGGAAGACCTTGTTGCGTGATATTGAACTTGTGCCAGTGAGGGTAATAAATTTGAACTGTTGATCGGTGGCTTTGAAAAAAAGAACCATATTGGAGCGCTTGTCAATTTTCTCTGTGATTAGAAGTGTACGCGGCACTGATAGCTATGCCAGCAAAATGCCCAAACTGAGAGACTCAATCAAGAAATATCAATATATCCTCGATACCGGATGAACGAGAGAGGATAGAACGAAGATGGTCCAGTATAAATTCGCCCATGGGAATGCCCGATAAATCCGCTTATCTGATAGAAGACTTGCTTTCGCCAAGAAGGTGGAGACTGACGAAGTCCGACAGTCTAGGATTTGAATAGTGACAGTTAAAATTGACTCGAATATATCGAAGAGAGACAGCTGTCACCTTTCGGCTCAGGAATAAGGCATTTCAGAGTAATGCCACTTGGACTCCGCAATGCTCCATTTGGAAGATGAAAAAAAATTTGGCCCACTTTCTCTCTGAAGGAAAAGTAGCAGTAGGCGAACAAAAAATGAAAGCTGTTAAGGAATGGCTATTTTAAAAGACATATCTCGACTCCGAAGTTTTTTCAGCTTGTACCATCGCCGATGTGTGCTGCAATTGGACAACCTCAGGTCCAGTGGCTCGAAGAATGTCAAGATTCAGTCAGTGAGCTGAAAAAAAGCATTGATTTACGCACCAGGGACCCTATTTTCGAGTTTGAACCTATACGAATACGAACTATTGTTTTAAATCAGTACGCATGAAATAACAGCGTCATCTCTCGTTGTCTCTCAGCTTTTCTGGAATTGTCGAAAACAAGTCTACTGCGGGTAAAAATGCAGGGCTCTTGACCAGAGATAGGCAGTCTGAGTTCAACAGTTAGCAAATAAACAATACAGAGTTAGCTTAGCGGCAGTGGAATGAATTTCTGCATTTTCTTCAAGTAATATTTCACGAGTATGAATTTGATTAATGAAGAGAAACATCGTTGAGACTGAAGTTTTGTTGTATTCATAAATCGAATATTTTATTATAAAATCTTTTATTTCTGATGAAATGATTCGAGAAACAATGAGTAGTGATCCCATGAGAGGAATTATCTGCTATCAATTAAGGGCTCAGGCTCAGAACCAACGACAGAAGTGGTTGGATCATTTGTAGAGTTTTCTCATGATAGATTACAAAATATCAATTCCAGAACTTGTATGAAATTATGGAACGATCACAAAAAGAATGTCGAAAATAATATACAGAAACTTCATTTCATCATGAAACAAATGCAGAATTTCTCAAATAACTGGAGTTGAACAATAGAATAATGATTCCAGAATTTCCCCATCGTAGTTTTCCTCAATAAACTGAAGTATACTTGAAAAAATTATTCTAGAATAACGATTCATTCGACGATAAAAATCCCTTCTCTTCAGTACTACGTGAACTAGTTACAATATTGAGCAAATATCTTATTCATGATTAGGATAGAGAAAGTGGTTTATGATGAGAATCATACTGTTGAAGATAATTATTTCGTTATCAAATTGCGCCTCCAGGAATGTTTACAAAAAAGTATGCAGTGGAGGAAAAATATTATGTATTCTAATTCTGAAATGAAATTTACGTGTGTTTGAAGGATTTACCGGGTAATTCAAATTCGGGGGCCACCATTGGGATTTCGGAAACAATAAGAGATACAAAGATTGTTGAACGGGGCAAATTTGCGCATCTATATGACGAACAATATACTGTTGAAAATGTTTTAAAACTCCGAGTATATCCGGAGGTATAAAAAAAATTAAAATTTTAAGAACCATTTTTTTTGGCGTGAGTTGATGGTTATCAAAATAAACAGAACATTAACATTGCCATTTTGTCTCCGCTATACGACGGTATTTTCAGATACACTATACGACGTTTCGTCTCGTGGCCACCATCAACAACTTTATTTTTTCTCATGGGCATCATATAAAATTGTAACAAATAAGTCAGGTCTGGCTCTGGGATTGTTTCAATAATTTTCGGATTATTGAAAGAGCCTTTGATACCTTCCGTGGAAGGCTGCATCTGTCAACATTTTTCAAAAAAAATAACTGACAACTGGAATCTCTTAAACATATTCGAAAAAATTATATTGAAATTCATCGTTGATTAAAGAAACTTGGGGTCCAGTTCCAGTACAACTGGAATACATTAACTGATCTCTTTGGAAATCCTCCGTATATAAATTTCCAGAAAAATTCTCCTAGTATAGTTTCCCATGTACATAATATATCGTGGTATACCCTATACAGGGTGTCCCAAGTTATCGTATACTGTCATTATGTGGCTTATTTGACAAGATAATTGGAAAATCAAAAAATGTATTCGAATGGGAAGTAACTTACTAATGACGTAGAAGAAGTAATTACATTTGACAGCCCTGTTGTAGCTACCCCTCACTTTTTATTTTCAAATGGCACCGCTTGTATAGTGTCATTGAAAATTTATCATCATTCGACTTGGAATACAACGATAGCACATACTTGGTAGTTTTCACACCAATAACAACAAAAACATCAACAATTTGGAACTTTTTTTACATTACCTAATTATTATTATCAATTTTTTTTATAAAAAACTGCCTTTTATGTCTAAAAATTAACTTTTATGGGGTAACGTCGACTTGTACACGAATTACCTGACCATATGGAAGACATTCCTTTGGAATAACGGAATACAATGCTCTGGCAACAGGATGGTCCCCCATCTCATGAAGCAGGTAATGTTGAGTGTGGATCGGTACTTACGGACCTATAGATTGACCTCCTCGCTCGCCAGATCTAACATCAACGGACTGTTCCTTGCGGAGTTATCTTAGAGAGTTGATTCATCGAATACAATCTGTGGATTAAGTTGATCTTAATGAAGGCATTCGTGAAGCATGTCGTAGCGTTACACCAAGCATGTTTCTGGTGTCATTAATAGGGGTAGCTACCACAGGACTGGCAAATGTAATACATTATTCAATACGTCATTAGGAAGGTACTTTGGTGCAATTCAAAGCAGTTTTTTTATTTTTTTATTATCTTGTCAAATGAGCGAGATATTGCCTGTATACGATAACTTGGGGCACCCTGTATACCTACTAAAAAAAGCATGACGAATCGAAACAGCTTTTAGGCCAAGATGTGACGTGAGAAAAATTATGGATACCTACTAAAAATTCCTATCTATTCTCGAACTCTCATATCTAGTGCAATTAAATTACTGACCCAACTTCTTTCCGAGAGGCAAGGTCAAGTTGAATAAATCGATACGCTCGTAAAAGATCCGGTGCTACAAATAATTGCAAGAAAAGCGGCTTTCTAGACTTGATCCATTTCGCAACAGTATTTTAATTCAAATCAATTATTCTATCAGTTATTACGGTAAATATCAATCTGCGTTTTTTTCAACGAACCGTTAAGTCACTCGCGCAGAAATGTGAGTTTGTATGGTGTAAACAAGCAACTTTCCCATTACGGAAAATAACAACTGACTGGAAACAAGTTCCCAGGGTCGAGTGGGCTGTTCTTTTTAAAACCTCCGAGAAACATCTTCATTGAAAACATTCATTTGACAGAGAAAAATATAGTCACAGTAAAAATAAAAAATAAACAAAAAATCAAAAAAAGTGGTTCGATCACACCTGAACTGGTAAAACTTATAAACGAAAATAATGAGAAGTATCAAGATTTGATGAATCAGCTCGACCACATAAATCTGAGAACCCCTCACTGAAGAATAAATTAGGTAGGTTATTGATTTCAGCAAAAAAACTATTCGAAGAAAATTATCGATAGCAATATGAAATCCAAAGCACTCTGGGAATGTGTGAATGAAATATGTGATAAATCTAGACCTGTATCAGAAATAAAAGCTATGATGTTGAATAAGTGCACACCTTGTCGATCTATCAACTGACGAAATTACCAGGAAATTTTTTCGAACGGAATTAAATACCAAGAGTGGATGGAGCATAGAATCCATTCGAGCACTGGGAAAGAATACCATAACATAGTACACAGACGGGTCCAAAACTCCCGACGGAACTGAAGCAGGAGTCTTTGGGCCTCGCACCAAATACTCCGAACCCATGGGCCAGTTCCCCAATATCTTTCAAGCGGAAATTCACGTCAATTCAACCTCGACAGGAAATACCGGAACAAGGAAATCGCAATCCTCTCTGATAGTCAAGCAGCCATCAAAGCGTTGAACTCGTATATCATCAACTCAAAGATGGTTTGGGAATGCCTAGACAAATTTAATGATCTAGGCAGAAACAATATGGTGATCCTCCTCTGGGTGCCGGGACACGTCGGAGTGGAGGGCAATGAACAAGCAGACTCCCTGGCACGATCGGGCCAGAACCATTCTGCGGACTTGGAAAATCTCACTTCCAAGAAGAACTCAATAAAACTGAAGGAGCAATGAGAGCAACATACTGGCAAAGACTTCCAGGGCTAAGGCAGGCCAAAGATCTCCTCGGCAACTTCAACCGAGTAAGATCGAAGACACTGATTAACCTCAGCAAAACTAGACAATCACGGGATTTCTGACGGGGAACTGCAGACTCAAAGAACACCTAAGGAAGCTAGGCTTAGAGGTGGACAACACCTGCAGATTCTGTGGGGAACATCCAGAAAAACCACACCATATATTGATGGAGTGTTATGATGTACATAAAATAAGATTGAATATTCTGGTATCAGACCAGCTGATTGTAGAAGAAATACCACGAATAGTCCCCTGAAAGTCCTCAAATTACTCAAGAAATTTGGGTTTGAGGGGCTGCTGTAAACGAGGACACCTTGAAATAGCAGAAGAAGATGGGGCATAATAGATCTAATCAGGTCGCAGCGCATCAGTCACTATCCATACTTACCAATACCAATGATGTTGAATAATGACACAGTCACAAATAACCATATGGAAATATATGATTCCTTCAGTGAATATCTTCACTCGGTGAAATATAGGCTGAAAGAATACCAGATATCGTCGATTATAACATTGAGGACAAAAAACCTTCAAATTCAATGTATTCCTTCGACACCGACGAATCTGAAATCCTGGCTATACCACCTACAAGCAATAGTTATATTATTGCTTAGGGCTTCGCCAGACCAAGAGATTAGTCTTGGTCTTTTCTTGATCTTGATACAAGACCAAGACCAAGATCAAGACTCTCCCCCAAGAGTATTGGTCTTGGTCTTGGTCTCGAAAGAAAAATAGTGAACTTTTGATGGAAATTGTTATGGCATTTTATTTCAATTATTTATTTTTCATATGGTAGAGTTTTAAATTTTGTTCATTCAAAATCGAAAACACATTTTCCAAAATCTGTATTGCAGTTATACAGTTTACAACAAATAGGTGTATGTTGTAAGGTCGCAGTGGTTAATAAGTTTTGCAATTTCCTTGGGATTCCGATTCCACCACTCTGCCGCAACCGCATCTTATTGCTCATCACAATAATCTATTGTAAAATGGTCAATCAAAACCTAATCAACATTTCAACCATTTCGAACATTTTTTCTGGCCTGTCGGGCGTCGACCTGTATGCTAATACGATGGTGAAATGAGGAATTTTTATTTCGGTAACTTTACCCGTACAAATTGACAATTAATGAATACTGAGAAATACGAAATACCTATTATATGCATATAAACTGGTGGACAATTGAATTCAATAATTAAAATTTCTAGATACATTTTTATCTAAGACCATGCAAGACTATGAAGACCAAGACCAAGTCTATCAGGACCAAGACCAAGATTGAGCCAGTCTCGTCTTGCTCTTAAAACATCAAGACCAATACTAAGACCAAGATTACATTTATTTATATTTCACATATTTGATAGATAAAAATTAATTATTCAATTCTTGTCGAGTATTACATTAAACTATTTCTGTTCCTACCTCCCTAATTAAAAAAAAAAAAACACCACCCTTTACAAAATATACATTATGTCCATCAGATTCTTGGCAAAGCTTCTACTGCAAATGATTTTCAAATTTTCAATGATTCAAATGATATAATGCAATGGTCGTGAGGGGCTGTAATTGTTCACCTGAAGTTTGGATTTCATTGATGAATATATGGGATAAATGATTCATTTATATTGTTATGACACTGGGGTCCGCAGCCACAGAAACACTGAACCAATCAGAATTTTCCGTTTACTACTGGATCGATTTTCACAAAAATACTCTACTTTCGTGAAAAAAAAGCAATTTCAACGACTGAGTTGAGAGTGTGGGAATCATCTCTCGGTTATGAATTTAATTTAATAATATTTCGAGGCAGTCATCTGATGAGAAAATCTCCTGGGTTTTCTCGAGATCCAATTTTCTTGAATAACTTTGGGGATAATTGGTCTTTCTGCTTCAGGCTCATGGAAAACTAATGTTCGTATATATTTTTCCGAATGCAACTAAAAGGAGAATATGTCTTTGTATATTTTCGCATACAGGATACTAATGATAACAGGATGGAAATTTCCATTGGACTCTGGTAAAAATGACCATTATTCTGAAGCACGAGTCCATTCGGTAGTACTTTTACCAAATAGTCTATTATATAACTTCTTCCTGTTGATCACAGTTTTTCTCGAAAGCACATGTTTTTCTTGATAATCATCATCTTTATTTGGAAGTGGACTCATAAGGGGCTGCAAGAAGTATACAGGTCAAGCTAGCAGCACCATGAAAGGACGGTTCAAAGAGCATATTGCTCGTGCCCGATATTCAAGACCCAGATTTTTGTAGCTTTACTAGCAGGTCGTCGACAACCAGTGACCACATTGGAGGTGATAGAACTTTCCCTTGGGGGAAAAGATTAGGATATCGAAGATGCCAACTTTGTGACGTTTCGAGTGACATTGACGTAGTCTCGGTGTTTTGGGTAGTTTTTCCTTCTAGAATTTTATTGACGAAAAAGGTTCCAACTATCTACCATTTACATAGTTCTCAAATAACTGCAATGGAACTGTTCGAAGTTGAGCCATGAATACCTTCAATTTGAATCCAAATCCTACGAGAATGACGAAAATTCAATTTAGAAGAACCTAGTGACCATGACGTTTGTTTTCAGCAATGGAGAAATATCCTGTCAATTACATATTCCACGGATTACTAACATTAGAACAAGGTAACTTCAATTACAGCAAAGATAAAGATCACTTTGGATATCAAATATCTAAATTAATTATCTATTGATGGTCTAGCGTCGATCCATGAATATTTGGGATCTCCACATCATTATAAAAAGTTTTCTGCCACTCAAATATTGTGTCTGATGAACGGAGTTTGTCAATATCAATGCATAAAAACAATTTCGATTCAAAATTATATTTCTAGGTATGGTAGTAGTGAATAGGTGGTAGCGATGAATATGTTTGTAGAATCGGAGATAGTTGTCAATGACTTCACGTTTATGTTAAGTTTAGTATGTTTTGAAAGTTTGTTGATTTGTAAGCAGGAAAAAATAATCATGTTCTACAGGGTGTCCCGAAACTATGGTGCCAAATTGAAACAGAAGATTTCCCTTGAAAAATAAATGGGACTATCCTAATATTTCTTTTCTCAAATGTCGTTCGTTGCAAAGATACAGGATGTTGAATATGAAAAATTAAAAATAATTTTTATTCATAACTTCCTCACTTTCTAGAATTTTTCAATAAAATTTGACAGAATGTTTGTGTTCAATAGGTACTTCATTTTGAAAAAGGAAACGCATTTTGATTTGTTACCAGTGGCGTACAAGAAGGGCATCAGGGTACCTTTTCTCCCCTATTTTTTACGCCACTGGTAAAATCAGAAAAATTAAGCATATTTGCAAAATATGCTTAAATTTTCAGTAAAAAATGTATACTTGTTTGAATCCGGAAAAACTAATCGTTTTCAAGATAATTGCGCTTTTATGAATACAAACATACTAGTAATGAAAAATTTGTTCCGCAGAAATTAATTTTACAATCCCAATTACTGGTCTAAATAACATCTTGATATTCAACCAAAAAAAATGACACTTTAAAATTAAATTGTTTTTTTTTGTAACTATGAAAGTGGCGAGAAAATGCCTTTTTATTTTTCAGTTCCAACACCCTGTACCTCTGCAAGAGAAATGCATGTTGAAATGTCATTGATTTTTTTTGGTGAAATATCCAGATTTGAGTTTAACCAGTAATTAGGATTGTAAAATTCGTTTCAGCCAAACATTTTTTTCATTACTATAGTTATGTGTGTATTCATAAAAGCGCAATTATCTTGAAAACGGTTGATTTTTCTGGAATCCAACAAGTATACATTTATTACTTAAAATTGAAAAAGGAATTCAAAAAATTATTAAATTTTCTGATTTCACCAGTGGCGTAAAAAATAGGGGAGAAAAGGGACCATGATGCCCTTCTTGTACGCCACTGGTAACAACTGAAAATGTGGTTTCTTTTTCAAAATGAAGCACCTATTGAACACAAACATTACTTCAATTTTTTTTGAAAAATTTTCTTAACTGTGGAAGTTATGAATAAAAATTACTTGTAATTTTTTATATTCAACACCCTGTATCTCTGCAATGAACGACATTTGAGAAAAAAAAATATTAGGAAAGTCATATTTATTTTTCGAGGGGAATCTTCTGTTTCAATTTGGCACCATAGTTTCTAGACACCCTGTATATTGAAACGTAAAGAACCACGCACACACCTTATATTATAATAATGTATATAATTTCTCCAAAAATCACAAAATTTATGATTTGGTGCCCTCTAGCGCCGAATCCAGTCATACGATCAAGTTGGGCCAATGTAGACTTTTATTTAGAATGGTTCCAGCTAGAACAAACCAAAAATTCAGCCATTTTCACCGAAAGACTTTTTCCCATAAGGTGTGTGCATGGTCCTTTTCTTATTGTCACAAAAGATAAGTTTCCTTCATTCTACAAGACAAGTGGTCCTTAATTTTTCTGCAGAAAAATGACTACAAGTTAATATCCAAAAATATAACACATGGCTGCAATACTTTTTGATAAAACCTGTTCCTGGCACAACCTATGAGAAACTATCATGCTGAAAAATACAAATCAGAAAATCCAAGAGCAGCAAATGCAACAATACCACTACGTTGACGATTTTTTATTCAACGAATAGCAAAGAGAAAACCATTCAATTGGTAAATCACGTCACTCGGATTCATGCCATAATTTCATTTCGTATTCCACTGTATTATTGAACAATATTGTAAATCAGCTTATAGCAGATGGGAAATTCTGCACTGAATTTGACAAAAACCACAGTTTGGAAAATATTCTAGAGGTGATGTGGATTCATTATAGCGACTGCCTGAGATTCAAGCTTAAATTCTGTGAGATTCCAAAAGAAATATTAGATGGTGTTAGAATTCCCACGAAGAGACAGCGATGTCTTGAAGTCTTGTCTGAATTTAGTGATATAATTTTCTGTTAGAAATGCTAGGCATCAAATTGTACTCTGAGTGATATTTCGAAAAATAATTCAGAAAACTTGCTGACTCTTACACCGTTTTAAACTTTTTCACCAGACCAAATAGTGAGATGCATTGAATAGCTGATGCCGCTCTGGAGGACCTGCTTCGTCATAACATCTTGTCGAGTCAGAGTCCTAACAGAGAAGGTCATCTTCAGAATGTGTATGTTTCAGACAGACTTCTTCAGCTCTCTTCTCCTCCACATTTTCCTATTGTCATTGTCCATTGTACTTTGGAAAACCCGCGGATACAACTGCGGCACCCCCAGCAATCGGAAGCATAAGGTCAGATACCCTTTTCTGTTTAGTATGCGATCAGGAAAAATAAGTGATTGGTGCATTTCTCTTCAAGGCAGTAAATTGTGCAGCCGATGAACTCGGTCTCGTATTCGATACTTAACGGACGAGTCCAAAATCAGTCACCAAGTTGGAACCTGTTCAGCAAAAAGCCCACGTAAAAGCTGCGGAGACAGAGTGTCCTACAGCTACATGAGGATAGGCCAATGCACGGAGTATTCTTCAAGAACATTGAAGACCTTGGCTGAAGACGAAAACTGAGAGATTCTTGATGGCCTTCCGAAATTGTATTTTCAACACCCTTGTCTACCTTGGTCACGTGATGGGTATAGTGGTCTTAGATGCAGAGCGTGTCGTGGGGCAGCTGAGACTATACTGCATTTGCTGTCAGCTTGTCCAGCTTATGCGATCTCAGCCTATATCCACAGGCACAACGTGGCGCTATGAGTGTTGTAATTCTATTTACGACACTCATATGGTATATACGAGACAACAGTGTTATGTTATGCTCTGGAGGATATTGGCCAATAGACTAAGACAATTTTTGTCAGTGAATTTTCAGCTACTGGGGAAACGAACATCGTCCGAAAAGAGGAAGAAAAACGGACTGAATATCGAGATCTATTTTTTCGACTTCACAGGGTCTACCCAAACCATTCTATTAAAATGGTGGTTCTGATAATAGAGATCTTGGTGGAATGATGAACACACTGCTCTCAAACTTAAAAATCATACCGATTTGCCATGATACGGCAGAAATCGTAGCCGAACGAATGCAGAAGGCCGTCATCCTTGGTTCACTCCATCTGCTCAGGGCTCATGATTCTCAGACCCAATAGTCATTTACCCCACGGTGGGGAAAGTGGTTATTGTGGCAAATTATCCAGCACGCCCTCCAGAAGTGTCTATCGGAGACAGGACCTAACCGGAAAATTCCCAACAGATAAATAATAATAATTATAACAAGAATAATAATAACTAACAGCATTAGGAATCATGAAATTAATTTTGACATTGCTGATTATGAATTTCTGATACACTCCCCACTCGGCCCATGAGATAAACGCCACCACCGGAGCAGCAAGTTTTTGCGCTACTACTAAAATTTGATTTAAAAAAATGCCGCACATCTGTCTTCGTCATGATTGTGCGCTACATAAATCATTCCATTCCACAACAATCCCACTATTCACTTCACAGAAAAAACAAAACCGTATCGTTAATGACGTATTTTCGCCACGCTCATCTACATTCAAATACCTGCAGCTTGTCGAGATGAAAAATGAGCATTTTCATGATACGTCTGAATGTTCTCTGTGTGTTTGTCTATCTCTGCCTCGTGTGAATGAAAGTGAAATATCAATTCCACGCATAGCAAAATTCTCGGCTATTAATCAAAGATAATAACACGAAAACAGAATATATTCTGGAAAGGCATTCCGGCGAAAAACAGGAATGAATTTCAAGGAATGCTTGCGGAAGAGCTTGATTTTCTGGAAAACCTGTGTCGTTGAAAAAGCAAGAAGATATACCTGTTCTTTACATTTTCTAGTTCTTTCAACAGTAAATCCTTCATACATATTCCAGAATTCGTATTTCTCATCGAGTTACAATCTCAGGAGACACAAGCCTGCAGAATTCTGAGATACGAGACACATAAAGTTTGAAGAAGAACTGAATTTTGGTGATAGAGTATACAGAATGTTCCAAATTTGCTCCTCACCATTGGGATCTCGGAAACTATAAGAGATACGAAGAAGGTTTAATCGGGGAAAAGTTGCGCATTTACCTGACTAACAATATGTCGTTGAGAAAGTTCTGAAATTCCAAGTATGTTCGGAGATAACAAGAAAAAACAAAAATTTTGGAAAATGGTTTTTATTCTTTTCTCACTCTATTATGTAAAGGATCCAAAAATAAATTGCACTTTTACATTGCCTGCTTCACAATGATATTTTCAGATTTGCTATGCGACGTTTCGTCTTCCGGCCAACATCATCAGCTTTATGTTTTGAATAGAACCAGATATTACCCTTTCAATGATGTGTCAAAAACCGTAGATCTTAACAAAATGTATACTTATCATAATAGGCTTTGACTTTCATGTTTCCAAATTTTACTTTCAATTTGTCACACTTAATGACATTTTGTTATTGTACAAGTCAGTGAATTTTGGGAGAACGATGACTTTCACCAATGAAGAAAGTGTTAGGACATCGGAAATACATTTAAATTTCATCCCGAAAGACGACAACCACATCAAACTATGTTCAAGTTATTGGCTGTCCAAATTACATTTTCTAGAAAAAGAGAAGAATCAGGTCTTCATATTAGCCAATTACAATATATATATATATATATTATAATATTATATATATATATATATTTCATAATTTACCTGACGGTGTCTCTGATAATTTCTAATAATCCTTCAGTTACTTTGACTTCTATGTGGTTTCTTAAAACCCTTGTTCACCTTATAATAATATATTATATGACTCCAATCATAAGCTGATTATCATTTGAGTGTGTGGCATTTGCCTAATTTATTATTATTCAGGTTTAATTACATGGATAATATAATTTTTCCATACACTTACAAGGTAATCTAATTCTAAATTAAGTTGATGATATTGGGTTATTTGTGAGGACTGATTTACTTATTACTTACCTATCAATAATTACTGAAATGATAATCCAATGATTTGTCTTAACACTATCCTACGAAATGTACTTTGTGAGCCTGACCAATCCAAATCAATGAGTGAATTAAAGTGGTTTGCTAATGTACACATGGATACAAGAGGAGCTTTCGTGTGTATTGACGGGATGTTGAACATAACAAAAGTGCGTGTTCTCCTTGGTGGTATATTAAATCGTATATGGGATAAAATCTCAGGTGAATTAATTTTGTAATTGATGATTTTAAACAGAAAAACCAACACTGTGAGTTTTCGCCTGTCTACTAAGGATAAGATTTTTTATATGGGAATCAGTAAAATTATCTATACATATGACTTGAATGACAAATATTCACTTAGGAGAAAATTTGGCGTGTAGATCTACCCGGGTTCATCTGTATCTGCAAACTATTTATTTTATTGAAATGGGCACAATTTTCCTCATTTATCAAATTTTCTTTAGTTTCCTGGTCCATTCTGTCTCATTATTTTTTCTTCGGCTTTTCAAATGAACAACCAATAACATCAACATAGTTCGATGTGGTTCTCGTCTATCGGGATAGGTACAAGTTTAAATATATTACCGATGTACTAATACTGTTTCTATCGTATTTGTAATAAATTTGTATCATATCTCTTTTTTCTTTATTCGTGAAAGCCATACTTCGCCATAAATTCAATGACAATAACAAAATGTCATCGAGTTTAACAAAACTAAAGTAAAATTTCTAAATATCAAAGTCAAAGCCTATTGTGAATTTTTTTTCAATGTCTCTGGTTATTCTAAAATGAATGATAACTTATGAAACATCATTGAAAAGGTAATATCTGGTTCTATTCAAATCAGAAATAATCCTATGTAGCTCATTTAAAAAAAATTTACTTGATGGTGGCCTGAAGATGAAACGTTGGATAGCAAATATGAAAACACTTTTATGTAGCAGGGAAAAAGTGGCAATAGGGAAGTGCTATTCAGTTTGGAATCCTTCGAGAAATAAAGCCAGAAAAAAATAAAAACCATTTTCCAAAATTTCTGTATTTTTTCCGGACATCTCCGGATATACTCGTTATTCCAGAGCTGTTCCAACGGCATATTGTTGATCAGGTAAATCCGCAACTTTGTCCCAATTCAACCATCCTTGTTTCATCAATAGTTTCAGAGATCCCAATAAGAAGATCGAATTTAAAACACCCTGTATAGAGAGCAATGATAATATTTCTGCAATACTTCTCAAACAACGCGTATAATTCATGTCACAAGCAAGTCTACTTTGTTTACATCATTTTCTAACGAAGAGAAAAACAAAGCGATCAGATATTTTGTAAAGAAATACAGTCTAGGCAAAGCTAGCTTCCGTAACAAGAATACCCCATTTGTAGATATCTCAAGATAGTTTGGAAAACAACTCAAGTTTTATTTTGTTCGGCCAATACATATTTCTCATTATATTTTATGATACGATACACAATATTCCTTCTCGGGATACAGTTCTGCTACTTATCCTAGAATTAACGTAATTGGAACATGATATTCATTTCTTTCTCCTATTCCATTTGAGATTGAAAGATATTCTATTCACATAGTTACTCCATCAGCGTGTTCGGGTTTCTTCTTTCTATCTTTGAAAAACCTCTTTGAAAATAAAAATTATATTTTTAGCTGGAAATGGAAGGAATTGATTTCAGTTTCGGATAGAGATTCAATGAATTGCTACACATCGAGAGAGGTTTCAATAATTGTGGTATTTGATATTCAAATTTGTTCACCAGTTGAGGTATCTGCCACATCTCATATCAACCAAGTGTTGCACCTGGTTACACTATGCTAACAGTCTGAAACTCTCTCCAATTTGAAGTCCAATGAAATTTTTGCTTTCGAACGATTGCTACATTAATTTTGTAGGATTGGAAGAGAAGCTTATGGAAACGTGAATAGACCAAAACCTATTATGGTATCCATCATAGAACACCCTCATATGAGTAAAGGTAAGATCGAGAAAGATACAGGAATAAGCAGTCGGGGCATTTCTAGGGCAATAGAAAAATACAAATTTCACCCGTACCGTATTCAGATTCACCAGGAATTTTATGAAATAGACTTCCATCGATGATTGGTAGGGGAGGACCACAGCATTGGCCAGCGAGATCACCGGATTTGACTGACCTAGATATTTTTTATGAAGGAGAGCTTGAGTGATGCTGAATGTTATTACTTGTTAAGTAGTCCTTCAAACAGAGAGTGGCTCTTTGTATTCAACAGGATGGTCGTCATGTCGAGCACCTAGTTTGATTCAACTACATTTGTGTTTCATATTTTGATGTTGCTTCATTTGAATAGGGATAAAAATTGTATTGTCTGTTTAATGAACTACTGCCAGAATATGAATGTAAGTGATAATGTCCAGTTTCATCCCACTAGGACGCCTATGCACTATGCGGCAGAAATTATCACCCGAGGCGATACCTACCATCCCTAGACCCTCAACCCCGGCGGCAGTTGAAGACCTAACATCATCTAATACAGACGCTTTGTTTTATGTTATTTATATTTTCAACATATTGCTACAATAAAAACAGTTATACAGTCCATACATTATTTAAAATAATTCAGTTGAGAAAATCCATTCGGGGAAGAACAATTTCCCCCAGATAAATCGATTTTAGTGAACAGTGAATATTTTCGATGAAGTTAAAACAGTCGTCAAAAAATGAAAAGAAATAATTCCGACCACGTTCAATTAAATTTTGTGGGTAAATCAAATGAATGTGTCAAAGTTATCTGATTCGAAGAATGCATTGAAATGAGAACCACTATCTGAAAAAGCAAAAATCTGAAGCAATATTTAGTTAGGTTTAGGGAACTCCCCATAAGATAACTGAATTTTATATTTCTCAGACCGAAAAAACCTCTTCTGTACGTGGTCAGATTTCAAAGGAACTAGTTTTAGGGATTTCGATGTTATTCAGTTTTCGATTTCCACAAAATATTCAAAAACTAGGGAACGGTTAGAATTGGGTACATATAGTACCTTATAAAATATCATATTATTTTTTCCTGAGCATTTCAAAAGTGTGATGATATACAGGGTGTTCCTTTTGAAAAAACACAACATTGATATGTCACACTTGTTGAGTCACCCTGCACACTCTAAAATGATTTCTTTGTAGCCTCAGCTAATATATACATATAATGTACACCCTGTATAAATAAACCCTCACAAAAACAAATGTGAATACACATATTTAATAATGAGAAAAATTCAAAATTGCATATTTGTAAAGAACATGCAAAAATGTCAAAATTAAAAAATGTAGAAAAATAAAAATATGAAATGTTTACATGTTGTAATAAATAAGTGTGAAAGGTATTATTAAAAATAAATATCTAAAAATTTACTATATACACACAGATACACACATATGAGGTAGAATAATAAAATATGTTCACGAGTGTAATGAAGGTGTGAATCAAACACATAAAACACAAAATTTGAAGACCAATCAGAAATCACAACTGATGAACCACAGAATGATTAGTCATTGCTGTCCATCAATATGTTGATATAGATACTGTTCTCCACAAGACCTGAATATATTTGATTTTTGAAACCCCAATAGGTCCTAGGTTCTTTTTGATAGAGCAGGTAGAATGTAAATTATCTCCTGCCCAATCGACGCATTCAAAAAATGTTTTATAAGAAGCCTTATTGATTTTATCTGTTTTGCATTGTTCTTTTAAAAAAGTTTAGTAGTTGAAATATCTGATTTGCCTCATTTTTCCACATTGTGGAGAGATGGGGATTTCCGGCCGTAGTCGGAATTATATCTTTTGATTTCTTTGATCCTTTCCGAACACACTTTTCGAACTTTGTTCGATTCATTATTGCATAAACTCTTCTTGGAGTATGTGATACCGAGGAATGCTGTTTTGTTTTTCTCTAGCGGTTGGTGCTGTGATTTTATGTCACCGCTTCATTCGTAGGGGAATACTTTAAGGCCTTTGAATATTATCGTTGGTTTTGTGGAACAAGACGACTCTATTGTTGTCTGACTCATCCTTGCACTGATGAGAGGAAATAACCTCAAAACATGCATGTATGCAGGTGGTTATTTCCAAAAAATGAAGGATGATATTCAATGGCTCTATTACAATCAGCACTTGCAAATAGTGTCCTCCTTGAGGAACGTTGCACAAATGGATGACAGATGTAATTCAATGACCGTGTTGTTTTCTGACAGATATTTGCCTCGTTTTTCCACTTTGTGGAAATGTGTGGAGAGGAGGGTATTTTCGGCCGTAGTCGGAATTATTATTTACTTTTAATTTCCTTGTTATATATGACAATTTCTTTCGACCAATGTTATGTTATATACAGTGCGGTCCAAAGGTATGGAATAAATTCATTTTTAGCGTTATTATGTATTTTATGAAAAAATCCTGAAACAGGTCAATTTTTATTGGCAATTTGACAATTTACAGTATGAAAATATTACCCCCTTCTTGCACCCCCTCTGAATTATGAGCACCCCCTCAAAAATTTTAAATGAGAAGGGGGGTCGTGTGGTATCTTGTTCGAAAGGGATTTTCATTATCTGTTCAGCAATACTAAGTGTTTCATATTTGGTGCAACCATAACTGAGAATTTTTTTTATTAAAATTTAAAAATATTGACACTGTAAATTATGTATCCGTTGAAAAAACCTGAAACAGGTCGATTTCTATTCTCAATTTGACAATTTATACTTTCTTATCTGTCTTGCTAAAAAAGTCAGGAAAAAGTCGTTGAAGACACCAAAAAATTATTCACAAAACCCATAAATAATATAATGTCAATCTAGTAGACTACTATTATTTTGATATTTGTGAGTTGCTGGCAGACGTCAGTGTATTGAAAAATATTTTTGTGTGTATTCGATTCATCTATGGCTCATTTATCCGAAACTCAAAGAATAGACATTTTAATTATGCTTGGATGCGGTAATAAAACACGAACTCAAACGGAAGTTTGTGAAATGTTCAATAATAAATACCCTGGTCAACACGTATCACAATCTACAGTTAGCAAAATAGAAACAAAATACCGTGAAACTGGACATGTAAAAACTCGTCAAAAACCAGGTCGAAATGCTGCATTGGATGAGGAGAAAAAGTTAGATGTACTGTTAGCGATTGAGGAAAATCCGCATATGACAAGTAGACAACTTGCCGCCGACAATGATGTAAGTAAATCATCGATATTGAGAGCTTTACATAAAGAAAAATACCATCCTTATAAAGTTCAGTTGGTTCAGGAGTTAAATGAGGATGACCCTGATAGAAGGCAACAATTCTGTGAACTGATGATGGATAGAATCGAAGCAGATTTGCAGTTCATAAACAAAATTGTGTTTTCTGATGAAGCTACTTTTTATTTAAATGGAACGGTTAATAGACAAAACTGTAGATATTGGAGCAGAGAAAATCCTCATTGGATGTGTGAGGCTCACACACAATATCCCAAAAAAGTGAACGTTTGGGCTGGTATCATTAAAAACAAAATTATTGGCCCCTATTTTTTTGAAGGCACAATTAATGGTGAGGTTTATCTAGGTTTTTTGATGAACTTTTTAGTGCCTTCATTAAAACGACTTTTTCCCGATGTTAATGATCCAAATGGAATAGATAGATCAATTTGGTATCAACAAGATGGAGCTCCACCGCATTACACACGTATTGTTCGAGATTATTTGACAGAAGTTTTTCCCAATAGGTGGATTGGCAGACGTGGACCGATTGAATGGCCGCCTAGATCCCCCGATTTGACTCCTCTCGATTACTTTTTTGGGGTTATTTAAAATCAAAAGTATATTTCAATAGACCAGACAATATTGCAGATTTAAAATCTAGGATATCGGAAGAAATAAACAACATAACCCCTGAGGTCCTACAAAATGTTCTACGAGAATTCCAAGATCGCCTTGCTTATTGTCAAGAAGTGAATGGTGGTCATTTTGAACATTTAATTTAACTGTAAAACAAATTGAAATATACTTCCCAAACATTATGTTACATTATTTCCTTCAGTCTATCAACATTTGACATATTCCGAATAAATTTTCTCAGTATTGCTGAACAGAGAATGAAAATCCCTTTTGAAAAAGGTGCAACACAACCCCCTTTCTCATTCAAAGTTTTTGAGGGGGTGCTCATAATTCAGAAGGGGTGCAAGAAGGGGGTGATATTTTCATACTATAAATTGTCAAATTGAGAATAGAAATCGACCTGTTTCAGGTTGTTTCAACGGATACATTATTTACAGTGTCAATATTTTTGAATTTTAATAAAAAAATTTCTTCGTTATGGTTGCACCAAATATGAAACACTTAGTATTGCTGAACAGATAATGAAAATCCCTTTCGAACAAGATGCCACACGACTCCCCTTCTCATTTAAAATTTTTGAGGGGGTGCTCATAATTCAGAGGGGGTGCAAGAAGGGGGTAATATTTTCATACTGTAAATTGTCAAATTGCCAATAAAAATTGACCTGTTTCAGGATTTTTTCATAAAATACATAATAACGCTAAAAATGAATTTATTCCATACCTTTGGACCGCACTGTATGAATATTTCACCAATATTTTCATAATATTGTACCAATATTATCCCAATATGGAGTGCTACTTGAGAACTGGTGTTTTTTTATTATTCATGCATCAACCAGGCTGGGCGTCCAGAAAATTTATTTTTGTTCCACTCATCCCCGCGATTTCCATTGACCTGATAGTTAATCTTCTTCGTGCTTTTTACCAATTGATACTCACTAGGATTCCTCCACATTGTTTCACATGTTCCATGAAAGAGTTGTTTTTCATGTGATGACCAAATCATCTCATAGTAAATTTGAACGTTCGAACTTCACCAAGGCCCGTTTTTTTCAAATTTGGATCCGATGTTCCCAGTATTGAGGTTAGACGGTTCTCCCAGTTGCAATACCCTGTATAAATCGTTGCTCATGTACCATGAAATAGTCAGATGAAGCAATCTGAAAATATATTTTCAGCGAAAATCTTACCTGCGCTAAGATGCCCCACAATCCACTGATAATCATACCCTTCGCTAAACTTGTATTAAAAATTCAGGAAATAGTCGCTGAAATTTCTGATGGTTTTTGACATTGGAGCGTGATGAACATAATTTATTTGTTCAACTTTCAGAATAGTTGATGTGGGGAGATGGTTTAGAAATGACTTCGTGTTTCACTGAATGAGCTGCATATAAATTGGAAACAAAAGATTCGCATAGTTTTTGTTTGTAGAATGGTGTAACATTCCTACTGCTAAAAATAAAAATATTTTGGGTGGTTATACTTCAGTTAGAAATATATCAAAACCTATTGTTAACAGGGTGTCCAAAAACTATGGTGCCAAATTGAAACAGAAGATTCCCCTTGAAAAATAAATAGGACTTTCCTCATATTTTTTTCCTCAAATGTCGTTCGTTGCAGAGATAAAGGGTGTTGAATAGGAGAAATTAAAAATAATTTTTATTCATAACTTCCAGTTTCCAAAATATTCCGATAAAATTTAAAACGATGTTTGTATTCAATAGGTGCTTCATTTCTAAAAAGAAAACACATTTTCAGTTGTAGAAGGGCATCATGGTCCCTTTTCCCTCCTATTGTTCACGCCACTGGTAAAATAAAAAAAATTATGCATTTCTCGCATTCCTCATTCAATTTTCAGTAAAAATGTATACCTGTTTGAATCCGAAAAATCTAACCGTTTTCAAGATAGTTGCACTTTTATAAATAAAAACATACTAGTAATGAAAAATTTGTTCGGCAGAAATTAATATTACAATCCCAATTGCTGGTCCAAATAACATCTGGATATTCAACAAAAATAAACAAAAATTAATAAAATAGAGCACCCATTGAAGAAAGGCCTACCTTCAAATTTAATTGTTTTTTTTTGTAACTATGAAAGTGACGAGAAAAATGCCTTTTTATTTTCCAGTTTCAACACCCTGAAACTCTGCAAGAAAAAATGCATGCGGAAATGACATTGATTTTTTTGGTAGAATATCTAGTTGTGAATTTAACCAGTAATTATTGTAAAAGTCACTACAGCCGAACATTTTTTTCATTACTAGTTATGTTTGCTTCATAAGAGCGCAATTATCTTGGAAACGGTAGATTTTTTGGAATCTAACGGTATGCATATTTTACTCAAAATGACCATGATGCCTTTTTTATACGCCACTGGTAACAACTGAAAATGTGGATTCTTTTTCGAAATAAAGCACCTATTTAACACAAATATTCTTTCAATTTCCTTTGAAAAATTTTCAGAACTGTGGAAGTTATGAATAAAAATTACTTTTAATTCTTCATATTCAACACCCTGTATCTATGTAACGAACGACAATTGAGAAAAAAAATATTTATTTTTCGAGGGGAATCTTCTGTTCCAATTTGGCACCATAGTTTCGGGACACCCTGTAAACTGTTTGGTGATCCTCCCAAAGCCTACTAATATAACATTTGCACTCCCATTTTCATCCAATATCGCAACCATACGTATTTAAATTTTCGTGCTATAAAACTTTAACAGCCATTATCGTCGCTGCAATGAAAATGCATTGAGTAATTAAACGTAAACAGCAAAAATATAGTCCGTAAACACTATCAATTCTCTATTGTCGATAAACTACGCTGGGCCATTGGATGCTCTGAATATGTATAGATCGTTTTATGTTACGGTTCGCTAGTCTTCGATATATCTGTTTAATGGACAGTTCCCATAGGGTTCTCTGCGATTTTATACAAATATAAAACCGTCAGATACAATTGAAACTGATGCATAGACGCATATGTGTGCATGTTGAAAAGGAGTTGAATTCCGCAAAAATTCATAGAAAAATAAGTAAAACAAAATTTTGGAAGTTTATGCCCCTTCTCAACTCCAGAGGAATTTTTCAACTCGAAAACGGTTGGAAATACAGCAATTCTGCGAACGCCAATCGATTCAGAATGATGAAATAAGTATACTCTGTGAATATCAAGTTGATCAAAGGAAGCATAGAAAGCGGTAGACCTCTAAAAATCCATGAAAAATATAAAACCGCCACATACACTTGAAACTGAATATGCGCATAAGTGTGCATATAAAAAAAAAGTTTGATATCGCAAAAATTCATAGAAAAATAGCGAATACAAAATTTTGGAAGTTCATGCTCCCTCTCAACTCCAGAGGAACTTTTCAACTCGGAAACGGTTGGAGAGAAAGTAACTCTGCGAACCCCAATCGATCCAAAATGATGGAATTAGTATACTCTGTAAATATCAAGTTGATCAAAGGAAGCATAGAATTTCTCGAAAATATCCAAAGGGGTAGACCTCTAAAAATACATGAAAAATATGAAACAGCCACATACACTTGAAACTGCATAGGCGCATAAGTGTGCACATTAAAAAAAATTATATCGCAAAAATTCATAGAAAAATAACAAATTCAAAATTTTGGAGGTTTATGCCCCCTCTCAACTCCAGAGAAACTTTTCAACTCGGAAACGGTTGGAAATAGAGCAATTCTGCGAACGCCAATCGATCCAAAATGATGGAATTAGTATACTCTGTAAATATCAAGTTGATCAAAGGAAGCATAGAATTTCTCGAAAATGTCCAAAGGGGTAGAACTCTAAAAATCCATGAAAAATATGAAACAGCCACATACACTTGAAACTGCATAGGCGCATAAGTGTGCACATTAAAAAAAATGATATCGCAAAAATTCATAGAAAAATAACAAATACAAAATTTTGGAGGTTTATGCCCCCTCCCAACTCCAGAGAAACTTTTCAACTCGGAAACGGTTGGAAATAGAGCAATTCTGCGAACGCCAATCGATCCATAATGATGGAATTAGTATACTCTGTAAATATCAAGTTGATCAAAGGGAGCATAGAATTTCTCGAAAATTTCAAAAGGGGTAGACGTCTAAAAATCCATGAAAAATATGAAACAGCCACATACACTTGAAACTGCATAGGCGCATAAGAGGGCACATTATAAAAAATTATACCGCAAAAATTCATAGAAAAATAACAAATACAAAATTTTGAAGGTTTATGCCTCCTCTCAACTCAAGAGGAACTTTTCAACACGGAAACGGTTGGAAATAGAGCAATTCTGCGAATCCCAATAGATTCAGAATGGTGAAATAAGTATACTCTGTGAATATCAGATCGAAGAAAGCATAGAATTTCTCGAAAATGTCCAAAGGGGTAGACCTCTAAAAATCCATGAAAAACATAAAACCGCCACATACACTTGAAACTGAATATGCGCATAAGTGTGCATATTAAAAAAAGTTTGATATCGCAAAAATTCATAGAAAAATAGCGAATACAAAATTTTGGAAGTTCTTGCTCCCTCTCAACTCCAGAGGAACTTTTCAACTCGGAAACGGTTGGAAATAGTGCAATTCTGCGAACGCCAATCGATCCATAATGATGGAATTAGTATACTCTGTAAATATCAAGTTGATCAAAGGGAGCATAGCATTTCTCGAAAATGTCAAAAGGGGTAGACCTCTAAAAATCCATGAAAAATATGAAACAGCCACATACACTTGAAACTGCATAGGCGCATAAGAGGGCACATTCAAAAAAATTATACCGCAAAAATTCATAGAAAAATAACAAATACAAAATTTTGGAGGTTTATGCCCCCTCTCAACTCCAGAGGAACTTTTCAACACGGAAACGGTTGGAAATAGAGCAATTCTGCGAATCCCAATCGATTCAGAATGGTGAAATAGGAATACTCTGTGAATATCAAGTTGATCAAAGGAAGCATAGAATATCTCGAAAATATCCAAAGGGGTAGACCTCTGAAAATCCATGAAAAATATAAAACCGCCACATACACTTGAAACTAAATATGCGCATAACTGTGCATATTAAAAAAAAGTTTGATATCGCAAAAATTCATAGAAAAATAGCGAATACAAAATTTTGGAAGTTCATGCTCCCTCTCAACTCCAGAGGAACTTTTCAACTCGGAAACGGTTGGAAATAGAGCAATTCTGCGAACGCCAATCGATTCAAAATGATGATATGAGTATACTCTGTGAATATCAAGTTGATCAAAGGAAGCATAGCATTTCTCGAAAATGTCCAAAGAGGTAGACCTCTAAAAATACATGAAAAATATAAAACCGCCACATACACTTGAAACTGAATATGCGCATAAGTGTGCATATTAAAAAAAAATTTGATATCGCAAAAATTCATAGAAAAATAGCGATTACAAAATTTTGGAAGTTCATGCTCCCTCTCAACCCCAGAGGAACTTTTCAACTCGGAAACGGTTGGAAATAGAGCAATTCTGCGAACGCCAATCGATCCAAAATGATGGAATTAGTATACTCTGTAAATATCAAGTTGATCAAAGGAAGCATAGAATTTCTCGAAAATGTCCAAAGGGGTAGAACTCTAAAAATCCATGAAAAATATGAAACAGCCACATACACTTGAAACTGCATAGGCGCATAAGTGTGCACATTAAAAAAAAATTATATCGCAAAAATTCATAGAAAAATAACAAATACAAAATTTTGGAGGTTTATGCCCCCTCTCAACTCCAGAGAAACTTTTCAACTCGGAAACGGTTGGAAATAGAGCAATTCTGCGAACGCCAATCGATTCAAAATGATGATATGAGTATACTATGTGAATATCAAGTTGATCAAAGGAAGCATAGCATTTCTCGAAAATGTCCAAAGAGGTAGACCTCTAAAAATACATGAAAAATATAAAACCGCCACATACACTTGAAACTGAATATGCGCATAAGTGTGCATATTAAAAAAAAATTTGATATCGCAAAAATTCATAGAAAAATAGCGATTACAAAATTTTGGAAGTTCATGCTCCCTCTCAACCCCAGAGGAACTTTTCAACTCGGAAACGGTTGGAAATAGAGCAATTCTGCGAACGCCAATCGATTCAAAATGATGATATGAGTATACTATGTGAATATCAAGTTGATCAAAGGAAGCATAGCATTTCTCGAAAATGTCCAAAGAGGTAGACCTCTAAAAATACATGAAAAATATAAAACCGCCACATACACTTGAAACTGAATATGCGCATAAGTGTGCATATTAAAAAAAAATTTGATATCGCAAAAATTCATAGAAAAATAGCGATTACAAAATTTTGGAAGTTCATGCTCCCTCTCAACCCCAGAGGAACTTTTCAACTCGGAAACGGTTGGAAATAGAGCAATTCTGCGAACGCCAATCGATCCAAAATGATGGAATTAGTATACTCTGTAAATATCAAGTTGATCAAAGGAAGCATAGAATTTCTCGAAAATGTCCAAAGGGGTAGAACTCTAAAAATCCATGAAAAATATGAAACAGCCACATACACTTGAAACTGCATAGGCGCATAAGTGTGCACATTGAAAAAAAATTATATCGCAAAAATTCATAGAAAAATAACAAATACAAAATTTTGGAGGTTTATGCCCCCTCTCAACTCCAGAGAAACTTTTCAACTCGGAAACGGTTGAAAATAGAGCAGTTCTGCGAACGCCAATCGATCCAAAATGATGGAATCAGTATACTCTGTAAATATCAAGTTGATCAAAGGAAGCATAGAATTTCTCGAAAATGTCCAAAGGGGTGGACCTCTAAAAATCCATGAAAAATAAGAAACAGCCACATACACTTGAAACTGCATAGGCGCATAAGTGTGCACATTAAAAAATGATATCGCAAAACTTCATAGAAAAATAACAAATACAAAATTTTGGAGGTTTATGCCCCCTCTCAACTCCAGAGGAACTTTTCAACTCGGAAACGGTTGGAAATAGAGCAATTCTGCGAACGCCAATCGATTCATAACGATGGAATTAGTATACTCTGTGAATCTAAAGTTGATCAAAGGATGCAAGAAATTCCTCGAAAATGTTCAAAGGGGTAGACCTCTATATAGTCATGAAAAATATAAAATAGTTAGATACACTTGAAACTGCTTATGCGCATAAATGTGCATATTAAAAAAGTTTAATATCGCAAAAATTCATAGAAAAATAAGGAAAACACAATTTTGGAAGTTTATGCTCCCTCTTAACTCCAGATGAACTTTTCAACTCGGAAACGGTTGAAAATAGAGGAATTCTGCGAACCCCAATCGATTCAGAATGGTGAAATTAGTAAACTTTGTGAATTTGGAGTTGATCAAAGGGAGCATAAAATTCCTCCAAAATGTCCAAAGGGGTAGACCTCTGAATATTCATGAAAAACATTAAACCGTCAGATACACTTGAAACTGCATATGCGCATAAGTATGCATATTAAAAAAATGGTGAATATCAGAAAAATGTATAGAAAAATAACGAAAACAAAATTTTGGAAGTTCATGTCCCCTCTCAATTCCACAGAAACTATTCAACTCGGAAACGGTTGAAAATAGAGCAGTTCTGCGAACGCCAATCGATTCAAAATGATGAAATTAGTATACTCTGTGAATATCAAGTTGATCAAAGGAAGCATAAAATTTCTCGATAATGACCTGTGGGGTAGACCTCTGAAAATCCATGAAAAATATAAACCGCCAGATACACTCAAAACTGCATCTGCGCATAAGTGTGCATATTAAAAAAAAGTTCAATATTGCAAACATTCATAAAAACATAAAAAAAAAGTGGAAGTTTATGCCCCCTCTCAACTTCAGGGGAACTTTTCAACTCGGAAACGGTTGAAAATAGAGAAATTCTGCGAACGTCAATCGATTCAACAAGATGAAATAGTATACTTTGTGAATTTAAAGTTGATCAAAGAAAGCATAAATTTTTTTGATAATGTCCAGTGTAGACCTCTATGAAAAATATAAAACCGCCACATACACTTGAAACTGCATATGCGCATAAGTATGCATATTAAGAAAAGTTTAACATCGCAAAAATTCATAGAAAAATAGCGAATATAAAATTTTGGAAGTTCATGCTCCCTCTCAACTCCAGAGGAACTTTTCAACTCGGAAACGATTGGAAATAGAGCAATTTTGCTAACGCTAAGGAAGCATAAAATGGCCAAGTTTTATATTTTTCATGGATTTTTAGAGTAATTTTCGAGCAATTCAATGCTTTCTTTGATCAACTTGATATTCACAGAGTATACTAATTTTTTTATTTTTCTATGAATTATTTCGATTTCCTTCAATATCAAATATTTTATAAAATTTCAATGAATATTTATCGTCTATCTCTTGAAAATGTGAAATCAGCTCGTATTTTTGAATTAGAACGCCATTTCACTTGATAATTTTGAGAATAGGTGAATTTTTTTGACAACAATATTCTGAAATTCTTTCACCTCTTCATCGAAATTAATTTATGATTCGGAATCAGTTCATAGAGATCTATTTGGAGGACGTTGGCGATTTTTTCAAAAATGGAAACTGAAAATTTTCGCAAAGAACCCCGCTCTTTTTGCTATATAAAATGACGTTCTGTCAAATACTCCAAACTTTTGGTATTTTGTAGGAGTTCAAGAAATATGTCCGGGCCCAACTCGATCCTATGACTAGTTTTCGAAATACAGGTTGTTTAAGTTGGGAAATGACGACTTTTCCCCATCTTGTATCTCTAGAGATAATCAATTTATTTGAATTTTTTGCATGCAGTATTTTGAAAATATCCTTTGGCAACTATCCTTCCGAAAAAAACCTCAAGAACTCCTTTCCGTTACAGGGTGATTTCAATTCATACTCTTGCGATTTTTCGAATTTCGAAATATTGATGCTATATGGTTTGGAAAGTCTTGCAGGATGAAAATTATCACATTTCATCTTGATGTCGCTTCATGTTATATCATCCCATGTCTGAATCATACAAGGCGATTCAGAAATGCTGTGGTATACCGTAATCAATTTCGCTTGAGTTTTCTCTTCCTCCTTGTATGTTTGAGTTGATAAATTGTATTCATTCCAGTTTTTGAGGATATGTCATTGAGGAAACTAGAGCATGTAATTAGGCCAGTAGGCCTGTATGGATGAATAAATAAATAAATAAATAACGTATTTTCGAGAACTGTACCCATCATTATTTCGTTGTTTTTCAACGTTTCTCATGCGCTACTATTTTCCTACCTTCGTCTTGCTCACAGTGTTTTCCACGGACCTTACAAAGTATCCACTCGACCGAAATGGTTGTCCCACATGGACTTAGTGACTCACTGGAACATTCAATATGAGAGAATGGCAATTTACAATTTTCCACCCTTCAAGAACCCTGCTGCACTTTGTTTCACGAACAAATATTATACAAAGGAGAGCGGCATGTTCGATCCAGAATGCAGTGTCTTCAAAGTGGCATAAAATCCAGCTACAGTAGAACATCAAAGCGCTAATCTGATTAATGTACCGGATTATCTCGTGATGGAAAAACAATAGACCGGGTAATTCTCTGTGAAGGCGAGGCTTATAACTACGCTGCGACCCGACAGGAAATACAATTTGTTGCCATTGGGAATCAGGTCCTAAATTGAGATTGCATCGCTGCACACAATAATGGATTCTATAAGACTCAAAAAAGTATAGAGTAGAAATGCAGCGTTCATATTATAACAGGTTGCTTGGATGTACGCCTCCACTTTGATCAATCAACATGGAGTTTGTGAATTCCAATTTTCCTATTGCACTTTCGATTATTTATGAGCTCAGTTATAAATCAGTTGTCAAATAAGATTTCTATCTGGTGGACAGTTGATGATTAAGAAAATCTTTTGACGATGAACAATATTGAATTTCTAATAGATATGTTACATATGTTATATTATCTACATAAAATAATACAACTCGTTTCCTCAAGGAAATATTTGGGACAAAAAGTTGTATATTCCTAAGAATTTGGTTGGAGGATATCTTGGATGGAGAAGTGAAGTTTTCCTATAATAAAAACATCTTAAAAATGGTTTTTGAACCTTTTTCTTCATTTTGTAGTGTAGAATCGTATTGGGATTCCAATTTGCTGAAGCATATTCTAGATTAGATCATCATACATGCAGTACATAGTACCAGTAGGGTGAATAATTTGAAATTGTTGGTATTCCGTAGTTCAAAACCTAGTTTTCTATGGGTGTCTTTAAAGCTACATTCAGTATGCATGCCAAATATCAGGTGAAGAGATGAAAATGATTCCAAGATCCTTAGTTTGTTCTGGTCTTTCTGAAGAGGCTCTCTTATTGCATATGATGACTGCAAATCATTTCTTTTTACGCCGCAGAAGATAAAACGATAGACTTTTCCAGCTTATGACTACTCTTCCGTTTCAAAAATCCTCTATTTCATTGAACTTGGTTATATATATAGTCATCATCGATTTTAGCATTGACCATTTAGTCCATAAGGAATTCGGACTATACGTTTCTGACAGCAACTCCAAATATATCTTGTATATTTTGGTATACGGCTTCACTTTTCAATGGAATAAATGATCATCTTGCTCTTTCAGCTCTTTTAAAAATACCCTTCATTATATTTAGGGTAGAAAACACGTTTTTAACGCAAATAAAGCATAATAACAAAGTTCTGCTTATATACGAGTAAAGCAAAACCTAGCAACAACGCAAAACTGCTGTAATAAGCGGTACCTGATTCAAATATAGCGGGAAGGTAATGTATGTACCACAGGAATTAATGAGCCTTGATAACCTCAGTCAATTGCTGTTCCTCGGGACGCAAATTTTCCATCGGTAATTAATGCTCTTGTTACATAAATAACTATTTTTCGTGCAAACGGGAATTGAATTTTCTATACAAAAGCCACAGGTCGATCAAATTCTTCATGAGCTTCCTCGCTACTTTAATATCTGTCAGTCCTCTGAGAGCCATAAACGAGAAATCGTTATATGAAATCCGTCACCATTCCAGTCTATTACCTGTACTTCTCTGTGCTTTCATTATTCAATTATTCTATGTTCGCTTTCTTCAATTCGACACCGCTTTCATACATTTGTTTCGCGTATAGTCAAATTTATTAAACATTCCTCAGAAAGCGGTTCCCTCCTTCGTATTCAACAAAATTCATATTCATGCCAAATTCAGGAATATCGTCACTATATTGTGAAGCGTTCTGAATACATCGTGATTCAAACGATTCTGAGAAATGTGACAAAAGTTGAAGCAGCACACACAGAAAGCGAGGCAAGAAATAAAAATGCTGGACAAATGTGAAGCCATCGTATTTCAATAGCAGCAATGACATCCGATTATTGTTCGATAACATGTGAAATAACGCAAACATTTGTGACATACCTGCTAGAATACAACTGACGGAAGTCGGATTGGAAGGAATCGTGACGAGAATGAGAGAGAGATTCTCCTCGCTGTGATTTATCGATGTGATAGTAATCTCGTGCCATTGATCGTTCCATAGAAGAAGAAGACAACGACTGAAGGAGAAATTATATCGATATTGAAAACAATCAGCATTCAGAAAAGTCACCTAATATGTTTTCCAAACATCTTGATTATTCTTCGTCAATATGTTTATTTCTTCTGTGGCTTATATTAATTTCTTCACTTTTTACTAAAATTTCAACGTTAACATGCCTCGTTATTTTCAGATGATACACTTGTTTGGCTACTTCAATTTCCACTATTAAACTTGTGGAAAAAAGGGCTTGGGTGTTGATTCAGATTATCACGTGCCCTTAACAGAACTGATCCAGTATGAATTTCCTCTGTGTTCTCCTCTCATATTATAGAAAGCTCATAGATTCCAAGTTTTGTGAGTTTGAGAGACACATTTTCACCAATTTTGTCACCAACAGTTCTTCGACAGTTCTACAGATTGATATGGGGGTGGTGCTATAGGTTTTCCGGGTTTTCCCACAGCTGAGAAGTGAATACGCCACCAGAAACATCAATAAGTCGTCCCGGAGCGTCTCGGCAAATAATAATAATAGCCGTTCTCTACACGCACAGACTATGCCTTTGGGTACACTCTATAAGTGTTCATGAGGCAGTATTTTTTTCCTTTAGGAGTATCTACGTCAGGCAATGTTCCGTAGCCCTGATACTTCCGAAAGGCGCGCTGGTGTATCATTTACCCCAGTAAACACTCCTCACATCCGTGGGGTGAGTGGTTATTGGATCCAAGAATCATGTGCCCTGAGTAAACGGAGTGAACCAAGAATTACGGCCCTTTGCATACTTTCATCTAAGTTTTCTGCCACATCACGGCAAGCCGCTATGATTTTCAGATTCGAGAGTAGCGTGTCCATCATTTCACCAAAGACCCCAATGATCAGAACCAATTGTGACAGAATGATTTTGGTAAAGCCTGCGGAGTTCAAAGAGCCTCGATATTTTGTCCGTTTTTCCTCCTCTTTTCGGACGATATTCGTTTCGTGAAGAAGACCCTATGCATTGGCCCATCCTCATGTAGCTGTAGAAACTTCTCACTCTCCCCAGCTTTGACGTGGGCTTTTTGCTGAACAGGTTTGAACTCGGTAACAGAGTTTGGGTTCGTCCGTTCAATGTAGAATACGAGACCGAGTTTATCGGCTGCATGAGTTGCTGCCTTGAAGATAAATGCTCCAATCCCTACTTTTTCATGGTAGCACACTGAGCAGAGAAGAGGATCCGAACTCCTGATGACTTTACAGGTTCCATTTAGTACCATTTTGTTGGGTAGACACTCCAAGCTGAAAAGTCAACAGCCTCCCCGTTGTCTGGGGTAGTATAACGTGGAACGGACGAATTAGGATGCAAGCTCCTATGAAGATGCATCATTTCACTCATTACTGTGTTATGGATTATAACACACTGGCGTGTTACTTGATAGTTTACTTGTCTAAAATGACATTAATGATGACAGTCATAACTGTCACGTGTTGGAATAGTATATTCTGTAACAAGGTTAGAATAAAAATTGGATGCGAGTGGAAAGTTCCGAGCGCGAGCCGAAGGCGAGCGGGAGGAACAACGAGCATCACGAATTTTCATTCTAACCGAGTAGCAGACTATACTTACTCCACGATCAAACATTTTAAAATATTTTTAAATGGAAACGAACAAAAGATAATTTCCACACGAAATAATAACTATTGTTTAAAAATACTGTTTATCAGAAAGGACTAATCCTGGACTAACCAGAACAAATTTTTTAATCGCAAAGATTCATTAAGAATAAACTATTGAATAAAAAAAAGTTACATTGTCGGTGGCTAGGGTATTGATACATAGTAGGCTTTCAATTCTACACCAGAATTGATATGTTCATTACTTCCGCACACTGCAGCTCAATCTTCGGCTCAGGAGAGGAGAGGTTCGGGAGGTCGCACGGAGAGCTGCTTCCCTCCCCCTCTGGACATTTATGGCCAGAGGGAGGAAGAGCGCTTGTGCCAAGGGGTACACAGGGTCCCGGCAAAGGGGCGTTGGTATCTAGCGGTGGGTCGAGCATTCCAATACATAGTGGTGGTAATATACATACCTCCTGCAACGCTTATGCATGTCGTAGCGATATTATTCAATGTAGAGAATGCGTCTGAATGAGTTTGTCAGAGGTGGTTTTTATCGTGCTGTCCCGGAAAAGGCTGATGCAAACAACCGGGTTGAAGTACTTGCGCCTAGGTCTTACCGGCGTCTTGGTTCCCTATGGAACCGGTTCCACCCATCTTTCTTGTAAGATGGCCAACGATTGATCGATCAGCCCACCGTGTTTGCGGGACTGATTATCATGAACTCTGAGCCTGGTAAGGTCTCTGGTTAACGGACTCTTGGAGAGGTGAAACCTGTAGAATTTATCTGACAGGTTTCTAACATGTGTCGGAATGGAGTCGACGCCAGAGCGACGCAAGAGCGCGCAGCGCATCCAGACGCATGTATCGATCATTCTTGGTGATGATACGAAATACTTTGTTCTGCATCCTGTCCAGTCTCATAAAATGAGTCTTGGGCAGGCCGCAGAACGCTGGACAAGCATACAATATCGCCGGCCGAATAATTTACCTGCTTGTAGACCATCATCTTGGCCTCAAGTGTCATATGTGAACCTCTGGCTATCAGGGGGTAGGTGCGTTTTACCGCAGCCGCGGCCCTCTGTATAGCCAAGTTAATATGCTTGTGCCATGTTGTACCTTGTCAAGCTGTACCCCCAGGTATCGCACATTGGTCCGGACATCCAAGGCTTTGTCCTAGACCTTCAATTTCTGAAGAACATTAGAAAACTTAAACTTCTTCGAGAAATTGATTGCCTCGGACTTAGCCGGGTTTACCATAATTTTGTTCTCCTCGAGATACGGTATGATTTCCCTGTTCAACCGAGATTGGACCTGCATAGCATCTGCGACGCTTGAGAACGATTGGCGTATATCGCCTTCGTTCTCTCGCACATAGGAAAATCATACGTATGTAAGGAGTACAGATGCGGGGATAGACTGGACCCCTGCGGGACTTCTGCTTCGATCGGATACTCTGCGGATCTTGTGCTGTTAACCCTCACCACCGGTTAGTCAGGTAAGAATTCACCAACCTTACCATGTAAGAAGGCATACCTGCTCTAAGCATTTTGCAAATTAGGCCCTCCACCCAAACAGAGTCAAAGGCTTTCAGCATGTCCAGAAGGACCATTACGGTATTCATCCCTCGGTGAGCCGCCCACTATGCCATTGCTATACCATCTGAGCCATCCGCCCTCTCATTAAACTGTGTTTGATGAATATTATATTAATACTACGAGTCTCAATTATTCGGGTGTTTTGGTAGTAAACTTTCCAGTGTATTATTTGTACTCTTTTTAATTTCAGGTGGTGTATTTTCACACTCTGATTCTGAATCACTGGATAAATTCATGATATTTTTTATATTTTCGAATGAAAACGTGACAGCAATAATTTTGACACTACTGAAATTTGCCACTACGGTGACAATCAATTGCGTCAAGGCTAATGTTATTATTGCTAACCAGTGTGAGAATATTATTCTTATACAAGATAGAGAATGTAAATATATTTGAATTGCATGGGGGCAGAGGTGTTGCAGAATTTTTCTTCGATCTTAAGAGAGAGAATTCCAGCTTTCTGTGATCAAATTTCATTTCAGAATTAGCAAATTCTATCATGATCGTGGAGAAAGACATTTAAATCATATACATCAGGTATTGCAATTTTGAAATAGGTACCGCACTAATCTACTCCGAATATGTTTCAACAAAAAAAATTATTCGAAAATAGCCCATTTCGGTCTCCATTTTCAACTTCAGGGAAATTGTGGAAATAAAGATATCTAGACTTCGTTCCATCCATGTATCCAGACTACCTCCTTTACAGGATTGGTCCAAAACTTATGCATCCAGTATCAGGGATACAGCAAACTCATTTCTGTTCTATATTAAAGTGGAGTTGATTTTTTTTGTCCATGTAATCATGGGTAAATGTTCCGGCTTCTATTGTACAGCCAGACAACACCATTTCTAGTGTCCAAATCTACAAAAGAATGAATACTGCCAAAGTTTCAGACAGGTCGTTTCGACGGTTTTTCAGTGATCCATTACTTCGCAATAACAGGAACACAGTTTAGAGCGATAGCCAGATTGATGCGTTCAAAGCGAAAATAAACCAAAATAATTCGGATGTTCAGTTCATGCATAATTCTAACGAACGCTTGGAGCGGTAATGAATCTACAGCATGATTTCGTTATTTGCCTCTCTCTCTATGGGATTAAATATTTTATTCGGTAATAACAAGTGGAATCGAACACAATTGAAGTGGATGACAGTGTTGATTCTCGTTTTTGAGCAACAGCAGATAGATTAATTTTGATCGGGTTCATGGATAATTTGTGTTTTGTGAAACTGTCGAAAAACCTTACTGGATTCGTTTTTTTTGGTTTCAACGTAGGAAATGGATGTTTTTATTGCGAGATAATTCACAAAACATCCATAAATCACACAAAGAGTTCATATCGATTGTTTTTTCGAACTTCTTACTTTTCGAGTAAAGCGGTGAAACTCTATTAGAAAACAGCTACTTTCCTGGCTAAAATCGCGACGAGAATTGATACATTGACCAAGTATTCGTGCAAACGGTCTGGTGAAGAATATTGTTCATTCATCAGGATTATAATTGAATAATATGAATTCCTTGCACATATTGAAAATTGTAATAGACACAGTAATGGTTGAATTGGAACAGAACATGGCGATATTTTGTGTGGTGATTTGAAATTTCCAATTGGAATTTTTTCTGAAAATATTAAATTTCCTTTTTTTTATCGCCAGAGCTGGATGGAAATTTAAAAAACTCCTGCAAACATTTCTCTATACTTAAGCTGTATTGTGATGTTATCAGGATTATTGTCTAACGTTTCCTAATCGATTATCACTGTCAACTATCATCAAACTAATTTGATTATTTACTGTTCTGTTATAATTAATGATGTATTTTATTCTCAAATCAATAATGTATCAAACGTTTCAGATTATCTAGAAAGTTTCAACAGATTATCGAGTTGGAGCTGGACTGAAAAAATTTTCTGCAGCTGATGAAAATCAAAAGTTTTTTGCGAAACATTTAAAAGTTGATGAAAATAATATTTATGATAATAAAAGCATAAAAAGAAATGTCGATGTTCTGTCAGAATACATAGTTCTTGTTTTTGCTGCAAATTCAAAAAGGTACGTGCCGTATCAGGAAGAGATAAATGTAGTACAGCAAGAAGAAAAAACCTCTCTCACTTGTTACAATAGTCGTGATCATTAATTTTTCGGATATTGTGTCTGCAATAGGTTTTGATATCAGGAATATATTTTCATTGATATCTTTTTACATACGTAACAATCCCACGGAATTGTAGTTGAAATTACTTGAAAAAGATTACAATAACTTGTGATATAATGAAGCTCGGTCAAATTGGTTTCCATTCAGCTGAACAATGAGATTATACGTGAAAATTATAATAAGTTACGTCAAGTTGATAATTGCTGTGCAACAAACCCAGTCTAATTGAGTTCACTTTCCTTTTTATTTTCTCATCGTAATGTATTCAGAGCGGTTGTGTGTTTCTAATTAATTGTGAACATTTATGTAATTGACTTTTTCTTGTAATAGAAATAATAAATGTGCGAATTATTCCAGTTTAATCACATGAAATGGGAGTCGTTATTGTTTTTCATCAACTTCAATCATTAGTACTTTGATAAATTATTTGGAAATAATTTGAGGTTAATATAAACTTCGACATCCACAATCGCACAGAACTGGTATTTATTCTCAAAACATACTTTTATGAAACAATATATGGAAAAGTTGATTATTCAGGGAAGAATTTATTGATATTGTTTTTTGTACATATAGAGTTTATCGCCGACCACAAAATAACTTTTTTATAAGCAGTTACGGTAGAATCCACAAGATTTTCGAAATCCTTATGAGATTCAATATTTGTGTAATCAGCGTACGTTATCGCCTGGATCAGTGACTGATTTTGTAAAGAGTGAATGAGTTCATTAGCAAGGGGGTCCAATATGGAACCTTGAGACACACCCTGTTCAATGAGTAGGGAAGGGCTAGGAAAATCAATGAACATGCCATAAATTTTAACCCTGCTATCAAGAGCTGTTACTATCTGATCCTAAAAAGCATTGAATGTAGTTTCTGTCATCATTTTACTGATAGTTATAATTGAGATTGGCCTGATGAGTTTTCAATCTCACAACCCCTTACCGAGTGTCTATTTCACGGGGCCGGTTTCTACCTGAACTTTTGAATCCATGGCACATTCATCAAATACCCTAATTTCATCAAAGAATACTTCAGCATCGAGGAATCACAAAGCCAAGGCTGAATCTTCATATAAATTATCTTAGAATGTTGTGTAAGCAAATTGGCTACCGGCTAGTTATTTTCATCTCATCAAGTTCTGGATAGACTCGGAACGTTACGCTGGCATCTCGAGAACGAGCGAGATTAAAATTAAGAAGTGCACCGACAGAAAACCGTTGGAAGGAAATAAAGTTTATAACCCATCCTGCAAATTAATGAAGCTTGTAAAATTTTCATTAAATTTTCATTAGAATTATTATCCGGTCGTTAGATCGTTAAACTGTAATTCCAGATGTCGTCGTCGTCTAGCTTGTGTTTTATCTCGAGTGCTATCAATAAGTCGCTGTCGACTACAGAGCTTGGCTTTCTTGTAAGTTTCCGTTATATTAAGTCTCTTAACGTCGGCAGAAAATTATTGCCCTGTATAAAAGTAATACAACTCTCATGGTGCAAACGACACTCTCAATATAAAGAAACTGTTCGTTTCCGTGATATATCAACGTAATCTGCCGTCTGCAAGGTTATTTGAGCGAGTCGAGTCTTGTTGAGAAGTTGGAAGCTTCCTGTAAGTTGAGTTGCAAGATTTCAGGTGTGTCTTACATACACTAATATCGTGTGGAAACTGAATAAGTCTGTTCTCTGAAATGAAGTACTTCCCAGGGTTTATCCTAATTTCACAGACTTTCCATGAATAATTCTAGAACAGTCTTTTTGGAATATTGAAATATTCTAGGAATATCCTAGGAAATTCTAGAATATTGGAGGAATTTTCTCTGACTATGCTTATGAAAATTCCTCAGATAATCAGGTATGATCCAGGAATATTACTGTAATATTCCCAGAGTTAACTTTGCGAATAATCCAATTGAAGAAATTCAATGGGAGTAACCCTCAAATTGTAGAGCAACTATAGAAACATGTTCAAGACTGTTGGTCATCAGTACGGAGAAGCAAAGTGCGAAAATGTACAACACTTCTGACTTCGCAAAAAGTATTATATACAGTGTAACCCATTTAAGATGGAAGCACCCTTATAAAACTTACATTTTTCAACCGAATGGAATGATTTTTTTTTGTTAGGTAGATATTCAAAAAGTCTATTAGGACACCAAATATCGTGAATCAATCTCAATTTCCAGGGCCAACTAATCTTATTTTTCAAGGTCAAAAATCTAAAAAAATTACTAGCGATTTTTTTAGAAAAAATCTGACTACACCACTGGATTCGCGACATTTTCAAATGATTTACATGTAAATTACGTTAGAATGCGTCAATCAATAAAAAAGTTATAAAGGAATGAAATTTGAAAAATATGCCGTTTAATCAACCCACCAATTCATGTTCAGGAATCTTATGAAAATTCTGTATACTCCACTGGATTCAGGATGTCTTGAAATATTACTGATCACAGTTTTATCGAAATCTGTTCGGTAATAAAAAAGTTATAAAGGAATAAAATTTGAAAAATATGTTCTTCAATGGAATTTTAGCAACGTTCTTACTACACCACTGGATTAGGGGCAATATTCAACAAAATATTATTCAAATAAAATTTATGAAACGTTTATGGGAGAATCAATTTCCTTTCATATGTATGTCGAACCATATCAATCAATCAGTTTATCACAACAAACTTTAGTGTCAATAATTTCAAAAGAATCTACAAAAAAATAACTGTAAGTACATTTTTCTAATTGCTACAGACTAGCGGAAAACAATCTTTTATTCACAATGTAAAAATAGAAACCAAGAAGATACCGAATTGAAAAATAAATGAGTGCAATTCATATTCTGGTGGCCTCCACCAAACTTCCATCCAATTCAATGCATTTATCATATCGCTTATGAATATTTTTTAAAGTATTCCTCAATTGTTGTGGAGTAATTGCATCGCAAGCTTGCTGCATTCTGGTGCACAGTTCCACTCGATTCCTTGGTCGTGATTTGTAAACCTTTTGTGTAACATAACCCCAAAAAATCGAGTGAAGTAAGGTCAGGCGATCTTGGTGGCCATCCAATTAATGTACTCCCCCTTCCTATCCAACGATTAGGGTAATTTTGATTCAGCCAATTCTTCACAATTCCCGCATTATGTATGGAACAACCATCTAACTGAAAATATAACTTTCTTGTTTCTGCAAGGGGAAGTTCATCTATTGCGTCCGAAAATTCATTCCTTAAAAATTGTAGGAAAATTGCGCCATTCATGTTGCCGTCGAAAAAGAATGGTCCAATTATTCTTTCATTCAGTATTCCACACCAAACGTTCACTTTTTCTGAATACTGCCTTTTACAGTTTATCACCCAGTTAGGATTTTCAGTGGCCCAATAGCGAATATTTTGTGATGAAACCACTCCATTTGCTGTAAAACTATCATCACTAAATAAAATTTTCTTTAAAAATTGCCTGTCATTAAGATACTCGCCCTGGGCCCATAAGCAGAATTCCAATCGTTTTTCTTGATCACCTAGTTCCAGAGTATGTAAAAACTTTGGTTTAAATGGCCTCAATTTATTTTTCTTCAGACATCGCCTAATATTCTCCCTAGGTAAGTTTAAATCTAAGCTGGCAACCCTCAAACTACTATTTGGATTATTTCTGAAGTAATCTAATATAGTCTGGTTATTTTCGTTCCTTCTTCGTATACTGTTCTTTAAAATATATGTGGTTACTGCTCCAGTCCGATTGAAAACTTGGTTTATTTTATGTACCGTGCTGTTATTTATGGCTGGACAATTTGGGTGTCTTTCATTGAATATTCTAGTTACTTCTCTTTCACTCCGGTAATCATCACCGGAAAGACGTATAATTTCGATTTTTTCTTGAATTGACAATTGAGCCATTAACTGTTTTTATTTTGGAACACAAATTATTCAGTTCACTAATGGTGCGTTCACTAATGACAATTCATGCGCAAATCAATAGATGAGAAACTGTAAGTCACAGCTAACTTGTTTATTTCATTAATGCATTCTGAATAACAGGCAGTTAAAATTGCAACTCTCATTTTTTGCTATTCAACAAAAGGAAAAAATCACAGCTGATGATACCTACTGGAATGATAATAATTATTATCCATTGCATATTTTTTTCGTTATAATTTCTATTGGGAGTACATTAGACTTGTCTTATATTGTTGAAATTGTTTTCATGAAGATTAACCAGGAGTTCTCTCCTGATTGTACTTGTTTATGTATCCACTCCACTTCGAGAAATACCTATAGACTATTTTTACCATCATGATTTTCAGATGTTATAATTGTACGACATTGCAATAATCACCCCAATAATTTTTTCAATAATCAACAGTGGTGTAGTAAGAACGTTGTTAAAATTTCATTTTACAACATATTTTTCAAATTTCATTCCCTTATAACTTTTTTATTACTGAACAGATTTCGATGAAACTGTGACCAGTGATATTTCAAGACATCCTGAATCCAGTGGTGTATTCAGAATTTTCATAAAATTCATGAATTCGAATTGGTGGATTGATTAAACGGCATATTTTTCAAATTTCATTCCTTTATAACTTTTTTATTGATTGACGCATTCCAACGTAATTTACATGTAAATAATTTGAAAATGTCGCGAATCCAGTGGTGAAGTCCGATTTTTTCTAAAAAAATCGCTAGTAATTTTTTTAGATTTTTGACCTTGAAAAATAAGATTAGTTGGCCCTGGAAATTGAGATTTATTCATGATATTTGGTGTCCTAATAGACTTTTTGAATATCTACCTAACAAAAAAAAAATCATTCCAATCGGTTGAAAAATGTAAGTTTTATAAGGGTGCTTCCATCTTAAATGGGTCACACTGTATCTTTGCACTTGGCTACACCGTACTGATGATGACCAATAGTCTGAGAGACGTGTCTACAGTTGCTATCTAATTTCAAGGAAAAAATCACATCCTATTTACCGGTCCATTTCTGGGACATCCCCTAAAGCTGCTGAATTGATAATCATGAAAAAAAAATTTGATTGTACGATTTGATATTTGGTATGTTTGTTAATAAAATTAGTCACGAATAAAATTGAATTTGTATGTTTAGTGAGTAGAATTCGAAACTGTAGACAATGCCCCTCAAATCTCAATGGGAGGTGTTCATGTATGAACGTTTTGAAGAAACTTTTGAAATGAGTCTTCAGTAAAAATATTGTAACTGAAAAATATGTGGTAAATATATTGGTCTTCTTCGAATTTTACTAGCTTCCATGATTTATCAATAATGGAGGAATATACAAGTTTGTAACTTCTATCATTATGACACACGAGTTCTTGAAAATAAAATGAAAATGTTACAGAAACAGCTACAATGTTAGGTCAGAATGATGTGACATAACCTAAAAATTATAGCGTAATAATATTGTCCCCGATATTGATTATCATCAGATTGTACTGAATGCTTTCAAATTTCGTTGATATCATCTCATGTGCAGAAGTTATTGGACATAACTTCTGATGGTTTCTATCATCGAAGAGATATATGGTGACTCACCAATCTTTGGCGATAAAAATCCCTATTTTATTACCAACCATTTCATTCTGAGGTAAAGTATTATTCAAAAACTACTTAGTTCACTTACGTTTTATATGATAACACTACCCAAATCGCTAAATAAAAAAAATTGAACTGAAAAGTGAAACCTGAAACTTCCCAGACGACAGACGACACTTGAAAAGCACGGAATAACTCATTCCGAATGAACACTGTGTGATTGGTTACTTTAATTGCGGGAATTTTAAGTGACAAGGCAGCTGCATGCAAACTGAGTTGAAATGTATAAATCATTAGCCATTCTCTGTGTAAAGTTTGCTAAATACTTACCAAATAGATATTAGGCTCATAATCATTTGTGAATCAAGCATCAGTGCACTGGTATGGATACATTAATAATCTCTGGTCCAAATATGAAAACATATGGAATAATCCATGGATATTGAAGATATTGAATGTACTATAAGGAATATATAATAAGTATTATTCCAGAAATATTCAACATAGAAATATTCCTGGAATATTCCTTCGAGAATGTTCTTAAAATATTTCACTTTGTATATTCCTTCAATGTGCCGAGGGTATATAGATATTCCAGGAATATTCCATGATTATTCGGATCACATATATCATGTCTGAGATATCTCAGGAATATATCATGCTGTGTGGGTTCAACTGAGAGGTATTCTTCGAGATGTGTTAACAAAGTTGATGAGTTAACGAGTTGGGAAGTTTTTTCTTACTGGTCATTTCCAATTGTATAAGACTATTATATGGTATGATGCTAGTTTCATTTGTATCATTACTGTCTGTACCTTTTAGGGTTTGTTCTTTCTTAGCCTGTATTGTAGGATTATGGTTGTCCTATACAGCTGCAGTTTCGAAGTTTGCCAACTATTTTCTGATTCTTCATATAAGATAGTCAATTGTTCCAAAGCATTGTACATATTTGCAGGGTCTCCGATTTTTTATAGGTGAAGACATCGAGAACCTTGTTATTGGTGCTAATTATTTCAGTCTGTTGACTTTTTTGTTTTGTTTGTTTTTTGTTGGGTGGAGACCGCGGGTACAAGTTATTCGTGATTTTTTGTTATAGTCTTCGACTGCTATATTAATATCTGATTTTTGTTTACAGGTTATCTGTGTGTGCGTTAGAAAAATTCCAAAAACACTGCACTCCTCAATAAGCTACGGTGAGTTTGGCTTTTCAAATATTTCTATGAGTGCCCATTTAATTTTGAAAAATGGCGGAGGAGTACTCATCGAAGCAGATTTTCTGAAAGATAGAAAAATAGTCTGCTTTTGGTGATTTTAAGATGACAAAGAAGTATAAATATACCGGGTGTTCCAACAGTGTGCATTTGCTCGATATAGGTATCGATAAGGCTGATTCATATGAAAAAAGTCTTACATAAAAGTTACACGGCACCAAAAAGGCCATGTTTTGAAAATAATTCCAGTTGCACAGGGTGTTGCATTTTTCCGTAATAGCAAAAGCAATATTTAATTTTTAATGGAACAACCAGTTCCTTTTTTGTCATTGAAATGGTCCCTTCGTTTCCTATTCAGCACTGAGTTTTTTTCCAGTCACAATGCGCCGGTACCAAGTTATTCATTTTTTCGACAAAATGGGGAGTGATGCAGGCTCTGAATGAAATAACTGTAATTAAGCTGTTTCTTCAAAGATCTGAATTTTGGCTGGTGAAGTGACTTAGGAAATACCAAAGTAGACGGTATTATTCTGATCATCATGTATGTTCTTCCATGGTGTCTCAGATGTTACGTTAATTTTCGTCCACTTCGATTTAAGTTTATGCAATTTTTTCAAATGGAACATCTTGTATATTAGTTTGTCTCCGCATTCTACATGAAATTACCTAGCAGAGGATATCGAAATGTTATATTTTATTCCTAACAGTTCTTCGATTATCTATTCTCAAATTATTCTTACACAATTAAAGAAATTATTCATACATTTACTGATCGAGACTATGAAGCCGGGAACTCATACACATTAGTCGCTACTTGCCGGAAAGCGATTAATTGGTATTCGGGAATTGACGAATACCGCCTGTCTGTTCCCGGCTTTAGAGATCTTTAATGTTTTACCAAAAAGTAGAAACTGAAGTTGGCTATAATGTCAAATATCGCCAAAAACAAAGTAATAAATTGTGACATTTGTTCACAGTCTGTTCTGTGATTTGCTCGAAAACTGTGATTATTCATTATGAATTGTACAAAGGAAGAGTTAAGAAAATTGTTTGTTGGCGTCCCGTTTGTATGCTGTGAAATACCCTGATAGAAGGCATCCACCAGTGGAAAGTTTTTTAATATTGAAGAAACGATTTGAGAGAACAGGCGACATCGAATACAAAAAAATTATCGTGCTGAAACAATATTGACCAATGAAAACCAATTAGCTATTAGTCTGGCAGTGGTAGAAACTCCTGAGTTGAGTGTTAGAGAAATATGCAGAGATTTAGAGATATCGAAATCTTCAGTTGCCAGGAGTTTAAAATCTAACACATTTCACCCTTACCACGTGCGTGCAACTGCACCACGAGTTGCTAGAAGCAGATTTTTTGAAGAGAGTGCAGTTTTGTCGGACGATGCAAAATAAAATTATGGAAAATGCAAGATTTCTGAAGAGCATTATGTTCACCGACGAACGAAAGAACTATCATTATTATAGTACCAAAAATCCGCATAAACTCCATGTTAACGATTATCAGCCAAAATGGAGCCTTAATGTATGGGGCGGTTTTGTGGATAATTATGTTGTCGGACCATATTTTTTCGAACGAAACTTGAATGGACTTTGATTTCTCAGAGAAGACATTCCCAGATTGACCGAACACCTACCTAATCACATTAAAAATTAAATGTGGTTTCAGCTAGATGGGGCACTAGCACATTTTTTGGGAGCAGTACGAGAGGAATTATAATAATAATAATAATTATAATGGAGTTTTCAATTATCAACACAAAAATTTCCACCAATCAAAATACGCTATTTTAGCGGAATAATCGTAATAATCTCCAGCACATTTTTTCAAACTTTGTTCGAATTGATACATTCGAATTCAATATTCATAGACTGATATATCTACGCTTATTTCATCGCATCCTTATAAAATTCCATGTTTACCTGTGCTTGGCTTTCATTTATATCTTATATTCATACACTGAGAGGTTTTTGGTGAGGGAAACTTTGTCTCATTTAAGAAACAATAAACATATTCTCTCTCTCTATCTCTCTCTCGTGGTATGACGTGAACGTAATCATCCACTTAGGTCCCAGATCAATACGGAAAAAACCGGAACAGGTCCACTGATTCTTCCTCGAGGCATAGTACCTTCTGGTCCTGGTGCAATCTGAGATCCTTCCCATGTTTTCCGTGATCGTCTCTAGAGTGACTAGCTCATCCATGACCATACGAAGTACCTCATTTGGCATCCTCTCTAGCCACACCATCTGGTACGCGAGAAGGCTGCAAAATATTGGACAAGCACTTCTACTTGGGCAGGCATCATTGCCGAGCTGGTGTTGTAAATTCTTACCTTGGATTCCACACTGACGAGGTAGGTCCAGAAGTCTAACCACATGTCGTGGCATGGCTGCTCTCAACGTTCCCCACCTTCGCCCAGACGGTTTTGAATACCATCTGTCTGTCCAAAAGGACCACAACTTTAATGAGGCCTTGATGCGAACATATTTCGTATCGCGAAGAATCCGGGAAAATGTGTGCTTTGCAAAATTATAACTTACATCGTCTCATATTCTGGAAAATGTCTCACCCCTTCCCAAATCCAATTTTAATTCCTGTTCAATAAATATATTTACGTGTCAAGTCGCTTCCCCGAAAAAATATCCTCGGGGAGAACACAACGAGGATTAGACGTGTCCTGTATGATATACCGCTCACGCAGGGCATAAAAACGGGGGAAACAAACGACGTGTCGTCCTTACTTCCGTCTGCTACGGCTCACGCAGCTCATAACGCGCCTTTGACCAAGTGAACCCTCGTTACGTGCCACCGTGAGCAATGGTCTAAGGCATTGTTTTGCAACTGCGACAGTTTATGGATGGGCCTGCCGCATTCTGAGAGACATTGGGTAGACTGAATGCTCTGCGAGGGTGAAAGGGTGATAGCAGTAATATTCCAAATGATATTCGTAGAGACGCTTTGTGTATTTCGGCGTCCGAAACGGATATAGACGTACTTCAGTTGGAGAGATTTTCCCGACGATTTGAGTGGATTTGGGGATACGGATGTGGCGGTTTTTCGTGACAGACAGCGAATACCAGCAGAGTGATGTTCAGTTATACAGTGCGTTTCAAGATATCTTTTATGTAGAAGTAATATTTTTATAAAAAGTATGCAGTACATCTTAAGACATCTGATACAAGATGTTTATGATAAAACATTGATGTTGACTTTCACATATGGATCATTTACGGGACCTCGACAATTAGATTTGTAGATTTGAACTCAGTTAAATAATGCAATTTTATCCTCAAATACTGAACAGCATTCGAATAATCAAATTATATATCTGACGACCAGAGCTGTGTCAAGCATTGACAAACAGTGCTTCGAGCACTATACTACATACTCACTCTTGAAAAGTGCTCCGAAATCTCGAACACTAAGCAGTTTCATTTATGAAATGCCCGCGGTTACTAAGCAAAGTAATTCAAGTCAGGGAGCACTGAGCACTTCTCAAACTGTTAGATACTTAGAGGTCGATTCAAATATACAGTGTGAGTCTTCATGAAGTGCACATATTGAAATGAGGGAAACTATGCTTAATTTTATTGAAGGAAATCGTATTGAAAAAAAAAAAAAAAAATTGTATTTTATATGGAATTTAAAAAAATGTTGTTCGCTATCGTGACCCCTGTGTGAACAGAACGCTATATCTTTTGAACTAATTGACCTATCATGATGAAACAAACTCCATAATGATTAGAAGTAATTGGGCGTCCTCGCAAAATAAAAATTGTGGAAAAAAAACCATCCCCAATTGAAAATAAACATATTTCTTTATCAAAAATCTGTTTGTTTTTCATAAGTTTTTACAAAAATCGTAATTTTTTTCAATGAAATGCCCACATTACATACATTTTTTATATAGTTTTTTTCCACAATTTTAATTTTGCTAGGACGTCCAATTACTTCTAATCATTATGGAGTTTGATTCATCGTGGTAGGTCAGTTAGTTCAAAAGCTATAACGTTTTGTTTACACAGGGGTCACGGTAGCAAAACAACATTTTTTTTAGATTTTTCCAATACGTTTTCCGTCGATAAAATTAAGCAAAGCTTCCCTTATTTCAATATGTGCACTTTTATAAAGAAATTTGTACAGTTTGATATGGAGCTTCTCTTTGTGTTCTAAAGAAGAAGGAGAGGGAAATTCGACCTATAGCCGTTATAATGTTTTATCGTCGCCTGGTGGCTAAATTTGCGTGTTTTAGTATAAAAGAAAAGCTAGGAGGAGTACTACGAAAAACTCAACACCTAGACCCAATTTCAAGAGTGTTTCTCAAACTGGACTTCAAAAATGCTTTCAACACGGTTCACAGGAATTCCTTGTTGAAAAAGATCACTTCTTGGTGCACCTCTTACTGTCAAGTCTCTCTCTTCTTGTATTGAAGAAAAAATAAACTCTCCCACACTGATATCTTCACGACTTAAACAAATTCCAGCTCATGTAGTTTTTTTCCTTCCTAAGAACTGTTTGGCTCTACAAAATTGATGTATATTCTCAGGTGCTCCCCAACATGGCATGGTGATTCAGAGATCAAAAAATTTGATGATCTGATTCATAGTTCGCTAGAATCTATAACAAATAATCAATTTTGCATTCAGAGTTGGCATCAAGCAACACTCCCCGTGGGTCAGTCATCTTACCTGCCTTTTCATCGTTCTTCAGCAGTGTGTCTCATCTAGTAGGCTCGATACTTTCTTCAACTTTTACTGGAATATCGGATTGTTTTTACGAAGGAGAAGAAACATTACGGATGTCTAAAGTCAAACTCCATCTGCAAGATAGAGATAAGAAAAGACAAAGTGCATGGGATCGTCCGCACTTGTGAATGAATTCGAATAATCTGCTTGAAACAGCTATTTCTCAGAAGGCTCGTTTCAATGTAGTGTTTTCAAAGGAATCAGGTGCGTGGCTCAGTGCTCCACCAGTTTCTTCTCTAGGTAATCTTCTTGACGATAAGACATTCAGAATTTCCGTTGGACTTTGATAAGGATCTTCAATTCGTGTTCATTATAGATGTGAATGTGGTACTGAAGTAGATGAATCTGGTATCCATGGTTTGACTTGTAAATTCAGCACTGGTCGTAGGTCTCGCCATAATGCTGTTAATGATTTAATTGAGAGAGCATTAATAACAGCTGAAATTCCAGCAGTCTTGGAGCCATCAAGTGTTAGTCGTGATGACGGAAAACGACCAGGTGGAATGTCGTTGATTCCATGGAAATATGGTAAACCAGCGGTATGGGATTTCACTTGTATAGATACTATGACTGCATCACATTTGAACTCTACCTCAATTCGTCCGGGTGCAGCTGCAGAAAATGTAGAAAAAGTCAAGAATGAAACATACCAAATTGAGAAATCTATATCAATTAGTCACTGTTGCTATCGAAACCTATGGAGAATTTGGTCCTCAAGCAATGCAATTGATAAAAAATTGTTGTTAAAATTGTTATTTCCGTCAACCAGCTGCACACCCTTAAGAGTACAACCCTCAAAAGTCTTCGAAAGACTTGTCCGAGCTAGGGAAGACGCAGCCCTTACCTTTTAACGAGTGATGCCATGCACGAGATGCAGAGATATTGGCCAGATAATATATCTGGTGACCAATAACAGTCGATCAACCAGCTTTCTACTCCAACGCACCAGTATCGCTATTCTAAGGGGCAATGCAGCTTCGGTATTAGGAATCATTCCTGTCGATCGACATTTAGATGAATTTTCAAAATTCCACGATTTAAAAAGAACATTCCTCCACCCAACTCACTACCAAATCATCTCTGTCTGTGTTTCTGATCAATCGAAAAAGATTCAATGAAGGACAGTATCAAAATAATTGGTTTGAAAGGGATGGAAAATATTGGCAACACCTGCTTCATGAACTGTGTTATACAGTGTTTATCAAACATCCGATGGTTACTCGAATATCTAAGGAGTGACGAATAGGTACATTAGCCATATTAATACGAGCTCATCTAGCATGAGGGGAAATTTCATGGAATCATTTGCGAAAGTAATAAAAGAACTCTGGTCAGAAGATTCGACAGATAAAGTGGTTAAATGTAGTTCTTTCAAAAGTGAAATACAAAGATTTGGTCCTTGTTCCATGAGTAACTCCCAACACGATTCCCTAGAATTCCTCACATACTTGAATGACGAACTCAAATCAAATTGGCCAATAAAAGACGGAACATTGAATGAGCATGAAAACATTGGAGAGTATTGGTCAAAATTTCTTCGTTGGAATGTACCTTCTGCGGCCATTGCTCTTTCACATTCGATCTTTTCTTGAACCTTTCACTACCGATTCCTCAGAGTTCAGGTACGCTAAATCTTTCACATAGTTTGGACGTCACAACAGAAGAAATTCTGGATGCAAATGAAGAACCAACCTGTTCAGATTGTAACGAAAGGAGAAAGTGTATAAAGTCGTTGTCGATAAATAAATTCCCGAAAACTCTAATTATCCATTTGGAACGATTTTCTCACATAGAAAAATTTACGGGAAAACTTAATGTCAACATTGATTTCCCTATTGAATGTTTAGACATGGATAACAATGCGGGTAGAGAATGCAGTACCATTTTGTTTCAACCTGTTTGCAGCTTTGAACGATGGTGGAACGAAATATAGTAGACATCCATATGAAGGTATATGGCATAAATACAATGATTCTAGAGTATCACCGATATCTTCTGAATCCCTCATAAACAAAGAAGCATATTATGTTCTCTTTTATGAGCACAAAAAACAAATCAGACCTTCAGCTGTTTTTTTCTATTTTTTGTTTTCTTTCTTTTACTTTATTCTATATTTTTATATAATGGGTATTATTCTGTAATTTTTAATGTTGATGTTTCATTTATATATGTATACTTGACAGGCAGAATATATCGGGTATAAAAAAGGAGAGAAAAGAAGGTTTGGGTAAAGAAAGAAATATAAAAAAATCCATTCCAAGGAGGGTCGTTATCTTTTGCGCCCAGAAACCAAAATTAGTTCAAACTCACCTACACACCTAATTTGATTCAGAAATTCATTCACATCGAAGCAATATAGCCCGATACAGTGTCAATTGAAATCAAAAGCGCAATGTCAATTAAATGGGGGTGTCAGATATCCTTACTAGAGGTAACATATTTTCAGATATTATCATAATCAGAAAATTGAATTATCAAATCCCCGTACACGAAAGTCATTTCAAAACCTTCAAGATTTCTAGCGGCAAAACCCTTCGAGATATATTTCGATAATGTATTCATTCATTTGCAATCTGCATGAATATTTTCAGGGATATTTCCATAGTACCGAGTTGCACTGTTAGTAATTTCCGTTTCGAAAGATGGAAAAATATTTCATTTGTTACATTTCCCTACAAATAGCATGCCCGGATTTCACGAATCTGCATATTGTCTACGGAACACAACAAGAAATTCGAGTTCGGATGAGAGGAAAGGCAATAAGGAAAGTCAGGGTGAAAAATGATGTCGTTATCCAAAAACCAGGAGGATATAATTGTTTGTGTTGGCACCAGAAACGAGTATACCTTAGGGAGAAGGCGGTAGAGAGGTATTATTTTGGGATTATTAGTCAAAGATTTGTCACCTTCTATACTTCTTCATTCCAAAATATCCACTTTGCTATATTTCTGATGAATTGATTTTTGTACCGTCATCGTTTGTGTAAAGAAAATAATACAATACGCTCTTTACGAATAGATTTTCTGCACAACATATAACGACTCTTTGATATTTCATCAATTTGTCAATGTGATTCTGAAATTCGTCTTACGATTTTCATTTGTGCCTTGCAAACAATTTATCTCAATCTTTGGAAAACTGTGCTCGAAGTGTGAAATGGAGTGTGCATACGGGAAAAATTTCCTGATTCTGAAATGACATTGCAACTACTGGAGGCGGAAGCATGCGAGTTTTATTGCATTTATGCTGAGAAAAGTTGACACGGTATTACATTAAGTATATTGGACAACTTTCAACTATAAAATTTAAACTGTTCCATGATCTTATTGAAAATGAAATCGACCGTAGATTTCTGACTTGCCCAACGTCACGGTTCTCATTAGGATATATTCTCTCAGTATATAAAACTCTCATAATCTACGATATAGACCTTCCCTCTGATTTTGACCATGGGTATACTAGGCTAACTCGCTTCCAAGTGAACAAGGAAAAGCCCCCCATGGAATGAGCAACTTAGTGGAGCCGCCATATTTATGTTGTGTTTAGCCGATGTATTCTGTGCTATCGCGCAACCAAAATGAATCCGAGATAGAATACCGTATGTGTAACCAAGTGTGACAGAACAACACTCAGCTGAACCCTCTTACCCCACCGCATGTCAGCAAAAATAAAATCTGAAACCGATACACCAAAGGCGCCGACTGGGAGTGAATCTACTCCAGTTTTCTTACCTACGGTATAGGAGCCATCAACATGTATTTTCCAATAGATAACCGTGATAAGGAAGAATGCTTCGGCTGGGTTAGTTAAATGAGGAACAGCCTTCTGCAATTCTACAATAGTAGTGAGCCCGCCCGACGAGAATAAATGGCAAGAATGCATGCTCTATGGATTGGAAGATGTTCAGAACATCCTTTTCCACAAAAAACCTAAGAGATCATGTATGGCATCTCCGAGGTCAAGGTTAGAGCTTGTCCTCAGCCGGTTAACAAAGTAAAAACAGTAGCAGATATACCACGTATTGGTCTGACTGCAAAGAAAGCTCGCATCATAGCGCCAATGCAGAGTATCAGAACACCAAGCCCCTGAAGCAAAAACATTTAACATGGGTGGATGCGAAGCTTCACGATATTCCTCCAGAAGAAACTGACATACTTTACAAATCAACACTGCCGTGTATGGGGCCGCTCAGGCTTGGTTTCAAGTGGAGAGGAAGGATACTACTTCTCTGATTGGTATCCGTGAACAATGCATTCACAAGATGAAAGCTGAGATCAAGACAGCAAGACAACACGCGTCTGGTATCTAGTGTGTGGTGGACTACGTGGCGGCTAATAAGCCATTCATGACCGCAGTGTAGCAAACTGCCGCAAAATCAAGACAAGAAAACCACACACGGAATGGAGACGTACTTGTCAAGCATCAAACAGCACTGTCTTGAGAGGATACGAATGCTGGTGACTGCAAATAAGTCACTAGTGGAGCAAGCGTGAAGCATCGCTGAAAACACACAGTTCACGTTCACGTTACGCTCGAATTGATGTTCCATCTAAGAAACAGGCTGTTACTTTGACTTCAGGGGTGTAGCACATGTAAGAGTGGAAGGGGCACCATATCTCCTCGTCTCCAGGTTCCAGTTCCTCTAGTTTTTCTGCCCACTTTTTATTGCGGTAATCGTCGATCTTGCATCTGATTTCTGTAGCCTAACGTCTGGCTCTTACCTCGAAACAGGGTCTTTTGATTTCTTTATCGCAAACGACTTCGTTTCCTAATAAATAATTTGATCCTATTCTGGAACTCATTCTATGAACTCAGTTGCGTTTCCACGGTGAGTTCGAAGTGTGCTACAGCTTTGTCCATTCCCAAAAATTTGTGGAAGTCAAAATCACTTGAGAGTTGTCCCAGTTTATGGTTGTTTTGGGGAAACTTTCCGGGAGATAGCATTAGGACTACCGGGTTATGATCCGATGATAGCTCAGCTGGAAGTTAACTTCCAAACTCTATGAAATATTCCTCAGCAACGCTATGGGGCGCCATGACTGTAGTGCATAAGCTTCCAGAGGCCACAATTTGCTAGTTATTTTCATCATAATATTCCCGGAGCCTGGATTCATTTCTATTGCCTCTGTTCACCATTACTTGGTTGGCGTTTGATTCTTCCTGAATGGCGTTTTCCAGATGGTTGTATGCAGCTATGATTCTGAAGGTACCTCTGATTGTCTCTATGTTGGTCCCAATGGCTTCAGTTCCATGGTTCTTGTCATCGCCAATGCCGAATTGGAAGGCTTTCAGGAAGCGTTTCATCATTATAACTGTTTCTCCCTCACGTCTTCCAGTTCTGTCCTCTCGGTGCCTATATTGGTGTTTAAGTTAGTTTCTCACCAAAGGACTCAGAATACTAAGTTTAGAGAAGACGACAGTCTAGGCATTTGTCTATGCATGGACAAGTCCGTAGTTCGCATTGAGTCTGGGCTTGATAACGCTTGCGAATATGGGATGTTGCATGTAGATGACCTGGATAGTCTTTAGGGCTGTTGAAACCTTTTACGTAGGTTGGTCAGCACTTCGGAGGGATGCCTCACGTTAGCCGCGCTCACTGGCCTGGCTTGGGTGGGTAAGCGGAGGCCCCTCTGCTCTTCCCTGACACACTCTGAGCGCTTCTGGGGACATGGCCTGTAACTAGCGATGTAGAATTTTCTGCAGTTTGCGCATCATGCCGCAACTGTTTTGGTCCTCTTGCACTCTGAGGTCAGATGCCTTTCTCTGCATTTATCGTACTGCAGTTTCGCCAATTGATGCTGTAGGTCTCTGGGGATCAGTAACTGTCAAGTGAACTATCTCTGTGATTTAGTGAAATCACCTTTCTGCTTCATGAAAGAGACCCAAAACTGCATACGGCATGGGTTTTTGTTTGACTCTTGCATGCCGGTGATGGACTTGGGATGATGCCGAGGCGCCTTCTAACTTTTTTTTGATATCCTTGGTATCGACATCCAGCTGTACTCCTCTGAACACTATCCTGAGTGGTAATTCTCGGATTAGGTGTGGGGCGGGACTTCTGCTTTCACTAGTACCGCTGGAGCAGGCTGGATTTCAGCTACGTCGTCGTCGGCGACCTTTTTCTCAACAGCACTGTGAGTTCCACTCAGATATCTGTTTTCCAAATGGTTATCGAATATATTGGGGTATTCTTGGCCTTGGAGATTACCTTCTTTCGGCCACGTCGCTTGAGCTAGGTAGTGAAACGTCACGTTGCAAAATATTGTAGTTGTGCAGGAGTACCTGTTGTCAGTGTGGCTATCAAACACCCTGCCTAGCAAGGGTGTTCGTGGTTGAATCGGTTGAAAGTGTTGGGCCTTCGTCCTCGCTGGAAACCACCTGGTTTCCGGTGTCCAACTCGTTGATGACGCTCTCATTGTCGGAGACGGGGTTGACTTCGCTGTAAAGGTGGAAGGCGAGTCTTTTCTGGAGGCGTGTTCGCTTGAACTATGCTTTTGGATGTTGTGTAGGGGACTTTCGTTGAAGAAGATCTTATCGCGCCTTTCTCGCTCTCTCTTTTTTGGTCTTCCTTTCGAGTATTATCAGCATATCCATTGGGATATCTCGAATTGCTGTGGTATCCCCGTCACTCGCTTCAATTAACCAGAATGCTTGAAAAGTTCTAGAACGCAGGATATGGCGAAGAAATACCCAACAGCACTTTGGACGAATATCCTGCAAACGTATCACAAACAAAATGCTAAAAATAAATGGATGCTCAGACTGATATAATAATCTTTTATACACTCGTTGGTTATACCGTGATTGCCATTGTGATAACTGAACATTTTGAACATAGTTTGAATAATAGTTTCATCCCATTGGTCATTCAGTTGATTTGTCTACGCTTCCGTCTACGCCTATGTGCACTGTTTCAATATGGAACAATAATTTCATCTTCGAGAATTGATCTGGGTCAACCGTATATAATCTGGACCGATACCCGTGTGTAACATAAATATGTTGCGATAAATTCTGATGATTAATCGGCCATCGATTTTCGCTAGAGTAAATTTATATTTTCGTACGGTCAATATTTCTGTTCGGCCAGACCGATACAAACGGATTTGCTCTCGTGAAATAACTTTTTTCGGGGAAATTGAAAAGTGTCTCAAGCTTGCTCCAACTGTATTTCTCCGATGAAGATAATCACATTGAATAGGAAGAAATCTGTCTTCAAAATTCTGATAGAAATGGGGTTTTCAAGTTGTAATGAGTTATGTTATTGACAGCTAGACACACTGGAAGTGATCTTCAAAAAAAACATCCCCTTATTCAAAAATAATGCTTCAAGTACGGTGTATCAATTCCAAATGTTGTATACTAGAGCTTATTAGACACGTTAGACAAGGACCTGGATGATTGAAAATCAGTTGTCAATGATAACTGATGCTTACTGCCTGAGCAAGCACTTTCTCAATGTAATCTTACTCGAGTATGTCCTATGGCATATGTCGATTATGTATTACACAAGATGAAATATGTTGGAATGAGGATGAATCTGCGAAAAGGAATAAATAGGTATTTCTAAAATTAGCAACCAAAACTACTTCTCTATTGTAACTTACCAAATATGTTGGCAACTGGAAAAAACCAAATCACCACTATTTATTGTAACATCGTACAAATAAATTAGCGTCCATACAGGCCTATTTATATACTTTTATTCAATTTCATTACATTGACCTATAAATGATTATATTATAAGTTAAGAGAACACAGACATCCTAATGTATTTTCTGCCCGAGGAAAGGTGTTTTGAGGGCAGCGAGTAGAATTCCACAACTGGTCAGCCTCATGACAGTATAACAAAGAAATTTATCATCGCGACATTTTCTTTCTCAATGACCACCATTTAATTATGAATGAATGATGTGGCATAAAATAAAGTTAACGAGCTTCATGGAACCGTTTTTATCACTATAATTTCACTCTCGTATTCAAACGACTTTGTACTACTTTTTCCCAGGTTCGTAGTAAATTTGAGACGTCTGTAATCAAGATAATGGAATTTTTTAGTTATTTTCGTCCTTTATGCAGAATTACACAGCATTTTTGTGACTCACTCCGAGCAAATTTTTTGATGGAAAAATATCGTAATACATATACAAGAATTATTAATATTATAAGTATCCAGTTCATAAGAAGTTTCAGATCATTATTTTTTACTAAAAGTTAGTAAACATAAAGAACAGTTTTAGAATATGATTAGTGGGTCATAAGGGAGCTGGACACAAACTTCATTGTTTCCAATGGGATTTATAACATTTTCGAAATCTATACCTATTTTACTTTGAAACAATTTGTATGTCCCATAGATTCTCAGCCGGTTTCGAGTTATCACATTTCTATTGCAACTTTTTTTTATATTCCTATAAGTTTCAACATTGAATTTTCATGCCCTTTGGAATTCTAAAATGCGAAACAATCCTGCGAAAGATTGAAATACGGATGATTGAGGGAGATCCGCAGAAGAGTCTGCTTATATTGGAGCTGCTATGAGTAGAGTAATAAAGGAAGTGCTGCCTGAGAAGAGACTGATGGTATATCAAAATTGAAAAAGATTTAATGAAGTGCGTAAAAAAGATCCTACATTCATTGAGCAATCGTTAGCCTGTATATAGCAAGACCCAGTTAACAACGCGTATGTCGCTGTCCTTCAACGACAAAACAAAGTTGTCTTCATTTACTCCTATGAAGAAGGTAATTGTTGGTACTTCATGGAAGAAGCAGGAATGAGATGATTCCTGTCCTGTTAGCTGAAGATGTGAGCGTATCTGAGAGGGCTGGAGTTGAACTGGAGGCTCGCCTGGACGAAGGTGTCAGCAGTGGAAACGTGATAATGTTCGAACCCAATATTTACAACGGAAAAATTGGACGAGGAATCTCACTAGGGAAGATCTTGTTACAAGCTCATGAACTTGTGCCGGTGAGGGTGATGAATTGCCTAGTGACTTTGAAGAAAGGAACAGTTTTGGAGCACTTCTCTTCAATTTCCTTGGTGATTAGGAGTAATCACAACTTGCTAGAGGAATTTTAAAAATTGATTGCCATCGTATCCAGAGACAGGACCAACTCAATGGTCACAACTTAGGTATTTAGTCAAAACGTATCGAAACATCTCCGATACTGGTCAAGCAAAAAGTTGTGGAAGGAAGGTACAGTACAGTAAAAGATCGACATTGGGAATGCAGGCCATTCTGACAGCAGCAAGAAGACTTTTCCTAGCCAAGAACGAAGAGATTGACAAAATAGTCAGTGATATGGAAGAAAAATTAGTTATCAAACCATCTGACATTCCTGGTATTCTCTAGTCGTACTGGTGAGGAAGAAAAATAGATCAACACGCGTCAAAGTATATTATTGTCATTCAAACAACCTGACTGAAAAAATATCATACCTTTAGATACCTCTACGAATCTCTTGACCATTGATATGAAGAGCTGATATTGGCAGATTGAACTGGTTCCAGAAGATCGAAAAACAATTGGAATCCTCGGCTCCGCGTATTGCAATAGTGACACAATTAGAACAGCGACCAGGTGAGGATTTAGAAACTTGGTATAATAATAAGGAAATAGTTACATTTGTGGACGACGCTGTTATTCCATCTAGTTATAAAAAAAACGAATGAATGCATACAGTAAACCAAAGGTCAATTTGCCATAGGGCTCGGAATCCTTCAGTTATATATTATTCTGCAAGTACAAGCAGAAATAGAAACGTGCCCCTCGATCTGTGATATGAGGAAACAGCGCCACACCCAGTATTCACGCAGCAACCTCAATAATCATTCATCACTAGCAGGAGAGGAAATCTGGACCGCATATGGATTCAGGACATGAAAGACCGTGATAAATAGCTCGCGAGATGTATATCAAACTTTCAACCGACTGCATGTGCATGCAGTTCTGCAATCTACTCGGAGGATATAAAAAATCATCCGTAATCTCATTACAAAGTATAATAACTCAAATGATTGGGATGGAATTAGTTTCACTATCAGATCTGCATATTTATGCATAGTACTTTCTCATTCCGGTACGTGGATATTATTACAGAGTGGTGTATTGAAACTGTAAGTGATTTCGATTTTTTCAATGATCTGTGGATATCTACCGACAAGTGAATTGAAATTCTTTACTGTCAGATTCAGCACTTGAAAAGGTGTATGGGTTGTGTTGGGTGTAATTATCGAGAATTCAGCGATTTATGCAGAATGTAGTGAAGTTTTCATTGAAACTATCGAAAATTCAAATTTTTATTAATTTTCTCATCTTCGTATGATGTCTCCTATAGTTCGTCTCATCATTTCAGTTTGAATAGTGTAATCAAAGCATATGCAAAAACTCTCTGCGAAAAAAATCGTCTTTCATTGTTGGTGAATGAAAAAGTGGCTCATCGTTAATAAAAATCCAAATGAACAATTTCATTGGAGTTAAATCTGGAGATCGCGGTGGCCATAGTAGCGACTGTAGGTTTAATCTTTTGGGGATAAAATGGTACCATCTATGCTTTCACCATATGCCGATTATATTACGGTGCTCCACCGTAATTTCATTTTATTTGTTGTATATCACTGATTCAGTTCTTTCCATTTTTTTACTGAGGGATCCATAGTTTGTTTGAATCATATCTGATAACAATATGTTAACATATCTTTCTTGAGAATAAAGAAATATTCTGAAACATTTGTGTTCCTGTGCACTTTATCTCATATCATTGTTTCTTTAGTGGTTTGAAAATATTTATCACTTTGGTAAGGCAGAAAAAAATATTACTGTTGACTGTAATCGTATTGATTTTTTAACATATTCAATATGATCTTCGCTGATATCTTTCATTTGAAAATATTCGTTCAACATTTTTGGATCATGGGGAACCTGTAGCATCAAATTCTCATTCTAGCCGTTTTACAGAATGGGTATACTATTCTTAGTAATATATGGTATATTGATAATAATTGTTCGTGTGATTTTATTGTCGGCTCTGCTTCAGTTTCATTTCACTTTCTTGAAATAGTACAATTTGACAAAGTGATATCATCAGAATGTGACTGACAGGTTCACTCTTTGTGTAAACACACCTATAGATCACAACAATAAACTTCGGAAGTAATAAATTTACACCTTTCATAGTCGTGAATGTACCTACTACTTACTACTTTCCCATTCATTTTAACCATAGGTATTATGGAATTTTGATTTTTATCATTTTCTTCATATAGGATTGAATACTTTCTCTCTATGGTGCATCCAACTTTACCTGATTTATTTGTCAGAAGATCAGAATCTCTAGTTAATTCATTTGAATACAGAAGTTTTCATCGGTTTCATTTTCTTTTAGAAAAATTGTTTAGGTATGGCATACGTGGCATTCCTCTGGCTTGGATAACAGACTATCTACGTTGCAGGAAGCAATATGTGGAAATCAACAATATTACATCCGAACTCATTTCAGCAGATCTAGGGGTCCCTCAAGGATCCATTTTAGGTCCCATATTATTCCTTTTTTATGTTAACGATCTGGATAAATCAATCAAAACATCCATAACCCTATATGCAGATGATACCTCACTCATTGTCTCCGACAAGAATGATTCGGAACTAGAGGACAAATGCAATAAAGTTTTTCAAGATTTGAATAGGTGGTTTGCATCGAATAATCTCTACTTGAATGTAATCAAAACGGTTTCAATTCGGTTTCACAGTCGTCAGAGAAGTTGTAACACCATTAGATTTCAGGCAAACGAAAACTCCGATCTTGTCGTCGCAGATAGCGAAGACACCAAATTCTTGAGACTCTCCATTGTTCAATGTTTGGGGTGGCATAATCACTGTGAACTCTTGATGAAAAAACTGAATACAATATCTTATCAGATCAGAAATTTTAAACAAGTTTTGAACTGTGATCAATTGCTGACATTGTATTATGCTCAGGTTGACTGGTATGGTCTGTGTTTCTGGGGCTTATCTTCTCACTGGAAAGAAGTATTCGTTGCTCAAAAAAGGTCACTACGAGCAATGCTAGGCATTCCTATGAATGAATCTTGCAGAAACGCATTTATTAAATATAACATTTTAACGTTGCCTTGTCTTTTTATATTTGAATGTTGTTTGTATGTATATAAAAATGTTGACAAGAATTTTGTGTCCAACAAATCGAAACATAATGTGAATACCAGACACAAAAATGATATGTATGTCCCATTTGGTAAAGGTAAACTGGCTTACAGTTCTCCTAACCTTATGGCTCCCAGAATTTACAATTTACTGCCAGTTACTATAAAGAATAGTAAAACATTGGGTATTTTTAAGAAAAAATTAAAAGACTTCCTCCTATGTAATTGTTTTTATAGTCTAGAGGAATATATGTCCATTTAGTTTGTAGGTCAATACCGACGATTCCTATACAATATGAAATGTAATTGTCAAAAGGAAAATAAAGTTTATTTATTCATTTATTTATGTTCTTTTATAGTTCCTCTCGTTTCTCGTTACTATATCTCTGCAATGATATGGGGGGGTTCGTCTAACAATACTGTAGATATTACAAAAAGTGTATATAAATAAGCCCACGTTTAGTCGCCTAGCGTACTGAGTACGCCATAATGAAAAAAGGAGTATAAAAGAATTCTTGAAATTAAAACAATAAAATATGAAGTAAACGAAAAGAAATTATTCAGCATACTATTTTTTCAAGTATGTTAAAGTTATATCGAATAAATTCAATAGTTATCACATACCAAAAATTCTTCACAATATTCAGTCGAACTCGAAACTACATTTTAAGTTAATGTGTTTTTTTACCATGAACATGTTTATTATCTATAACACCTGTTATTTTTTATTCATCATCTAAGTAGGTAAATCTGCATTCATCTACAGATCGGTTCATGTACTTTCAGCGACCTACTGATTGATGGTGGCGTATTCACTTTTCAGCTGTAGGAAAACCCGGAAAACCTACAGCACCACCCCGGGTGGTCGGCGCGAACTCCAAGCAAGCATCAGACGTCGGGATTGGCATCTATAGACAACTTACTTTGCCTATAAAATTGAGAAAATTTTTCTCCAGGTTTAGAAGGATTAGATGCAAGCGGAAGTTTAGAAGGCCGGCATCTAACCGCCTCGCTACCGAGTACTTATTACATTACATTTCTGATATGGAATGTCATTAGCTCATTTGGTGAGACTGTGTACTCAAGAATAATTTTAGGTTTTCCAGTTTCTAACTCAACCATGTCATCGTGAACAGTTGAAAGGACAATCATGTATTTTTACCAGTGACATCACTGGTAACGGGAAAAAAATTTGTTTTTTTGACCTGAAATAAATTTTTATCACGAATTTCTGTGAAGTTCTTACGAGAAATTTGTTCTTTAAAATCGTTTCAAACTTCTGTTATGTTCGATGTGAAGTGGAAATGTTTTTAAATCGATTTTTTTTAGTACTGAAATGATGACAAACTCGTTGATCAGCGAACTATTTCACGTATCTAACCAAATCTCAGTACTTTTTAGATAACAGATTTCAAGCGATCCGGGCAGCTGGGGTTCCGCAGATAGCGGTTCCCAATATTTTCGAGAATTTTTGAAATAAAATCGATTTTCAAAATTTACAATTACATACCGCAATTCGTTATAAAAAAGCCTGATACACCCGATATTCACCGGAGTAAATTCATTTGTACAGCCAATACCGCTGAAAATCTACATACATATAAAGGAAGGATGATGATCAGTAAATTCTCTAGTAGGCTTGGTAATTGTTCGAGAAACCCCACCTTACTTTAATATTCGGAGACAGTACGATGTCTACATTTAAATATTCATTTATAAATCAAATATATTCATCATGGTAATGAAACAATATAGAATCATTTCGTCTTCAAATGAGGATATTTCTCAATTTTGAAATTGAAGTGCTTCTGTGAACGAAATATATGATTCAAAATTTGTGAAAGTGTCATATTCAGAAATTGCTCTATTGGGTAGAATTCTGTTAACTGGTAGCCAAAAGCTATCAGCAAAATCTTTTGAAACTTACCTAGTTTGGCCTCACGAACAAAAAATCCAAGTGAAATTTTTGGCGGTGTCAACTAATTTCGGAGATATTGGCCTATTTTTAAGTGATGACTGACATTTTTTAGGACACATTTCTACCGCCAAGAAATATTCAAAATTTTTCCTTAAAATGTTCAGTGAATTTTTTCATGTCAAGGTGGTAACTTTGAACTTCGCATATTTGCACAGTCAACTTTTCGAGTCATTTCATTTCAACATAAATAGGAAATTTTTCATTATTTTTTTTCCAATTACCAACTTCACACGAATAATATACACTAACCATTTTACATAGATTTGTTGGTTATGTGGTCATAAAAAAAGGATAAGTTTTTTCCTAAAAAGTACCGTTTTTCAATAAAGAAAAAGTGTAAAGCAGGTCAATTAGGGTGTTTACATTCTGCTAGTGATAAGACGAAAGAATTTCGAGTGGCTAGAAAATGCCAGTCATCACCTAGTAAACATAAAAAACATAACTTAAACATAACTGTTATATCACATTGTGACTTGGTGATGTTATTCAGAGATATGCATGATGTTACAGATACGTTGCGTCGATATGCCTTTGTGCCTCTTTTAAATATTACATTGTAATGTTAATTACTTAACATTACATAAATGTACCATATTTTGCGTAACTTTAATGTGACTTTATAACATACATATAATGTTACTCAAAACATCTATGCAACATTTGTAAAATGTAACATTGTAACATCAGGGTGGAGCATATACTCATGGTTTACCAACACTTTTTTCTATATTTAAAGGTATATTTCTGGAATTTCAGTAGTCACTTTTCAGTAGATGAATAACAACAATAGCAATTAACAAAGTTATTCATCTACCAAAGAGTGGCGATTGATATTCCAGAAATACAACTTTAAGTGTAGAAAAATTAGTGTTGGTAAACAATGAGTATAAGCTCGGTAATGATGTAAAATATACCAATCAATCAAAAAACTGTATTGTCAATGATTAAAATCTCATGGATAAAGCGTTATAAAACAAGACAGTTACATCATTAACAATTAAATTAAAATTAGCAATATAACAAATATAAATTCCAATCACTATGAACAGACCAAAGTACCTAATAATATCACTTACCACCTGAATCAGATGAAAAATTTATTGATATATCTACCAAAGTTAAGTGTTATTAGAAGAACAATAATGAATGAAAACCTATTTCTTTTGAAAAATAAAAGCAGATATCACTGAATCAATAATTATATGGTTGTTGTCTCGGTCACTTCTCCTTTCTTTTTAGTTTCTGCTCTGCTAATGTCATCCAATCCATCACTATGAGTCAAACTCTCCATCTGTGATTGAACTGCAAACATCTTTTACAAATTCTGGAAATATAGTCATTACAGTCACTGAAAACTCATATTAACCTTTATGATATAAGAAAACGACCATCCAATAATTATTAATAATTCTATGTTGCCCCTAGAGGTAAAAGAAAAATAATTACTTACGTTTCAGTATGTCCATAATTATCAATTCAGAACTTTTGAATTTTTTTCTTTGCCCAGTCCAGAAGGGCTCATCTTCGATTAGTTCGGAAACAACAACTGCTATTTAAGTTTTTGTAATCTGATCATTCAATCAGTACCAGTTTGTACATCAAAACTGATAGAGGAATGTGAAAGGACACCACCAAACTGAAAAGAAAGAGAAAATGCAGTTAGTTTATTGATAATTTGTATTAAACAATTCAAGTGATTTCTCTACAATCTAAAGAAACGTTAATATTATCATAGATTAAAGAAATTAAGAAAGATCAGAACACTCTGTAAAAAATATATAATTTTGAGTTCACTTACAAATCAAGCAGCTCCAATATTGTTGTTTTAGCAAGCTAAATTCATTGGTTTCAGTTCCAAAAATTCCTTGATCAATCGGTTCAAAATAATTTGACACAGCTCCAGATGTCAGCAACCATTTCCATACTGCTCAATATCTGATTAGCAGGAACCACAACTGATAGCTTTTCTTCTATTCATAGCATCATATGTAGATACTCTCTAATCAATAGTAGATATCACTACATTCACTACATAACCTAACCTAAATGCTGAAATAACAATTAGTGGATGGAGTAGTGGAAAATCATAATCTTACCATGAAAATTATGAGATTTGCAATCCTATTGATTCCAATCCCTTTTAACTAGTTTGAATTATATTTTAATTCTATGAACTCAAAACTCCTACCATGACCGCCATGATTACCTATTAGGATAAAATGAACGATGGCGTCAGTGATATATTTATTTCATATTTACTGGGTAATATTGTTTGAACGTGGATATCATGTTTTTAAATTACGTAGATTTTGAGCTTTTGTCGACATTTATGATATATGTTGTTATATGGTTAGGAGGTTAGGTTTTAGGTTATGTTGAAATGTCATATGAATAACGTCATGAAATGCTCATTACCCAAAAATTACATTTAAGAAACCTTTAAGATAATATTAATTGCAAGGCTCCTTGTACACATGTCAGTAATGTTTTGAGAAGGTTAGACAAAAATATCAAACAAATAACATAACTACTCTGTCTAAGACATATCTGGGCAACATATAATCAACATTATATATATATTATCTAATGAATATTATTGGTTACATTATTTTGATGTTAGATAAACATATAGTTGAAAACACTGTGTTGGGAACGTCAAGATGACATTGATATAATGTTAGTTTGCCAATATCACAAAATTGCACAAAAGTTATATCTGGAAAATGTTTTTGTTATGTATCATGTTTAGTGGGCACTCAAAAATAGCCCCATATCTCTGAAATAACTTTGTTTGTTTGTTCATTATTTGTTCAGGAGGCCAAACTATTTGATGGAGACATGGTGCATTAATAAAAAAATCATTGAATAGCTTTGATACCTCATTGGGGTCTTCATAAGTAATTTCATCATTTTTTATTTTTTAGAAGTACCGTTTTTCAATAAAGAAAAAGTGTGAAACAGGTCAATTAGGGTATTTACATTCTGCTAGTGATAATTTTCCACTTTGTGAGACTGTGCGAAATGTTGGAAAACCAATGATAGTATATTCCAGATAACAAATTATATTGAACTCACTACCACATATCAACTGAACATATTGAAAATCTCCATTCAGCAACTCAGATTCGAACGACGGAAAATTCGGGAGAATATCAGAAATCTCATTATACAGTTACTCTGGGGCATACCTCTATACATTCCATTCCGTCATTATGTAATTCCGAATTACAATACCTTCACACAATATGTCACGTTCTTCTCAGTCTGTGTAGTACGTGCCTCGTATTTCCAAACCGAATTATTTATGTAAAGGTGGATCATGACAGAAATATGGCTTTTAAATTACAAAAGCTGTGTCCAATTAACAGTGGACAAGTGAAGCAAACAACTGGTTGCAAAATTCGAAAACTGGCCAGAAGAACAGTTATTCTTAAGATATGACGTTGATTGTCTGTCCAAAAATTTCACAATATTGGATGGGTAGTGCCAAATAATGAATTACATAATTCACTTTATGTGAAATGGAGAAATGTAGCAGCCTGAAGTTAAAAAATTTGAAAAGATGCAAATTGAACATACAGCGCGCGCGTAAAGTATGGAAACAAAAAGATATCGTAAGAAACAAAAACAAAGTTTTTGTTATGCAAAGACTTTGCTAAACTTTAACGAATACCAAGTGGCCCATTTTATTTTCTCTTTATGTTGAAATCAACGGTTGCAATAAATGATTTTCCCGATTTCTCAAAATTGTTGGTCAATATTGGCCATCAACAGTTTACATGCTGCATTGGCAATAAAAAACTGTAACAGAGAATTGTGAAATATAGGGGTTGTCCAGGGTTATTTCTTTTTATTTAGATATTTCATAAAGCACACCGAAAAGATTTCAACATTCATTTGGTAAAACTGAGTCTCTCCAAAATTATTTAGATTCTGTCAAATCGTTACTTCTTCCTAAGCAAAACCTTTATATTTCCTAACAATATTATACCAAAATGTATTGAAAGTACAATTATTAAAATTTACTTTAACATTAGATTCGTTGCTCTACAATGAAAGATCTATCACCACGCATAATATTTATGATTTTGTGGTGTTCTTTTTTTTGCCGTTGTGGTGTTCTTGATCAAGGTATAGGTATGGTTTTATAGAATTTTGATTGCTATGACCAGTAATTTCCAGCAATTGTTCTTCTACACCACTTTTTGTCAATTCGCTAACAGCAGTTGATCTACTCGAGTGATTTTTTATTTTCTTATCCTTTACGTTCAAGCCAATTGCCTCAGCAGCAGATTTAGTCTACCCATTTATTGTATTTCTTCCAACAGGTAAGAACATTATCGTACTATTGTCAGTTTCATTTCTCCAATGTCGATTTGGTTTTAAGAACAGTTGTGTTGAGGTAATATTTTAGCCTCCTATTGATATCAGTTTATGAAAAAGACGTACAGGACAGCTTTGTCTTTCACTATTGGAAACCAACCATTTACTACTTGTACAAGTTCCAGAACCACTTCAGCACGTTTTACTGAACACACTCAGGGACGAACCAACTCATTTTAAAATTTTCCAATATGCAGAAAGAAAATTAAGAATTGATCACCTTAGACAAATTATGATAAAACAGCAGTTCTTAAAGTCATATTTAATTTAGGGCATGGCAAAAATATGGAACAACGTGAAATCTTAAATATTTCATGCATCTTTTTGTAGCCATTATTGAACACTGCTCTGCAAACCGAACATTTCACTTTGATACGGCGTTTACTAGAACTGTTCATTTTCATAAATATAATTCAGAAACAAATCTGAAAAAATTAAATTGAACCAAAACTCCACAGTTAATAATTGAGTCAATTATACGGCGAATGACGAACTGACTAGTCCAATTTAGATAACGCAACTCTCACTGCACACTGCACATCATCACGTGATCGGCAGGACGGCATACAGGATAAGGACAGGGCTCGCAAGGTGAATAAGCAAATTTCGTGACATGTTTTAGTGAGGATGTTTTTTCGTCCAAACAATTTGCTGATTTGGTGACGAGGAGGAGGACGTGTTTGTGTTTCATCTATTTACAATTCCCCTTTCCATGTAATCTGAAAACTAGTAAATTTCGACTACAAACTCGATATTTAATGTTTGTTTGAGATCGAACATTCCTATATATAGTTTGGAGTTGAAAATTGCAAGTTTAAAGTTGAAAAATCCTAGAGTAAAGTTCAGTAACAATTACCAGTATGAAGTCATAAAAAACTCAAATTTTTCCGATGACACAAATTTTGTTTCAGTTTGAATCTTTTCCAAACTTAATTTGTCAGCTTGTCTAACATTGGGGGGGTGACCCCCCCAGTTCCCCCATTGGCCTGTCCCTGAATTGTATTCAATGCGATTTGTTGGAGAGTCATCGTCAGTTTTTTCGATTCGAAAAAGATCCTCTCCTCGCCACGCTAATTCTACAGCAGCAAAATAGTAAAATTCAGGCATAAGAACTTCAGGAGTATTTTCATCCCATAGCAATATTTTGTTAACTTCAGACAAATTCACTAAAACTGAACTGGACTTACGTTTACATGGATCTGCTTCTAGTTTCTTCCTGACTGTATCGCGAGCATCTCGGAATGGTTTAAATTATTGCCATATTGCTAAGCGGTTCAATTATAATGTTATAGTCATTAGAGTACTTTTCTTGCAAAAGTTTGCACGAAACGTCTCACATTATCTTCACCATTGCTTCTTTGAATTCGGTCCCGTTTTTCTTTCTCATACTAACCGCTCATTCTTTTTTATCAACGCACATTCTTCCAAGCTTCTATGTTCATTAATTTCATATTTTTGTTCGCATCAATATTCCCCAAACATATTTGTGACTATAGGTTGTATAATTTCTGAGAATGCTCTGAACATTCAGATTGCCACTCAATTGTGTTGTCATAGTGATTGATAATTGCACTGAATACATTTATTAGTGTAATTCATATTGGGTGAAATTGTTTCATATGAGAAAAAATGTAAGACATTTAATATGGTTGTTAAAACTGCCAATAATTGTTCTTCAATCAATACCCATATTTTCACCCAGTGGATTGTTATATTGAGATTCACCTGTTTAAAAAGGTTTTTAGATAAGTCGTTACTTGAATGCTTACTCAGAACTTCAATAACTCAGTTTCATGTGAAATCTTGTAGAACTGATTGTTGAAAGGAAATGTTAGGTGAGTATTGTAAATAGTTTATAGTTACTCAGTTATGTTTGAAAACCGCCCACTAACTTCATTGACACCGTAATGGCTCTAAGACACACATTTTTCCATTTTCAAACTATCAGACACCATCTACGATTCCGAATTCTTTGGAAAAATTGGGTATTTTCCAGTGGAAAAAGCGAAAATCCGTGGAAGAATAGCGAAAAGAACTTCGGCCTTGATTTACTTCCTGAAAAAACTGACATGCATGTTATTTCAAAAAATCTGGCAAAAGTTGGTTCCATTTCCGCATCTGTTCTATATACGTGTGTTGAAACCAAATCCTTGATTTTGGAAACGATAGATGACCTTACTGGCGATATTTGGAGGAAAATATAGTCGCAGGCCACAGGACGTTTCGTTTTATTGAAAACTGCGTACACCAGTCAAACAATAATTGCTATTGTATTGCTCAAGGCATACAAATTATAGTTTTCTCACACATAAATATAATACTTCATTTTACATTTTCCATAGGATTACTGCAATTGAGGGTGTTTCGACTAGAATAAAAAAATGTACATGTCAACTACATGTCAATACTGTGTTCGTTAATAACGTTATGGAGGCATGCCAGCTAGTCTCTCTATTTAGCAGGGTATTCAAAGAGTAAACCGACCATTTGATCCGTCTAGTGGCGGCTTTGATGGAACATTACATGTTAGTATCAGCTCGACAATTAAATGACTATTTGTGAAACGCTGAACGAACTCAAAAGAAGCGTTTCGAAATTTTGCTTGTCTTTCGTAATGAGAACTTCCATTGTTTGACTCTCTTGTTCAGCTGGAAGAAAATTCACTAGCTTTTTGCAAGGGCTGGAAAGTCGAACGATTGCAGTTTGGTGTGGCGTTACATAACCCCCTTCCCTGTGAGATTAGAAAGTCGAAATTTTCCTGGATCCTCTTCGAGATTCAGGCCAATGCTATTCATCAAGTACGTTATAGCTATTTACATACCAAGGTTGGAAAATAATGCTTCTTTTCTTCTGATAAATCGAGAGATCGATATGAAAAGAGCGCGGAGTAAAAAAAGTCTCCGAAGATGCCACCCTAGTATTTTTTTCTCTGCGAGCAAGAGAATTAAAAACATCAACATTATGGAGCGAATACAGTATGTTACGATCAGTATTAAACGTTAGTGAAAGTAAGGACATCAAGTGTTCAAAAATATAAACATTTCTCAAAAGGGAAGCCAGCGGTTTCGTTCCAAAGCAGCAATCTCTGATTTTTGAAAGAGATTAAATTTTAAGATTTTTGACAGAAGCCTCGAATGGAGATTATTTGCCTCGTGCTACAATATTTCCTACTCGTTTTGAAAATGTAACTATCCGCACTCATGATATAATATACCTACTATTTTCTTCCAGCAGGAGGAAAAATTACACTTTCCTTCCTCCTTTAGGGGTTGTAAATGAAGTTTTTAGTGAAGTAGTAGAAAAAATGTTTTTCTACAAGTAGGCGTAGGGGTGTTTCAGCCTATAGCCGCACGCATTTTAGTTTGGGAAGTATAATTTTCCCACACGCTAAAGTTGTTTCAAGTGAGTTTTTCTGGCACTACTTTTAAAATGGTTTCAAAATTTTTCAAACTCAATAACTGGTCGTGGAAATAAATTTTATTTTCAGTATATAGACGGTTGAAATCTTCAACTAAGAACAACATTTTCTACTCCCAAAAATCAAAATTTAAATCAATATATTGTCGCTGTTTGGTGAATAGAAGCTAATGATGGGAAAACCTCAACAAGCTTTCCGTATCCTACTATCAACTCATAAAGCGTGAAGGAGTTATTGATTTCCAAATATTCAATGAATTCTACGAGTGCATAGTGATGGTCAGATTTTCTTTGATAATTTCCTCGCAGTTTTTTTATATTATACGAGTTACAGTTCAGTATATCTGAAAACTGCTAAGACAAATGGACGTTATAAACTGAGACCACGGTAGAACTCTCCATTATGCAATTGATATGAAGTTCAAAGTTGTAAAAAAAGACGGTTTCCAGTTTCAAGAGAAAGTTAGATCTTCAGTAATTTATCACCTCGCCAACAAAAGTTTCTCGCTTTGTGGCAAAGTTTACAGCGTTTAACATGATTATTTAATTTCCTGCTTGAAAAAACACGAAAAACCGAATACGATCCAACGAAGTTTTTACTGTATTGAACACCCAAATGAATTAATGATTTTACCTTTATCATTCATACCGATGAACCGGGGCACTTGTTCATTATTCAATGTTACAAAAAGAAATACTCAAAAATGGACTGGTGTTAATCTGTATCATTATCCTTTGCCTACTATTCTAAACGGTTAATTATTTCCTAAAGTAAGATAGCTAGCGAAAAATGTCAGTTTACAAAAATTCAAGGGATCTTTTGAAATACATTACAATTAAGAAAAATCAACTATACAGAAAAGTTATGACGAAATGAAGTTCATTTTTAATCAATGGAATACCTTGTATATTATTCCATATTCAATTCTTATCGAAATTATATACAAATTTGATGAAGCACATTATATCGTGAGTTTAGGAGCTTTTGAGACATCAAATTTAAAATAAAACTTTCTACTACATATCAAAAAAATACCCAAGGTGGAGAGTATATGAATATGACTCAATTTCACCAATTATCATTACTTACATAGAATAAAAAGTAAGAAATGAATAAGCAGCGGTCGAAATGAAGTGATTATTAGCTTTGTTCAATAATTTTCTGAGTTTTTTTTGGAGTCAACCTTCAATTAATTTTTGTATAACATTGTTTCAGGTCATCAGGAATTCTTACATATATAGGACTCCGGTAAGTTTGCATATTTGTTTTTTGTCGAATCCACTTTTGGTATTGTTGTTGAATAATAGGCACACCAATGAAGGTTATCATATTTTTTCAATGAAAGGAAGTGTCTTTTGGCACAACATTAATAATAACCTTAATTGAAACCATTATTTAAAGTAGCCGCCAAAAACACACTTTTGTAATACTTTGTTTTTCTAATTTTGACATATACAGTGACACTTCTCAAAAGTGACGTGTATTTCATAACGTCCAACTTTTCATCACCAGTCAGGAAATGTTTTACTTTTCCTAACTGATTAGGAAAAGTTCATTACGTCATCAATTTTTGACATTGAAGTTTAGGATCGTCCAAGTTGAGAAGGATCTTTTCCTTCCATATTTTTTTTTAACATAATTCGTGAAATTTCTGATGTTTTTCTTCATTTATATATGCCAAACCTAGTACCTGAGCATATACAAATCATTAATTTTTGGAATCAGCATGAAATTTTGCGTATATAGTGCCAATTTCAAGTGAATCTGGTAATATAGTATTTTACAAGATTTCTAGGGGTCTACCCCTTTGGACTCTTTTAAATTTTCCTAGTAATTTTTTTCTATACGTTAATTGAATCGAAATTAACAGGGTATACTAATTTCATCATTCTGAATCGATTGGCTTTCGCAGAATTACTTTATCTTCATCGGTTCTCGAGTTGAAAAGTTCATCTGGAGTTGAAAAAGGTTTTTCCATCCATATTTCTTTTTACTTCATGGAATGTCTAACGTTTCATTCCATGTAATGCCAAAACTATAACAAAACAAATATTCTCGGAATCAGTATGAAATTTTGCGTATATATTGCGAATTTCAAGTGAATCTGATGATATCGTAATTTGCAAGATTTCTAGGGGTCTACCCCTTTGTACTCTTTTAAAATTTTCGAGTAATTTTTTTCTACGTTGATTAAATCGAAATTAACAGGGTACTCTAATTCCATCATTCTGAATCGATTGGCGTTTGCAGAATTAATTTATCTTCAACCGTTCTCGAGTTGAAAAATTCATCTGCAGTTGAGAAGGTTTTTTCCCTCCATATTTCTTCCTTTACGTTTAGGATCGGTTTTTTAGACGAAAATAAGATTTTTTTTCCCACAAGTTTTCATGATATATGGTGTCAAAGTTTACAGAAAAAATCAGATTTTCATAAAATACTCAGATAATTTTGGGCAGATTTTGATTAAACTTGGCATGCTCAATCCAGATAAAAAGGGGCTCCTGTTAGTTCAGTTGAAATGAAAATATTATTTCCAGTTGCGTCCCAGAGGGTAATCTATCTAATATAAGGATAAATTATTGTACCCCACTGTTTTATTTGTGTTTATTTCTTCAATTAAGCAATTAAAAATACAATATCTCTGTTTATCATCTCTATTAATTATTTATCGAAAAAAAAAAAAACAGCCCAAAGCTTTTGAATAATTAATAAAAAACTGATTTTTTTTCTCAAAACTTCGACACCCTATATTTCAGAAACTAGGCAAGTTAGGACACCTGCTTATAGATAAAAAAATTGTTTTCCTAAAGAACCGATTCTAAATGTTTGGCGGTTTAACCCTAGGTCGCCCTTGTATATATTCGAGATCAGCATGGAATTTTGCATATAAAGTGCAAATTTTACGTGAATCTGAGAGTTTTGTATATTTTGTGATTTTTAATAGGTACCTACTTTTTCGAGTAATTTTTTCCTTTTTTATCGATTTGAAATTCACAGAGTATATTTACTCCACCACTTTGAATCGAGTGGCATTCGTAGAATTGCTTTATCTTCAACCGTTTTCGAGTTGAGATTATCTGGAGTTGAGAGCGGTCATTTTTCTAAAAACATTTTTTTTTCAGCTCATATTGGTAAAATTTAAACGTTCTCTGGATATGCAAACCAAATTTGTCAATTGCGAGTCAATTAAATATTTCATTAGCTTTTCACGGGATCTCTGCAATTTTGAATAAAAAATTTTGAAAAATGGTATTTGTTGTTCTAAAAATCGCAAACTTTCGTCTAATTTCGAAGATCCTTCCATCCATATTGGATTTTTGAAAATCCTTATAAGTCTAGTTCCGAAATTGTAGATAGTGCCTCATCGTACATTTTCTGGTTTTTACGGGATTTAAAAAAGCGGAGGGGATGAACGAAGCCAAAGTACCTCGATTATTTCAATTTTTTGACCTGCTTTATATGAATTATGAACCGTACAACCGATGAGTCACTATCTACAATTTAGGAACTAGGCTTTTATGTATATTATAATAGCAAGGGTCCGAGGTGGGTACCTACGAGCACCCCGATTTCTGTGTATTGAGTTGAGCTCGACTCAAAGAATTGTGGATTAGAGAAACCAAAACGTCAATATTTGGTTGGATCCATTGTATAACATTCATCGTCACATGTCATGATTTGTATCAAGAAACATTTTAATAAGTCAGACTGTTTCTGCATAAGCGTTCAAGAATGATTATGAAGACCATCAGTCAGAATTCGAAATTAATTCATTAATAATGTAATGATGATTCTCAGATTTTTTACAAGCAAACTTCGATATTTAATAGTCATATTCGTTTTTTTTTCCATTCAAGGAGGATATTAAGAAACTTGTTAATAAAATGTTTTTCTTCACAAAGTCCTTCAGACAAAGTTCATTAACGGTTGATTGCTTTCTTGTTTACGATTCCCAATTCCCAAAAACTTTTCTCATAATATATTATATCGAAAGAGTTTCGAATATTCTTTGGAACACTCTATTAATTTTTGTTTGTTCAGTTCAGAAATGGCGAACTGATCCTGATGTCTGGATAACAAGGCGGATGGGAACAAGCGAAGTGAGCTCTGAGAATTATAATTTTGATCTTGAATTGGAATGTTTGACCGACCTGACCGACACAGTGACACCTGCTTCGCGACGTGACCTCAGAGGTCACAGTACCCATAATGAAAGAACGAAAAACTCTGGTAGTAAAGAGAAATCTATTCATCTCACGCATCATACGTTTTCGCTGAAAGTACGATGAACTTTCATTTTATTGGCAACGAATAAGTAACGTCTTTATTCGCTATTCTGTAGTGACCGTGCATCGAAAATATGATTTTAATATGGTAATATTGGCATGCTTATTTAAACGGAGACAAATGAAAATTATCCCATATAAACATATTTACACAACCGAAATTGAAACAGAAATAAACACAACAGTGTAGGAATTTATTATCGTACAAGAAGCAGATGAAGACATTCTTTTCAATTTATTTATTTTGACAATAACGGTGTTCCCATTTGATCCACCCACACTTACCCATTAGCAAATCTAACTCAGAGGCGTTCTTACCTTAACTGTTCAATAACAGTTCATGTGTAGTGTCAACAATTCAGATAACTACCTATACTCACATAATAGGGGTATTTCTATCAGCTAATTTCTAACTGAAAACAACTAGTGCCCTCTAGGATAATTGAATTATATCTGGGGTATTGTTGGTGAAGTTTCTACGAGGGATTGTTCACACAAACTCTATTTCTGGAAAATATTTTGAGTGGAGAAGAAAAATAAACCTTTTTTTTGAAGCCTGCTTTGAAATATATAGTGTCTGGCCTATTGATCGATTCATATGAATTGTGGAAATGTGACGGTGTAAACGGAAATGTTTAAAAAAATGCATAGAGCATTAATGATTTTTCTACAGTAATTATCATAATAATAATACTCCCTCATAAACACTCGTTGAGGGTACCCAAAGGCATAGCCTGTGCGGGTAGAGGACGGCTATTATTATTATTTGCCGTGGCGCTCCTGGGCGACTAACTGATGTTTTAGGTGATGTATTCACTTTTCAGCTGTAAAAAAATCCGGAAAACCTACAGCACCACCTCGGGTGGTCGGTGTGCACTCCAAGCTAGCACTAGACGAAATTGGCATCTAGACAACTCATCATACACTTGCTTTTGATCCGATATATAGTAGTTGAGAAAAATTGTCTTGTACTACATCGGGCTCGAACCAACTATCGCTATGCTGGAGTTTCGAACGAGCAGAGATTTATATTTCGTACAAATTCGACAGAATTGAGAAAATTCATGTAGAATGGTTTTTAAAAACAAAATAGCAGTTGGAATGAATGGAATATTTGAGAACCCTCAACTTAAATAGGTGTTTAGCTATACATCAATTATCAAAATGGGTGAAAGAAATGAAATAGTGAATTATAGACCTATATCAATCATCACAACTTCATCAAAAACTTGTTGAAAAAGTAATAAAATCAAAATGATCTGCCCATATGGAAAAATATAATATACTCTCAGACAGACAATATGGAATCCGCAAGCTGTAATTGTGGACTTAAAAACAGTTATGTATGATGTCATCAATACCAATAAAGCAGTTAGTTGTCTTCATAGATCTGTCCAGAGTTTTTGATGTTATTTACAAACTCCTACTGAATCAATCGAAAATATTGGCCAAAGAGAAACCGCATTCAAAATATTCAGTAGCTGTTTGGAAGATAGACATCGATTCGTTAAAATTGAAAACTTCAAAACCGACATTGAAAAAATAGAATACGGTGTACCGCATAGAACTATTTCGGAACCAATATTATTCAATGAACATCTAATTGATTTTTTCATAATATCAACTGCGGGAGAATTTTTCACTTATGCCAATGACCCCGCTATCTTCTATGAGCACATATTACAGAACGACGTACTGTTAAAATATTATATTGTGTAAATAGGTATTTACAGCTTTCTTTCCGAGCAGCAATATTGAAAATTTTTCTCACACATTTCTTTTGGAGAATAAGGACTCTTTGTATGTGACAAGAGTTTCCCCAGAATATGATGCCATAACGTAGTTTGGATTGTACATAAGCATGATACGCCGTCAAGGCAGCATTAACATTTATATTTCTTGATAGTATATATAAAACATAGGAGTATTTTGATAGATCTCGAGTCAATTGATCTATTTGAGTTTTACAGTCCAGTCGTTGATCTATGATTACTCCTAAGAAGGATATACTGGTTGATGTTTCTACTACTGCGTTGTCAACCAACATATTTTGAGCGTTGGTTCGTCTATCAAATTGCATGATTTGTGTTTTTGTCACATTCAATAAAAGATTATTTTCAGAAAACCAATCATTCAGTTTATGCATGGCTACATTGACCGATGCTGTAGCTGATGTGTAATTTTTTTCATTTATTATTAGTGACGTATCATCTGCATACAATATAACAGCTTGTTCGATTATTTCTGGAAGCTCATTCGTATATAAAATATATAAAAGAGGGCCTAGTATGGAGCCTTGCGGTACCCCTTTTTTAATCACTGCCATATCTGATTTAATGAGGTTTCCAGAAACATCTTTCTCCACCACAAATTGTTGCCGATTTGATAGATAGGATTTGATCAGTGTCTTAGCCATACCTCGTATTCCATATTTTTTCAGTTTTTCTATCAGAATTTTATGTTCAACACTATCAAATGCTTTTGAAAGGTCTAAATACACTGCTAGTGTGCAGTTACTTTCATTTTGCGAATCGAGAATGCGTGTCATAGCTTGATAAATTGCCAACGTTGTTGTTTTTCCCTTTCGGAAACCGTTTTGACATTCTGTTATGATCTTATTCGCCTCTAAGAAGTTGATCAGACGGTTATAAATAATTTTCTCAAAAATTTTGCTTGTATTAGGTAGAAGCGATATAGGTGGGTAGTTTTTGTAATTTTTTTTTTCTCCTTTTTTTGTGTATGGCTTAACATAAGCAATCTTCATCTGTTCTGGGAATTTTCCTGTTTCAATGCAAAGATTAATGATGTGTGCCAAAGTATATAAGTAATCACGCTATGCACTCATTCAAAAACAAACAGATTACTGGTTAAATTAAATATGTTTTTTGTTCGATGCCAATGTTTATTGAACTTCATTAATTTTTAAGATCACCAGAGTAATTTTTTTGTCAATTTTCTCTTATTCTGCCAAATATCACATTTTTTACTTTTCACTTCATTTGTGAAATAGTCTAATAAAATTCCACTCATGATTGAATTTATCTCATAGGTCTGTCTAAAATTTCGGAACTAAACTGAATTGATTCAAGAAAACACCACTCGTCCTTCGGACAGTCACTAGTTTGCTATACTACAATGGAAATCGTTATCATTATTTCTGAACACGAGCTTAATCGATAATTGCGGCAGAAAAAGTCCCTAAGGAAACTTGACCACTAACACAAATTTTCAAGTGTTAACACAAAGTTCAACGCCCTATTCCTCATAATGGCGAAGGGCCCATAAACGATCCTGCGATCAAGACTCGGTGTCGGAAATCTACTGGGTTGTTGTACTCTCAGGGGCTGTGAGTGGATGGGGCTGATGTGGAATTCTGGAAACAGTGCCTGAAATCGGTCTCCAGTGGGTAACATACATACTCGCTACTTGGATCGACTATCGATGAGGTCTCTGACCAACAGAGGCATTTGGCATTGCGTGTAGCATGCATGATGGCTATTTTATAGAGTTTTTATTGGTAGTGACTGAAGATCCGGGCAACAGGACTATAAAAATTATCGGAAGCGCACGATATCGGGACTGATGAAATAGTTCAGTTGAGAACTTCGTGTTTTTTACGAAGAGAGCAATGTTTTGGATGCGAGGCAGCTATATTTCCAGAGCATCCTGATCAAGCACTTGAAAGAGAAGCACTTGCTGCAAATAATAGATCATGAATATGCTACAACACGTAAGAAAATGCCACAATTACCCCCGAAGTAACAGAAACATTAGCTCAACGATGCTATTCTCAACTTGATAATATCCTCTGCCCGGTATGTATGCCAAAAATCCCAATAGACATCACCTGAATCCATTCAATCAGCTCATTCAAAAAGAAACTCAAATAATGTATTCCAGATGAAAAATACACCAACTGATAGACAGAAAAAACACTTGCTATCATATTCAAAACTGAACCAACTGTTTACATGAATCATATGATTATTGCTATTCACATCATTTTGAATTTGGTCTCTGTTTTGCAATATGATTGTTATTATTATTATGCTCACTTTTATTGCCCATTCAGTACTTATATAAAGCTAATACTATCCACGTATAAGGATTCATCCCTTTTTTGGTTACTGCTTATTCAACCCATTTGTTTTCAATGTACAACGACCTTTATTGTGGTGAATATATTATTATTATCATCACATCTCTTACAATTTTATAGGTTAGCTTATTGACTGGAAGTCTTTAAATACATCGTGTAAATTTGAATACTGCCAACCATCAATATCTTCCTTTCAGCATAAATAATATATACAAAATCGAAAAGACACCCCAATTTTATTTTCAAGGAGGGTACAGATTCAAGGTGTTCCCCAAGGAAGGAATCTAAGGTAGTTGAATCCGGTGATCTCGGAGGCCATTCACCTGCCCCCTTTCTGCCAATCTATCTTCCCGGGATTCTCTTGTTCAACCACTATCGGACTGAAAAAAAAATAATGAAGTGGAGCACCGTCCTGCTGATAATATAATATACCAGATCCTCTTGAAAAAAGTATCTTCTGCATCAATTTGAGTTTCTAGCTCGTGAGTTATGAAATTAAGTTTTCTTCAGAGAAAAAAGGACCGATAATGGCATTTGTAATTGACATTAATTTTTCGTTGGTGTTGTGTATGTCCTTCTATTTCACTTCGCCTACCAACATTGCCATTCAGAAATTTTTTTTCCCAGTTTCAATTTGAGCTTCTTCACTTTTCCATTTTATTTTCAACAGAACCGTTTTGTCAGAATTTTTCACCAAATCAAGCACATATATGTGACTTTCCAGTGTCTCCATAAAATGACATCATTTCGAATCTTTCTAGAAGAATATAAACCATTTCCACAGTCATTACACTCACAGCAGAAGTTGTGAAAAAAAGTCTAATATGAAACTTCAGCGATGAGAATTGAAAATCTTGTGTTCAATAAAGATTTATGAGCAAACCAAAAATGCAAACTTTTTGATAACCAACCCTTGTCACTTTAAAACTACTTTGACATATCAAGATGTATGGGTCTGTTTTTTTTCTATCTTTCCTAGAAGTACCTTAAATCTCCCAGAAGTGCCCAATTTGATTCACCCTGTACTTTCATAAATTCTTAGAAGTCTTGACCCATAGGCAGTCCGTTTGCTGTTATTTAGATGTGCACTGATGACAAATGGTACAGATAGGGTCGGATTCGATGAAACCGAAAATGACGTAATGACAGACAACATTTCAAAACAGTAACGACCATTAAATGAGCATAAAAATATTTATAATAATACAAGAGAATAATTCAGAATTTTAACGATCATGAAAATAATTCTGAAGAACATGAGCATTTGAATAATTATGCTGAAATGTTTCAGAAAAGTATAGTTACACCCTATATTATCACATCGGACGTGATGAAATTAGATTTCGTACGATAAAGGCAGCTCTGATGGTCGGCAGATAACCGCAATCATGTAGAAGACATGTTGGTTGATATCAGTAGGATGTATTCGGATGCAAGGATGTGCAACAATTTGGTAAAGGACATGAACTAGCTGAGTTAACAACAGGAAGCCAGGATAGTCAAACATAGGTAATTAATCAAAGACAAGAACATGTAGTCATGTAATACATGAGCAATTATATAGAAGGGAAAGTGATCATGATACACAACTGAGAGGATGTACCATTTATCAAAAGTTCTGCAAAATAATCCGTGATACACCCAACTTAAAAGTCATAATCTTGATACACATTCCGATGAGTACCTGTCATATTTACGTGATGTGATCAAACTATATAACAGAATTCATATTGTCGATCGTTTGCCATAAATCGCAGACTCAGTTGGGAGTCGCATACAGGGTGGGTCACGGTCGATGGTACCTTAGACGTCTTCGGGAAAAGGGACATAGGATCACTCTGAAAACTTGGTTACTTAAGAAATTGCTCTTGGTCTATCGATCTGAAATATTTTCAGTTGTGCAGCGTTACTGCCTATACCATGAAGTAGCAGCATCTTTGTTATTTCAAATTTGACACATACCAAATTTTATACCATATTTTTGAACTTCTGATTATTTTGGTCTCATACTCTCCTATATCTATCTTCAACGGATTTTCGAATTGATATATAACGTTCCTATAGATACCTAAATATCCAGAATTCCGAGATAAGAGCAATATTCTATAAAAAAATATTTTTCTCATATGTATTTTTGTACTTTGATATTATCGTATTAATTTTATTTATTTTTTCTTTCTCTCTTTATTTTCTAAAAATTGTTAGTGTTACTTGTAAAATGAATATGAAGCGCAATGTGACTTTTTTTCATTTTAATGTAGGATCTATCATCCCCTCGTACAACTGTGTAGCCCAGTACATAACGAATAGATAAGTTGATATTTCAGATATAAGCGAGACTTGGGTGAACCCACTTATCGACTCCACAATAATTAATATCGACTCTCATAAATTAATTAGAGCGGATAGAGATGGTAGAGATGGCCTTATAAACAATCATATTGAATACAAACATGTTCATTCTCGGTCCTCTCCTGATCTTGAACAGCTCTGGATATCGCCTAAATCGGAAGGAAAAACCTACATTTTTGGAGTTGTATACCGCCCCCCTTCTTCTTCAATCACCAGTTTTATTAATGAAATGGAAGACTCAATCGGTGCCCTGTTACCTACCTGTGATTTTCTTATTGTGGCAGGTGACATCAATATAGATTTTTTGACACCAAATAGAGACGTTGAGTTATGCGTAAATTTTTCACCCCACGGAGTAAAACTCTAATAGACATAATCTTTGTATCAGATATTGATCAAGTGTCTTGTGTAGAAGTGGTAGATGTGAAGGGTCGTGGACTATCATATCACTTAGCAGTATCTTGTAGTATAAAGTCATTGGTATCAGAAAATAAAGTTAAATTCATAACATATCGTGATTTTTCAAATTTTCATTCGGATGACTTCAATTTCGATTTGAATAATATCAACTGGGATCTCATATATTCACTAAATGACATTGATGAAATGATTTCTTATTTGAATGAGAGTCTAATGCTGCTCTTCTCCGCACATGCCCCTGTGGTGAAGAAAAAAGTAAGTAAACCACATGCACCTTGGATCACATATAACATAAAGAAAATGATTTCACTTAGGAAAAAAGCCTTTGACAAATACAAAAAAAATAGAACTGCTGTGAATTGGGATGGTTATACAGAAATGAGAAACTATGTTACAGGTGCAATTCGTAGGGAGAAGAAGGCTTATCTTGATTTCATCCTCAGACAAAAAAACTCAAAAAATACCAGGAATATACTAAGGTCTTTGGAAGTTCTTAGAAAAAAAACTAGAACATAAATTCCCCTCGAACTAAAAAATGTCAATGACATCATTCGTCATTTCAACTCTACCCCTTCTGCCCAAAAATCTGCAAATCAGTTGACATTGCTAGATCGATACGATGGACATAACTTAGTCGATAGTGAGTTTCATTTCAATACCACCGACGAAGAATCTGTTAGAAAATCTATTCATATGATAAAGAGCAATGCGGTCGGTAACGATAATATCTCGCTAAGAATGCTTTTCTTGATTGAAAATAAGTTGATGAAACATCTACTAACTTTTATCTTCAACAAAATAATATCATCTGCTCAATATCCAGCTGCTTGGAAGAATGCTGTAGTTATTCCCTTTCCTAAATGTGATCAGCCAAAAACTCTCTCGGATCTCCGACCAATAAGTATCCTTCCAACTCTTTCCAAGGCATTTGAATTAATCCTCAAAGAACAATTGAATGAATATGTCTATAAACCTAATATCATAACATCGTGTCAGTCAGGGTTCCGCAGTCACTACAGCACAACTACTGCCCTGCTGTCAATCACTGACGATATTTTCAAGGCCACGGACTTAAGAAAAATAACATGCCTAACGCTCTTGGATTATAGCAAGGCATTCGATACCTTAGATCACGATACTCTCTGTAAAAAACTAAAATATTTTGGATTCTCCCGAAATGCAGTTTCACTGATATCGAACTATCTTAGCAATCGCAGCCAGAGTTATTTTGGAAAACCAGGCGTCGGAAAACATGCTTGTAATCCAAGGAGTACCACAGGGTTCTATTTTAGGGCGACTTCTTTTTTTCTTTATACATAGCCGATTTTCATACTTTTGTAAAAAATTGTAGTGTCCATCATTATGCCGACGATACGCAGTTGTACCTCTCTTCTGATATCGAATTTTTGGATTCTTTTGAAAAACTCATCAACGAAGATCTCGAAGCTCTTTATGATATTTCTGCAGCTCACAATCTCAAACTAAATGCCGGCAAGTCGACAGTAATGTTATTTGGACCAAATAAAGTGAGACAAAGCATTGTAAATCAACTTAATATCAAAATAGGTGATACAGATCTAGAATTTACACATAATGCCAAAAATTTGTGGCTCTGGCTGGATTCCGACCTTCGGTTTACCAAACATGTGATGTCCTTAACTTAATCTTCCTTCAATGTTCTGAGACAATTATATCCTAATCGCGACTTGATGTCTACCAAACTCAAGTTACAACTTTGTGAATCGCTAATCTTTTCCAAATTTTTTTACTGTGACTCGATATATGGACCCGCACTTCTCCAAACTGACACCTTACGTTTGCAGAAGATTCAAAATAGTTTTGCCTATGGAATACGAAAATTCGATCACATATCTCACAAAATGAACGAATCAGGTTGGTTAAGCTTCGAAAGATTCCGCTTACTACATTTACTGACTCTCGTCCATAAAGTTGTAAAACTCCAGCAACCAGAGTATCTTCACAATAAACTGATAACTTTCTCTAGCATTAACAACTCATCTACACGAAACAGATCAACTCTGGTGATACCAAAACATAAAACATCATTATTTGAGAGGTCATTTTCATACAAGGCAAGCACTGAATATAATCGGGTATCTTGGGAAATTAGATCCTACACAATAATGAATTTTAAGAAACGTTTGAAAATTAATCTCCGCAATACAACATAAAATATAATGTACACAACTCAGGTAAAGGAATAGGCAAACGATTCGAAATTTCAATGAATTTTCTGATTATGGCGTTTATGTATTTACCTTCTCTTCTTGTTACTAACAGATGTATATTCAGGTACTCAGTCGCTCTATTTACTATTGTATATCTTTATGTATTGTATAGTTCTATTTGTATATTTAGGTACTCAGTTTCCCTAATTATACTGGTTAAAGATGAAAAACAGCTTGAGCTGAACTTCGCCATTTCATCATAATTATTAATGCTTTTTTCTTGCAACTTTTCAAAATTCTTGTAATTATGATGAATAAAGACCATTTATCATTATTATTATATTCATCTAAAGTGGCTATAATCATATGATTCATGATGGTACATGGCATTATGGAAATTCAACAATTAGTGCATTATCAAAAATACCTTTGTGTGCTTCTGAGAAGAATAGAAATGGAGGAAAATAAGTATTCAATTGAAGTTCTGATGAAGTCGGTTATTTTCAATTGTGGAATTATAGCAAGAACGTGCAGAAAATTCAGTAAAACAAATAATCAATGAACAAAAGAAAGTTTGTACGATTACAACATAATTTCAATAATAATGAATCAAAATTGAAAACGGAACCACATTTACCGAAGCCTATAACTTGATGAAGACAACATAATAAATGTTTTAACCCTATTTCCATGGCAATCCCCAAGCTTCCACTAGTAGTGCGGAATATGATTTAGACTTGAAAGATCTTTCATAATCATACCCCTACAAGTTTACGAAAGTTCAAGCCTTAAAACTAGGAAATCATCAGAGTACGGTATAATTTTGCGAAACAATCCTCATTCGCAATCAAAACTTTCCAGAGAAGGAATTTTCAATAGAAGGAACGAGCATTTCTGGGCTGATCAACATCCAAATGTGTCAAGGGAATGGAATAGCAGGGAAAGTTTTGTTTCAACATATTTTGCCTTCTAAGGAAAACCAAATAAGTTTTTTACTTACGATGAACCATTGAATTCTGCAAAATATCTCCAAAATCTAAGGTCAGTTGTGAACGACTTTTTGGACAATCTGTCATCAGAAGAGTATAGTAGCAGTTGGTTTCATCTGGACGGAGCTCAGTTCATTACACTAGGGAAGTAATTAGGGAGTTGTTCGAAATGTTCTCGACGATCGCTGGTTCAGACGTTTGAGTCCGTAGATTTGGTCTGCGAGATCACCCGATCTCACGCCACTTGATTTTTTCTTGTGGGATGATTTGAAGAGAAAAGTGTAGATGACGAGTGATCAATTGCATTGAAGAGCTAGATGACAGTGAAATGAGGAGGGACACAACTGTATCTCCAAATACCTGAATTTTGAAATGTTTGGGAGCCACTTTGAAAGTTTATTGTTAACGTTTCTAATTTTTGACAGATAATTGATGAAATTATTTTGTAATCGTACAAACTTCCTTTTGTTCTTTCCCTCACATTTTCCATGAATAATGAACAGTTATTTCCCTCCATTTTAATTTTTTTTGAGTCACTTCCGTTGGGAAATACACAAAGGTATTATTAATAATGCACTGATTGTCAAATTTTCATAATGCCATGTACTATCATGAATATAATAGCTACCTTAGATGATTATGAAAAATATTATTCGATTTTTTTAGAAAACCCTTTTTGTATCTAGCAGTAAGAGATAGGTATAGGAAAGTATGAGACAGTAATAATGAGAAGGTAATAATAACAGTTTAAAAAATGTGTTAATATACAGGGTGTCCTATTTGAAATAAAAAAGATGGGGCTCGTATAAGCGGCAACGCTGCATTGCTGAAAATATTTCAGATCGATAGACCAAGAGCAATTACTCGTTGCCTAATTTTCAGAATTATCCTATGTCCCGCTCTTCGTAAACGTCTAAGGTACCATCGACCGAGACCTACCCTGTATATTACAAGTATCACATCAAGAACACTTTATTCAAGACTTTCTTCTCTTAAGAAACTCACATTATTGTGAGTATTGGCTAATACTCTAGCAGTCAAAGTTTCCACTATCACTATTTTTATTCGAATTTGAAGTAACTTTTCGCTAGTGTAAATGGCTAGCTTCTTCACATGTCTGTTCATCGTTATCCCAAATAATGACAGATTTAAAACCACAGAAGCAATGATGGTGACAGTAAACTCAGATTTCTGTTCAGCTATCTGAATACTGGCTGATAATGGAACATTGAGCCACCCTGGATTTGCAACAACCAATTCTGAATAAAGAATTGATAATTTTGTGTCGATATTTTGTCATGAGTTTCGGAATTCGGGGTATTCATGGACAACGAAAGATCAAGTCTGCAGAGATACATCATGTAAAAACTACATGCAATATGCATTCATGAAAACTCATTCTCACGTAAAATTTTCATACGAAACATTCTGAAAGGTAGATCTGTTTTCCGAAGAAACTCGGCCAGACATCGCAAACTTTCCCCGCCAAAAAACTCTGTGTTTTTGTTTCGAAAAGAAATCAATTCGAAGTAGTATAGCTCCAAGCAACAAATTTCGATAACCGCATTCTTTCATTTTACTGGACAGGCCTCTTCTTCAACCCGATACAAAAACAAACCAATGAGGTCATTGTTGAGGCATTTGGTTGGTGAACTTGTTTCAAGATTGTCGTAGTACGGGAGGATATACTGAAATAATATTATTGAATATTATATGCCGTTCACCTATCAAGTTAGCTCTTGACTAGATACGGCAAAATATAATGTACTAATTAGAATTATTAGGTTTTTCTCCGGTGATTATTTCAATAATATTGTGTTTACGTATAATTCACTCATTCAAGTCCCGCAATTACTCAGGAAGCTATAAATTCATAGATTATTTCTAACCACAAGCATTTCTTGATCTGGTTTTTTGGGTATTTCAACTGTCCCCAGTCTGGAAATTGAAACAAATAAGTGAATTCAAGAAAATCTGTATGCGATAACTTAATGAGGCAAATTGATTCTTCTGCCCTTTCACAACTCTTGTATAGATTTTCTTCAATTTGTATTATATATATATATATATATATATATATATATATATATATATATATATATATATATATCCCAAAAATACTTTATAATAATGTTCTGTGTCAGAACTTCGAGTTAGTATAAATAGTATAAAAAGTAGGACAAAAAAAAGGAGGTAAGTTTGATGTCGTTAAGAAGATGAATAACGAGTATTCTCTCTTATGTACTTTTCCTATAAAACAACTGAAACACTTTCAAAAGTGATAATATCGAGTTTAGGTAACAACAGTTCAACTGGTTCACTTCTGCTATGGAGTTCATTTGTAATAAAGTTTATGTATTGCAGAATAAAAGAATTACTGGATAATAATATCCTAGGAATTGCACGTTAAAATCTCGTTAATCCTTGGCTCGCACAATTTCGACTTCTGAGGGCTGTCGTTCGTAGGGGGGTGACAACAATTATGTCATTCCATCTCCTATAGTCTAGTTCCTAAATTGAAGATAGTGACTCATAGTACATTTTCTGGTTTTTACGGGATTTGAAAGTGCGGAGGGGATGTACGAAAGTGGCAAAGTGAAACTTGATTTGAAGCCGAAGTACCTAGCTGCTCTATATGAATTATGAACCGTACAACCGATGAATCACTATCTACAATTTAGAAACCAGAATATAGGTTAGATTAGAAATATCGTCCCCCTTTCCAGTATATCTTGGTTCTTGGACCGCTAAGGTTCAAACTCTCACTCGATTTTATCAAGAATCGTAATGGTATTTTGGTGTTCAAAAGAAGGCTCAATAGTTCCCTAAACGAGAATTGCTTTTATAGTGTAAGGAAACTTCTTCTGATTGTTCCTATCTAACTATATAGATTACTTAATGCAAAGATTATTATTATTATTATTACAAAATCAGCAAGGTACCGATTACGAAACTTTCTCATTCATATACTTGAATTTGCGTTTTGAATTCACACTATTTTTCGAATGCACAGCCTGAGTTAAACAAATACCAAATAAATTTTCTCGGCCAGAGAAAGTGCGAGTAGCAATGCATAAGATACATCACTCTGTGAGATGAAGTTTTGATTACCGAGTGTTCCGCGGTCATGTTCAAGGTTGAGTTAAACCAGTATTCAAATTGATTTTAGCCGATGGTGTTTTCACAGAATTTCTGCATTATAATATCAATGATATATTCGATTGTTTTGGTTTTCTAATTAATTTTTGATGGGAACATAATATACCGAACGACTGTAATTCACGTTGAAAAACTGACCATCGTTCGATTATTTTATTTTCACCCATCCGTCATCAATTTATGATCAAAGAAATCACACACCCTCTATCGAACATCTCTTTTTATCAACCGCTATGAGCGAATCAAAATTCGTCAAAATGTCTTCGAAGCTAAGAATTATGGTATTGTGATGATCGATCAAAACTCAACAGTGAAAAGAGATCATTATGTCTTTACTCATTTCCCAAGAAACATACAGTTATGAAATCATGAAATCAAAGTAGTGAGTATTTTTTCAGGTTATTTTTGAATCGCAATTTAACATATGTTTTCAGACGATTTGGAAGTTCATTGTAAAGTTTTACACCATTAAAATAAATTGATTTCTCTCCAATGTTGGTTTCAATTTTGGTATGAAACCGAAAGTGATCTATATTTCAAGTAAACTTGTCAAACATTGTATTGACTAGAGTAGTACCATCAATTGCGTCGTTGTTTTCTGTCATTTAGGTATTGTTTGTCACCACTTTAACTTTGTTTTGTACTCGAATATATTATAAAAACTGTTTTTTTCAAAGCTAAACTCCTCTTGGAATCATCACTTCCAAAGTAAGTACAATACAATGTTGTGTTTTATCCACAAATATTCTTTAAAATTCCCAACCTCACCTCAATATTCCGTACTGCCGGGATATTCACACAACAGTTATTCATAGTGTGAAAACCCTATTGAGAGACAAAAAACATTATCTAAATCTATAAATACAGGCCAGAAACACTCACAATATATTTTAACTCTTTTTTAGATTATGCCTGGAACTAATTCACATGCACAACAACTTGTGTTGAAAGGGAAAGAGCAAGTGGACTTTTTCTACCACTTTCATCTGTTCAAGAAGTAACAATTAAAACCACAAAAGAAATATCATAACTTTCCTTTACTGTATTTTAGAGAGTTGCAGATGCACTTGAAATATGTCGAAAAACGTGTACATCAAAGTATAAAAAGATAACAAACCCATTCCATCAACTCCAGGAAAAAGTAGACGTCGCGTCGTCTCAAAAAGAAAACAGCTGATTTATCTGGAGGACGGAAAATGGCAGTACGAAATACTTTGTACGATATGTATGAAGAAAGTGAGTACACCTCCTTATTAAATAGTGAGGGAAATGAAGATAATATTGACTGTTCATTCGATGGACGTGACACTGATTAGTGAGAAAAATTTCTGAACAAATGAAACTGCCCCATTTTCATCAATCACAACTTTATCAGGAAACTCATTGGATTTATGTTTATTAGTTGAAAAGTCAAACTTTATTGTCACATCTAGTTTTACTTTTCATTTGAAACTTCACTTGTTTCTCGTTTTCGAAATGAATTTTGAAATGTACCTATATTTATTTGAATTTTTTTCTTCTAGAAAAACATGTTACCCTTCAATCCCTGAACGATGAACTGGAAAATATGGAGTTTGTTTCCGTGTGCAAATCCTCTTTGAATGTTCAACTAAAAGAGTTTGGATATAAATTTAAAAAACATGATAATCGAAGAGCTTTGATTGAAAAGACTCATATCGTTTCACAAAGAGCATATTTTTTACGTGAATACCAGGAAAACCAAAATGTTTTGTTTCAGATGGAATACAGATTTATTCTAGAGGAAATAAAACAAAGTCTTGGCAGGATAATAATGTCAAAAGTGTACACAAACCGGCAAACCCGAAGGATATGATGGTAAACGATTTATTGTTGTGCATGCTGGTTGTACGAAAGGGTTTGTTCCAGAAGCCAGTTTATTGTTATGTTCGAATTGTTTGACTCTATAATGAAATGAATAAATAGTACAATGTTCATCAAGTGGATCACTTCACAGATAATTCCCAGTTTGGAAGAGCACTTCTTCAAGAAAATCGGAAATTGTTAGTTGCCTGGAAAATAATATTGATTTTGATGAGAAATTAGCAAAACCACAGTTATTCAATTGATTATGGTGAACCGAAAGGAAAACAAATATCGTCCTTAATTTTTTGTGACATTGGTCAGAACAAGTGCCTGATTATTTATTTTGATACCAACAGAAGTAGCATATCTATCCTTAGACATATTGCGGCCTGATCAACCCTATCAAAAGGCTTTCGAAAAGTAAATGAGTATTAATTTTGTTAGTTCAATTTCGTCTGCTGCTGATAGGATATCAACAACAACTATCAGCCCTATTCACTGCTCGCAAGATATTTATATGAAAGATTACCATCTGTCGATCGTTTGGAAGTCTCTAGAGCAGCAGCGATTATTTTTTGATTCCCTTTCGAGTTGCTGACGTAATGCATTCCTGTTACAAGTTAGCGCTGAGGCCAGATATTGTTCAGGTCCGGCTCATTACAGTTTTACGAGAATAAAGAAAGCAATATCATAAAGCCAAGGAACACATTTTTGTTAATGAATTTTATATTTTCTGATTTCCATAATATCGACGTGATATTTCGGATTCATTTCAGTTACCGGGTGCGAAATTTAGTACGATGACTAGTTCTGACATCACTCATAATATAAATATAAATAATCATTAGGTAATTCTAGGTGTTGTTTACAGAAATGATTACACTAGTGGGCGAATCCACCAATTTATTGAAACGCATGAATTTCGGTTCTCTCACTAATTTCTATACGTGCCAGGAATCGGGAATACAATATTGCGATGTTAATTCAATTATTTGGGTGCTTATAAATCTTCAGGGATTACCCGAGCATTGAACAGAGAAGGCGGATTGAATTATGATAATCAACAGCTAAGCTAAATAATGGAGATTTTGTGTTATATTGACGCACCAATAATATTAATTAGTAAAGTAGGAATATTATATGCGTGTGAATTTATAGCTTGATAATTCGGTTCACTTATATTATTCATCTACGACTAATATATATTGTTATGAAAAGCACTATTTATAAATAAAAAATATATATATATATACCGGGTGGCTACGGAAGTATTGCCTACGGAATATCTCAGTTATTGTATGAAGTAGGTTTGTGAAATTTGGAGCGTCGATATAATGACATAAGAGCTAGAATTTGAGCATATTGACATGTCGAATTTAACTTCCGGTCTGACCGGAAGTAACATCAACTTTCTTATTTTAAATGGAAACCCTATTTTTTTTTCTTTTCGCTGTATTCAGCATTCAATTCCCTTTCTAATGACATATCACAAGTTGGTATCTAACTAGAAACTAGATCAGAAAAAAATTATTATTGAAATTCACCGAGTAGGCCGTGGAAGCAAAATGAAAGCCAAAAATTGAAAAGTTGGCTATGGAAACCATACGTCACTTGAAAACAGTTGCTCTTGCTCTATTATCGCCATACGCAAAAATAACATTAAAAATAATGTGGAATGATAAATTATATCCTGTAGGTTCTAGGTTAAATAGGAACATAAACGTACTTGGTCTGTGCCATCGTCCATAGATATTCTAATATCTACCTATGGACGATGTTTGTGCTATTCAGAATAATCATTCCATTGCAATAATCATTCGAACCAAAATATTAACAAGTAGGCTGATTAAGATGTATTTTGGAATGAAACAAAAACGAAACGAGAGCTCTCACGAACGCTGCTATCCATATTATTTTGACGTTCGAAGTAGTGTTTTGGATTCTGCCATTTTAAAAGGGTTTGGAAATCGAAATCAGTTAGTGGAATATTCAAAAAATGCCCCGTTATTCACGAACCGAACAAATTGACATGCTTCTCATTTATGGTGAATGTTTAAAAAATTCTTATGCCGCTGAACGATTGTATTTAGAGCGATATCCAGGGTGGCAGCAACCGTCAAGAAGGTATTTCCAGTGGCTTGAAGAAAAATTAAGAACTGAGCCTGATGTTCACGAAGACCAAGAAGCATTTGTTATTAATGAGGAAACTGAAATTAATGTATTAGCTTTAGTACAATATGATAGCACAATTTCCTCAAGGCAGATTGGCGCCAAATTAGCTATCCTTCAAGTATCAGTTGCATCAACATTTATATGAATATGACGGTGAAAGGAGCCTGGAATATTGTAATTGGTTTCTTCGACAAAATGCTGAGAATCACCTATTTAACTATTATATCTTGTTTACGGACGAGTCAAGATTTACCAACAATGGATTATTTAACAGGAATAATACAAGGTAGGTACTGTACTTCATTTGGATTATTGTCGATAGTCGAAGTGTAAAGTGCTAAAAGTGTGAACGGTCTTTTGTTTCAGGTACTGGGCGATAAAAAACGAGCATCGGTTTCGATAAGGTGGCTTCCAGGAGAGATTTGGTGTGAATGTTTGGGCAGGAATAGTTGGAACTCATATTTTTGGCCCCATTCTTTTTCAAGGCCAAATAACCGGAGAGAGATACTTTAATTCTTTAACGAATGAAATTTCGGAATTCATTAACAACCTACCAGCGGAAACAACTGAGAGAATGTACTTCCAGCAAGATGGCGCCCCTCCGCATAATTCAAGAATAGCGAGAAATTATCTTCAAAATCGCTTTCATGAGAGACTTTTAACAACCCATGGTCCAGTCAGGTGGCCACCAAGGTCACCTGATCTTACTCCGTGCGACTTTTTTCTAAGGGGGCATCTTAAAAATAGGGTGTATTCTACACAGCCTACAACTCTACATGAGCTAGAAGTAAAAATTCGTAGAGCTTTCCAAGATATCACGCCCCAAATGTTGAGAAACGTTTTACATGAAAATATCACCAGAGTCAATAAATGTATTGACGCTGAGGGAACGCATTTCGAACATTTGTTTTGAATTTATTTTATCTTTAATCCTATCAATTTGAATATTTTTTTTTCGATAAATCTATTTTTTTGTTATTTGAATAATAATAATTGGATTTTTTGGTATTTCATTTCAAAAAATTACTTTCTATTATATCATTAGAAAGGAATGGTTATGCTGAATAGTACAGGCAAGAAAAAGTTGTATGTTCCTATTTAAGTTATGGACCTACAGAGTATTGTTTTTTTCCCAATTTTTCCAATATTTTTTTTGGCGGTTTTTTATAACGCCGACGAATGAAAATAAAATATCACAGTAGTAGCAACTGTTATCAAGTGACGTATGGTTTCCATAGCCAACTTTTCAATTTTTTTTTTTCATTTTGCTTCCACGGCCTACTCGGTGAATTTCAATAATAATTTTTTTCTGATCTAGTTTCTGGTTAGATACCAACTTGTGATACGTCATTAGAAAGGGAATTGAATGCTGAATAAAGCGAAAAGAAAAAAAAAATAGGGTTTACATTTAAAATAAGAAAGTTGATGTCACTTCCGGTCAGACCGGAAGTTAACTTCGACATGTCAATATGCTCAAATTCTAGCTCTCATGTCATTATATCGACGCTCCAAATTTCACAAACCTACTTCATACAATAACTGAGATATTCCGTAGGCAATACTTCCGTAGCCATCCGGTATATCAGAATTAGTTGTGAAAGATTGTTGTAATGGAAAATTAGAGAAATATCATTATTATTATTAAACTAGAAAAATCAGATACCTTACCTGAACTTTGCAGTGTTCTATCTTTACCATCTCAACCAAAGACTACAAAAAGATCCATCTAAATAATCACAAATATCAGTTCTCGAAACCAGTTTCAGTTCTACGATGACTTGTTTCGTTCTCCATAAAACCATCAGTAACCAGCCAACTCTTGCTGTAAAACAGTATTAAATTAAAATTCTATCATGACAAGAACTTAATGAACAGGGTAGGAGTTGAATTAAAATTAATAAAAAAATAAAAAAAAATTCAAAAAGAAATTAAAATTTAGTGAAATATCATAATAAAATAAAATTCAGTATACAAGAGTAAGATTGACAGGGCAATCCATGAGAAGAACATGAAGTACTGAGAGAATGAATAGGGTGTTCAAAACTGCAAGAAGGAAAGTTCAGAAAATGTCATCAAATAGAAAATAATGGAAAAAAATTGTCGATATTATAATTTAAGTAGTTTCTAAGCTATACAAGTAATTATAAAATTTTCAAAAACAACTCTTAGAAGCAAAAGTGAAAGTGTATTGATACAGTGATGAAAAATATCGTGAGTGATTCAAGAATCAAGGAGGAGATGAAAAACAGGTTACCATGGGAAAAAGAGGTTTCGTTGAAAAAAAGAGAGTGGTTTAGAGACGATAGAAAGAAAGGAAGAAAAATTTTACTGATTATTCGAAAAACAAGAAAACCAGAAAAAACTAAAAGAAACATTATAAAATGATCACCAAAGTAAAACAAAAGGACAAATCTAGAGACTGAAATAACCAATTCACCTGGAATTTCAACATTGAATGAATTAATCCACTGACAACATCGACCTGCATACCAGTATTTATCATTAATTTGACAACAAAACGTATACAAATCAAAAGAACCAACTCTTCCCAACGCTGTTACTACAAGCTGTCTTCAACTCTACCCCAAGTATTCGAAATTTCACTTTACAAAACTTTTCGTGCATTTACAATCAGTGTATTTTTTTAAAAAACCTTCTGACAATTTTTATCACTTATAAACTGAACTCACTGCATTTGAAGGACTATTATTAAGCATCTTCTGTTTGAGAAATATTTCAATTCATAGTGGAAAAAGCTAGCATAGTCAAAATTGCAGAAATCACATTTCACTGGTGCTATTCAGCCAAACTCAAAGCTTGAACAAGGTTTATTGGTTGTCTAACTTCTGGAGATTGAAGTATTACAATTATTTTTGATAGAAATAAGTATTTAGATAGCGTTAGAACAGGTAGAAAAGAAAGAATTTTTGAATTGAACACCATACCTTTTTCTGAGTTACTGATTTAATAATTAACCAACTTCTGAATTTGAATCCATGATAGTTATTTACTCTTGGTACAATATTTTACCAAAATTTATATTATTCACACATTGGAAAGCCCTTTCCAATAATCCTATCATAAGAAAGAGAGTAGGTACTATATGTTCCTGAGATTTGACTGGGTTTGAGATACTGAAAAAGAGATCAAAGAGATAAAATCTGTAAAGTAAGGAATAAGTATCGATCTGGGCAAACTGTTAGAAAATATATACAACAATTTCAATTCATTTTATTCATATACAACACAATTTCTACAATCACAAAAAAAGAAACAACAAAAAATAATATATTGATAAAAAACTCACATCAAAATATAACAATATATACAGGGAGTTTGGAAAGCCCTCCCTCTAAATATCTTTCTTCCAGCAAGGAATATGAGAAATAGAAATAAACGGCTCAATTTTATTTTCGAAGTGGGCACTTCCAATGAATATTGGAAGCCCTTGGTTTAATTCTCTAGGAGGGGTAGATGTTTTCCTAAGAATCTCGAATAGGAAGGAGAGTCAACTGGCACATCATTTTGATGAACGTTTAATTAATAGCGTAATAACCCTACAGAAGCAATTAAAATTTACCAGCACCGGGATGCGTGGTTTTCAGGTTATTATTCAAACTAAAAATTCTTTTGAGCTTCTTTTCAGGAGTAATATCCCTAGGACAATGATAACAGACGAAATAATTTTATGATAATCGGAAGCCCAAGTTGAGAAATTTGTCATAATATTATGAAGAATTTTTCAATGTCCGAGGAATTGTGAGCGGAAAATTTTTTAACAAAAAAATTTATAACTCAACACTACGAAACTTTTATTTACTTATTGAAGGTACCGTTACTAAAAGTACAATTATTAGAATTCAACTTGACATTAGATATTTATGATCTTGTTGTGGTGTCCTTGATCAGGATTTAGGTATGGTTTTGTAGTATTCAAGAATTGGAAATAACCCAAAAAACACAAAAACAACGTGAATATCACTCGAAGCGCGTTTCGCCAACTAAGTGGCATCCTTAAGAATTCAAAAAAGCGTTCTCATATTTAATGAATCTATAGAACTTTGATTGCTACGATCGGTAATATTCAGCAATTGTTCATCTACACCACCTTTTGCCAATTCACAGCGAGTCAGTTGCAGATTTAGTCCATCTATTTATTGTATTTATTTCAACAAGTACATTATCGTACCATTTGTCAGTTCCATTTTTCCAGTGTCGATTTGGTTTCAAGAAGAGTCGTGGTGAGGTAATATTGTCGCCTCGTTTTGATATCAGTTTATGACGAAAAACGTACATGGCAGCTTTGTCTTTCACTATTTGCTTACTGGTACAGCTTTTCGAACCACCTTGGCACGTTTGACTAATCACCGGATTGTATTCAATACGATTTGTTGGAGAGTCATCGTTATTTCTCTCGATTTGAAAAAATCCACCAGACAAGAAACTGTCTCTTATTCTCGCCACGGTATAATTCTACAGCAGCAATATTGTAAAATGTATGCATAAGAACTTCAGGAACATTTTCATCCCATAGCAATATTATTTTGTAAACTTCAGACACATTTAACGAAACTGGGCTGGACCTTACGATTACATGGATCTGCTTGTAGTTTCTTCCAGATTGCTTCGCGGGCATCTCGAGCTTGTTTAAATACTGTATTGTTAAATTCTTGCAGAAGTTTGCATGAAACGTTCCACATTGTCTTCACCGTTGCTTCTTTGATTTCGGTCCCGTCTTTCTTTCTCATATTGACCTCTCAATCTTTTAGTATCAACGCCAATTCTTCCATGCTTCAATGTTCATTTAAATAATCAAAAAGTAATATAATTGCAAAACGTAGATGGTAGGTATGTTATGTTAATAAAATGCTATATTTTTTATTCTCGTCTAACTGATGAGTTAAAAATGTTTGCTTTCCCAAATAATTGTATGACTGTACGAAATAACTTCTTCATATCAAATGAGTATGACGTTAAATTAGGAGTACCGCAAGGATCTGTTTTGGGCCATTACTTTTTGTATCATTCTTCAACGATTTCGTTACTGACTGCCACGTCACCACGTTTGCTGATGATACAAAAATTACAGTTGCGAGTCCTGAACTAGACGAGTTGTCAGCAAACGTTGGCAGAATCATTGATACATGCACATCATGGTGTGACAAAAATTAACTGATTTTGAACACATTAGAAAGGATAACATTTAGTGACCGCTTTCCCATTCCATGCTTAAGAGCATAATAGTGCTTTGAGTGCTTTCACGAACACAATAATGCTTGGAGTATACTTTAACTAGCACAAAGTCATGAGGTGAGAACACCTACTTCCTTGACAGATCATGGAAGGTCACTGTCAGAATTACGTTCTTTCAGACAGACTCTACTACTAGTACTCCTTAATTGATTTCATAACAATAAAAATTTCACACCATTCCCAATATATATATATATATATATATATATATATATATATATATATATATATATATATATATATATATGAAAACTAAAAGTTCGGGTTGAACCGCGTCTAGAATTTGTTGAAATTCGACGTTTCGGCTCCGATTTTGGAGCCATTTTCAAGAACTGAAATAGAAAGAAAATTAATGAAAGGTTGAAACGTAATTCTACGCTGGGGTCTCAATCTGCCTACTCCTCAGGTATTAGGTTAGGTTTTTGTGACTTGATGTCGGGGTCTCAATCTGCCTACTCCCCACGTTACTGGTTCTCTCTAAGGTCTCAATTTGCCTACTCCTTCGAGAGAACTGAGGAATTGTGGGTTGAGGAACTGTATTTATAGTGTACGTGGCTGTAATGGCCGTGTGCAATGTATTGACGCGAGGTGAACTATGGGCGGGAACTGAGTTGGCGCTAGATGAGCTGTGTGCGGAAACTTGGTTGGCGCTAAGTGAGCTGTGTGCGGAACTGGGTTGCTGGGAAATGAGTTTATGCGTGCAATGAGAGGCTTCCAGGTATTGGGAAGTCTACGTCCGTCGTCGCAAGTGTTGAGGCAATTGGGGCGCTTCTCTATCTCAAGGGCTTCTCGGATGATCCTGGTTTGCAGAGTTTTCTCGGTGGAAATTGTTTTTGTGTTTTCGAAGTCTATTTTGTGACCTGTGTTTTCTCGATGTTTATAAAGTGCGGAAGTGGAAGATGCCTGACGCACAGCAAGTTCGTGTTCGTAGACTCTGGAAGTTACTCGTCTGTTAGTCTGGCCAATATAAGTTCTCGGGCAGTCTGAACATGGTATTTCATATATACCTTGAGAATCGTTTGGTATTGTGTCCTTGGGAGATCTGAGGAATTTGGATATTTGGTTGTTGGCCGTGAATATTGTTTTTATCTCGTGTTTTCTCAAGATATTACTGATTTTGTCTGTCACACCTTTGATGTATGGTAGGAAAGCTTTGTGTGGCTGAATACTCTCTAGTGGATCGTTCGTTTTTGGAGGACGGGTCAGTTGATGGCGGATAGACTTGTCGATTAGCGAATTGTTGTAACCATTTTGGAGTAAGGCTGATTTCAGTTTGTCCAGCTCTTGTGGTCTATTCTGGTTGTCGGTAAGCTGAATTGATCTGTATATCAGGGAGTTCAATACGGAGTTTGTTTTTGCTGGATGGTGATGAGAGTTTGCGTGTAGGTATCGGTTGGTGTGGGTCTGTTTCCTGTGTACTGTGTGGGTGAAAGAGTTGTTAGATTTCGTGATGAGAACGTCCAGGAAAGCTAGGGAGTTGTTCATTTCGGTCTCCATTGTGAATTTCATGTTGGGATGGATATCGTTTAGGTGATCTAAGAACGTGTTTAAGATTTCGTAACCATCATATGACGAAAATGTCGTCAACGTATCTGAACCAGCTCAAGAATAATTTGGGTAGCAGTCAGTTGACCAGTGGAGTTATTTGATCTTCTTTTTTCAAGTCAAGGAAATCTCAATACTATAACTACAAAAAGGTGGATGAACATATAGTAATTGAAAGTTGAGTAATACTTACTAACGTGAAATTAAAAGAAATTTACATCAATGACGAACATAAAGGCAATTTCTAATAAAACTTACAGACAGTGACAGAAAAATGTGACAGAATGATGAATTGTATATATAGAGGATGAGAAAAAAAATCATAAATATCATTTGATTAAAAGAAATAGAATCACAAAATATAAATTCAAGGAGGACGACTGTTAGAGGAAATCTGTTTGTTTTTATGCTACCCAAATAATTCTTGAGATATTATTTCACAGTCACGAGAGTATTCAACAATATATATATATATATATATATATATATATATATATATATATATATATATATATATATATATATATATATATATATATATATATATATATATATATATATATATATATATATATATATATATATATAAAGGAAGGGTAGTCGTTGCTGACTAGTTAGGAATGGAACTAGTAAATAGTGGGGCTATGCAGCAAAATCAAAGAGTACTCTTTTAAGTTTGTCCAAGCTTTCGGAAATTTAATTAATCGTTTCCATCATCAGGGATACTACAATTTGCATGAGTAAGTAATATATAAAAAATATACATAAATATACTAAGATGTAAGTTAACCATCCATGTATATTTTTTATATATTACTTACTCATGCAAATTGTAGTATCCCTGATGATGGAAACGATTAATTAAATTTCCGAAAGCTTGGACAAACTTAATATATATATATATATATATATATATATAAGCGTTTCATCTCATAATGAAGATGAACGGAAATATCTAATTTTGCGGCGGCAGCGAAATTTCATCAAAACACCCAATTAACTTTTATGTGGTTCGGATGGGGAAACATATTTGGTAAGATAGTTTTATAATTAACTCGGGTATTTTGCAACGAAGTCGCAATGATGTTGACCTTCCAGGTAGAAGTATAATATAACATCCAGTCAAAATCAACAAACATTACGTCAATGTCTTTTTTATTGTTTGACCTCTAGTATACACCACAATACTTCATCGAATCAATTAAGCAAACTTCGTCTGTCACGTGTATTTCATCTGCAAACAATTATCCTTTGATGATTCATCCCAGAATGCCACAGCGGAGATATTTTAGTTCCGTCACGATCAGAAATAAGTATCCATACTGTTAACATTTTGAATATATTCGCAAGGGAAATGATATTCTACAGAATTATATGCAGGTCGATGCAGAAAAATCCTATGTCCCCATTTTCCTACGTCAGGGGTCACCATTTTAAACGAAACAGACGAATTATCTGATTCCACGTTCATTTGAAGAAAAATCGCTAGTACACGTAATTACATTTGTCGAGAGGAAGATTTTTTGATATCATTTCCAACACTGCACGCAGAAAAAATGTTTGAATCAACAAAAAATGCATGAATTTTACAAAATCTGAGGGTCATATATCCACGACAAAATATTTTGTTATAACTACAATTTATTTTTGTTATTTTCCAAGTAAATATTTTGTTAATGTAAACAACTATTGTCAACCTTGGCCAAGATATTAGTTAAAAAAAATAAAATATATGTTTTCTCCAAATGACATTGAATGATTACACTTGGCAGGATTAGAAGAAAAAGTCCACTTTTACTGCCTAGGCAGATAAAGTTCGTTGCTAGGCAACCTTCCAAGTAATAATTTAAATCAAACTGGTTATTAAAATTGACAATGAAAAAGTAAACAGTAAACAAACAAATTCAACAAACGTCATCAGCGGTAAACATAGTAACGCAGGGCCCAGTTACCTTTGATGAAATAATTTAGTTACTTGGATATTGATAATGAAACGCAATTTAAATATGAAAAAGTCGATTTTGCGTGGAATTGGAACAAATTTGAAGAAAAAATTATATGTTTCACACGGCAGAAAAGCAGATTTAATGCCTTGGCTGGTTTCATGAAACACCAGCCGCGGCATTAAATCTTGTGCTTTTATGCCTAGTAAAACAAATAACTATTTTTTGTAATAATACAATATCTGCTTAATAAACTCCGGTTTCTTTGTTGAAATGACATTACCACGAGTCAGTGTAACAAGTAATGAAATTACTTATACAATCATTTTTAGTCAAATACATTTAAAATTTGTCAGATTCAACTCACACACGTTTTACATTCAACAAAGAGTATTTTGTTAAAACAAAAATATATTTTTCAGTAAAACACCCCTTATTATCTCCTTGAATTTAGGCAGATATCTGACAGAAAACAACCACTTCCCTGACTAATACCACGACGGACGTTGAATTTAATCTGACATATATCAGTGCAGCGTTCTCCCTAGAATCCGAGAGACAGCCGCAAATTCTTTCTTTATCAAATAGCACAATTCTGCCCGACATGATCAAGGACTTGACCACTTGCAGACTAGTTTCGTGGTATTTTGCATCTCTTCAGTGCAATGGAGGCCCGAAAACTTTTATAGTCTTCGACGTCCTTAGTCATGCCACGCAATTCATTGGTACTAGAAATGATTATCTGAGGTGGATGCGGCATCTCGTAAGAAGACAGTCGCAGCGCCACTTCTAGAAAACCTCAGGATACACTCCAAAGCAACTAAATGGAATTGTTGCATTAACAAAATATGGAATTTGATTCATGCCACGCAATTCATTGGTACTAGAAATGATTATCTGAGGTGGATGCGGCATCTCGTAAGAAGACAGTCGCAGCGCCACTTCTAGAAAACCTCAGGATACACTCCAAAGCAACTAAATGGAATTGTTGCATTAACAAAATATGGAATTTGATTCATGCCACGCAATTCATTGGTACTAGAAATGATTATCTGAGGTGGATGCGGCATCTCGTAAGAAGACAGTCGCAGCGCCACTTCTAGAAAACCTCAGGATACACTCCAAAGCAACTAAATGGAATTGTTGCATTAACAAAATATGGAATTTGATTCATGCCACGCAATTCATTGGTACTAGAAATGATTATCTGAGGTGGATGCGGCATCTCGTAAGAAGACAGTCGCAGCGCCACTTCTAGAAAACCTCAGGATACACTCCAAAGCAACTAAATGGAATTGTTGCATTAACAAAATATGGAATTTGATTCATGCCACGCAATTCATTGGTACTAGAAATGATTATCTGAGGTGGATGCGGCATCTCGTAAGAAGACAGTCGCAGCGCCACTTCTAGAAAACCTCAGGATACACTCCAAAGCAACTAAATGGAATTGTCGCATTAACAAAATATGGAATTTGATTCATGCCACGCAATTCATTGGTACTAGAAATGATTATCTGAGGTGGATGCGGCATCTCGTAAGAAGACAGTCGCAGCGCCACTTCTAGAAAACCTCAGGATACACTCCAAAGCAACTAAATGGAATTGTTGCATTAACAAAATATGGAATTTGATTCATGCCACGCAATTCATTGGTACTAGAAATGATTATCTGAGGTGGATGCGGCATCTCGTAAGAAGACAGTCGCAGCGCCACTTCTAGAAAACCTCAGGATACACTCCAAAGCAACTAAATGGAATTGTTGCATTAACAAAATATGGAATTTGATTCATGCCACGCAATTCATTGGTACTAGAAATGATTATCTGAGGTGGATGCGGCATCTCGTAAGAAGACAGTCGCAGCGCCACTTCTAGAAAACCTCAGGATACACTCCAAAGCAACTAAATGGAATTGTTGCATTAACAAAATATGGAATTTGATTCATGCCACGCAATTCATTGGTACTAGAAATGATTATCTGAGGTGGATGCGGCATCTCGTAAGAAGACAGTCGCAGAGCCACTTCTAGAAAACCTCAGGATACACTCCAAAGCAACTAAATGGAATTGTTGCATTACAAAATATGGAATTTGTTTCTAATATGCAAGTGAATCAGTGAACAACATATGGAATTTGTTTCTAATATGCAAGTGAATCAGTGAACAAAATAACTGGTTTAATGTGAAAAAAAAAATGAATAAAAATTTTTGTTAATATTTGTTGTTATTTTTTCCAAATAACGAAGTGCATTCTATTGATTCAACATCAAAAATATCTTCTCTTTTTGTGTCAACTACAACTTTTTTTGACTACTAAAACTTCAATCAAAATATTCTGTTAATTCGTTTTTCAAATAAACATATATCTTGGTAATATTGCGAAAAAATATTTAAATGAACAAAAATAATTTGACCAAAACTTGTAGGTACAACAAATCTTTTGTCACTGTGTGCAAGTTCAACTTTCTGGGGAAGGTGGAAGCAATCCTCACTATTTCAAATAGAATAAGTGGTCAAGTAATGCATAGCTAGTCTCAAAGAAAAGGTATAGCGCCGCCACTGCATCGGAAGCAGAACACATTTTTGTGCTTGTGCAATTTTTGTTTCGTGTGTTTTGGTAAGAAACCCGTAGTAGTATTTGTTATCTTTGATTATTCCACTGAAGCTAGAATACGCGTGTTTGATTGGTTGAAATTTTGGTATTGATAATCAAAAACATCATATTTTCATTTTTAAACTTCTGCTCTTGATTGGCTATTGATGTGTTTTCGATTCTGTAGTACGCTTCCCCATTGGTTGTTTTATAAAACAAACCTACCACTAGCTCACTATCAAGATGCCGTGACAAGCACTCACCTTCAATTCATATCAACAGAATAATTCATAACTTTTCTGGGGACATAACTGAACCTAAAATGTTGTTATTTTTGATAGCGTGATTGAAGAATTTTACAATCTTCTAATTGAAAAAGTAGCACCGGAAGATTGAAAATCTTATAGGGCAGAGAGTGGTTTTTCAACAAAATGGGGCTCCTCCGCATTTTAATGTACGGGTAAGAGACTACTTAGATCAGACATTTCCAGGAAGATGGATCAGACGGAGAGGGCTAATTGAGTGGCCACCTCGGACTCCAGATATAAGGCCACTCAATTTTTTTTATGGGGATATCTAAAGACCAAAGTTTCTGCAACTGAGCCTAACGATTCAGATGATCTAAGGGAACGGATCGTACAAGAATGCCGGCTCTTAACACAAGAAATGTTACATGCAGTTCGTGAAAAATTTGAATCACACCTTTATCATCGCATGGAAGTCGGTGGTGGACATTTTACACAACTGTGTAAATAATTTGTATTACATTTCATCATTAATAGTTTGTTATTAAAATAAATAGATTATTAAAACCATTACACAAGTATATAGGGTGTTCCAAATTGAGTCGGCACCATTGTCAACTCCATTATCATTGATGCTACGAATTCGGTTGAATGGGCAAACTAGTAGCATTTTCAATGGCCTTATCGATGCCAAAAACAAAAATATAAAAGACGGTCGTGTTTTCAGAATATTTCATAAAATGATATTTCTTTCAATAAAACACCATATATTTTTCATGCATTTCGATTCGTAATACCATTCTCAACAACAATTCTCATTAGACTTTTTTTCGTAGAGGTGAAATTAAGACAGTTTTATCAATAGGAGACATTTATAACAAACGGATTTGATAAGCGCTATAAAATATAGAGTAAATGTTCAAAAATACTGCTTTCCTGTTGAACACATATTTGGGCCATTCTATTTACACTACGTATGGCATTCAACACAGTTCGGCCATCAATTCTATTAATTATAGTTTCAATATAATTTTTCAGTTCATCTACATTATTATGTTTCATTTTGAACACCACATTTTTCAGAAATCCCCAAAAATAAAAATCTAGAGGTGTCATGTCTGGTGAACGAGGAAGCCACTTAACAGGACCATTTGTAGAAATCCATCTGTTTCCAAAACAGCCTCGCATCATTCTTTTTACGCCACTGACATCATTTGCTGTTGCTCCATCCTGCTGAAAATAGATCATCTGACGAGCCTCCAGATCAAGATCTTCGAAAAACTCTTCCAACACTCTTGTTAATAAATTAATGTAACGGGGTATGTTTAAAGAACCATGGTAGAAAAATGGACCGATAATTCTGCCTCTAAATAGACCACAACAAACACTTAATCGTCTTTGCGAATTGTGGAGATGGACTAGAAATGGATTATATCTACTCCAATAATGAAAATTCTTTCTATTATAATTCCCACGATTTGAAAAATTTGCCTCTACGCTCCATATAATATTCTATGGAAGTTTGGATCTTGTCTGCATTTATTCATAAACCACCGACAAAACCCAATCGTTTCTCAGGATCACCAGTTTCTAGTGTTTGCACTGGTCTTAACTTGAAAGGAGAAATCTTATGTTTCTTCAGAATTCGTTGAATACCAGACAGTGGAACAGCTATTTTTCTAGATAAATCTCTGATGGAATTATTTGAATATACCTCAAAGTAGGATAAAATGTCAGTTTCTGTATCTTCAGATATTACAAAACGATTCTTAGTTCTCCTCTTCTCGAAAACTTTTTCATTGTTCCTGAATTGACGATGAGGCACCAGCAAAAAAACGCCGATTAAGTAATTCACGATCGGGGAACGAATTGCTGTAGTGTTGGAGTGCTCTTACGCTATTTTTCTGACATTTTTCTTGATGGGAAAACGGCATTTCGAAAAATAGTCGAACAGTAGTTGACAGTTATAATAATTTATGACATTCAGCCCTATGCTGTATCATTTTCGTTAAAAATAACGTCACCATTATTCGCCATTTCCGTTATTTTGCTATTGCTTGGTAATAGCGAAATAACGGAAATTGCGAATAACGGTGACGTTATTTTTAACAGTGATACAGCATAGGGCTGATTGTCATGATATTATTGAGAATACTTGACAAATAGTATTTCAAAAAGTTTCAAGGTAACTTTATTGCTCATGATAATTATGTTATATCGAATCAAACACATTAATATGACCCTCCAGTATTTTCTGTTCTGTACAAGAACGGCCTCAAAGTTATCATTACAGCAGACATATTTTGATTCAAAAAATAAATGCGGCTAGCGGAATGTCTTTAAGATGGAAATCATCGTTTTGTATATTAATACCAAATAGCTCAGTGGTGTCAATTGAGAGGTGCGAGGGATGAATACAGTCATGGTCTTGCTTGACATGCAAAAAGCCTTCGACTCGGTATGGGTTGAGGGTCTTATCTGCAAAATGCTCCAAGCACGCATGCCTTCATACATGGTGAGGCTTATGAACTCATTCCTGGTCAACAGAACTTTTGTGGTGAGAGTGAATAACACAAGGTCCGCGGAATATTCAATAGAAGCAGGTGTTCCACAGGGGTCAAGCCTATCCCCACACTTGTATTCTCTACATACATATGATTTTCCTATGTGCGAGAGAACGAAAACGGCTATATATGCGGATGACACCGCTATATACGCCCAATCGTTCTCCAGCGTTGCAGCTGCTATGCAGATCCAGACCCGTCTGGACAGGAAAATCATACCGTATTTGGAGGATAACAAGATCGTGGTGAACCCGGCTAAGTCTGAGGCCATCAATTTCTCGAAGAAATTCAGATTCACGAAAATCCCACAGAAGTTGAGGGTCAAAGGCAAAGCTGTGGAGGTGAAAACCAATGTGAGATACCTGGGAGTGCAGTTGGACAAGCGCACAACATGTCACAAGCACCTGAACCTGGCTATCCAGAGGGCCGCAGCTACGGTAAAACGCGTGTACCCCCTGATAGCCAGAGGCTCAAGGATGAAGTTAGAAGCAAAGATGGCAATATATAAGCAAATGATTAGGCCAGCGATGTTGTACGCTTGCCCAGCGTTCTGCAGCCTGCCCAAAACTCCTTTTATGAGGCTGGACAGGATGCAGAACAAAGTGCTCCGTATCATCACAAACAGTGATCGATACATTCGCTTGGATGCTCTGCGTACCCTTGCGGGCGTCGACTCGATCCCGAAATATGTAAAGAACTTGTCACACAAGTTTTACAAGTTCCAACTCCCCAAAAGTTCTCTAACTAGAGATCTCACCAGACTTAGAGTTTTCGATAATGAGCCCCGCAAACACGGTGGGCTCATATATCAAGCACTGGATATCTTCCAGGAAAGATGGGAAGAACCGGTTCTGTAAAGAACCAGCACACGTAATTTGAACGTCAATTTCTTCAACCCGGTTTTTTGCTGTAGCCTTTTCCGGGGTAAGCTCGCAATAATCAGCCTAACGTGAACTTAGACAATAGCAGTATCCAATGGAATGCAATGAACGACACGCATAAGCTTTGCAGGAGGCGTGTTATTATGTCACTACGACCCACATAGGCTCCACATCCCGACCAACCGCCAACACCAGCGGAGGCGGCTGTCAGCGTCCCTTAATCGTGGCCCTAGGCACCACTTGGCACAATCGCTCGCCCTCCTCCTCAGCAATGAGGTGGAGGGGGAGGCGGCTCTCCGTGCGTCCGAATCCGCATTCCCCCGACATCGAAGCCCGTGCGGGCGAAGAGAGAAGGAGAATGTTATGTTTGTTATGAGATGCAGAATCTATTGGAATGTTACTCAAAATTTACAAAATATATTTTTATTTATTTATTATTTATTAATTGAGAGGTGCGACATAAGGATCACGGGTTTCACGGGTTCACATCCCAGCACAATTTTTTCTTTTCACTGTCTTATTTTGCAATTAGTAACAAAATATTGTCATTCGTATAAGTACCAAAATTGGGTGTTTGGACATTTATGAGGTTTTATTCGCCAAAATGAAGAAATTTTTTGTACTAGTGAAAGAAATAAATATTTCCACATAAGTCGCTCATTTTCAACTTTAGGAAGAAATGTGATATGAGCTTTGTTGTTGAGAATGTTATTACGAATCGAAATGCATGAAAAAATATAGGGTGTTCCATTGAAAGAAATATTATTTCATGAAATATTCTGAAAACGCAACTGTCAATTTTTTTTTGTTTTCGGCATCGAGGAGGCCATTGAAAATGCTACTAGTTTACCCATTTACCGAATTTGTAACATCAATAATAACGGAATTGGCGTTGGTGCCGACTCAATTTGGAACACCCAGTATAATTATTTTGAAAACTATTTGACCGCATTTCTAGAATCAGATGTCATATGAAATCAAAATCAAATGCTCTCTTAAAAGAGGTATTAATTCACCCTTCGTTTTATTTGAAATAGTATGGGTAGGTCCCACCCTCTCTAGAGGGTTGAAGTTACAGTGTTTAAAATGGTAACAAAAAACATCTCCCTTGACAAATGTAAATTCGTGTACGAATGATTTTTTTTCAAAGGAATATGGAATAAAATATTTTGTCTGTCCCGTTTCAAATGGTAAACCCTGTATAGCGCCATCAAAGATATTGGAGATTTCAACTTGAATAAATCCAAAAAATTACATAAAGCATAGCGGCCAGTAATTATTTGGAATCAGTGAAGAATGCAATCCATGAAATTGAAATGAGTTTTTTCTAACCACGTTCTACTTCACAGCTCATTATGTCGATCAGTATTTTTGAAGGTGATAGATAATCAATTTGAAACAATGTGGTGATGAAAATATTTACGAAAATATGAGAGCTCAGAATGTTTTACTAATTGGATATTTGAATTCGATTGGTACATGCGGATCAAATCGACAAAATTAGAACAAAATTGAAAAAATACCTGTTTAATGTCAATTATTTATTTTATAAGTCTTTTACATTTTATTCGCGCAAGAATGTTTGAACGCGAGAACGAAGTTCGAGCATTTCATTTTCTTAAGAGAAACATACAACGCCAACCAGTCACGAGAACTATATTTCAAATTCTCATTAAAAAATTCCAGTCTATAGATCTTGTAGCATCTGTTCTTTCAAAATTTTCATCATTTCCGGAAACTTTTGATGTACTCCTCATACCCTGCCTGAACCGCAAACTTCATTCTGTTATGAGTTCGCGAGGTGAATTAATTTTTCTGTTTCGAAGATGAACAAACTTGTATTGAAATTGTGTAACTTAATGTACAGTGCGTAAAATTGAGGGGTTCTAGATACATCAAATTAATCCCGGTGAAAAATAATTAAATCACCTCGCACCATCCTTATGGAAAATGGCTCTATGTTAAATTTCCTGAAGTTTTGATATGTTGAAGATTTTGACTTTGAAAGTTTTCGAGATAAAGGGTGTCAAAAATGAAAAGTGAGGCTTTCTGTTCAGAATTTTTTACAACTCCGAGAATTGATAAAACTCTTATTTATTCTAGAAATACCATGCCTCGATGATGTTTCAATATCACCTTGATCTCGTATCCATCATACTTATTCAGTTTATGCTATACAACAGTGAAAAAAAAAAAGTCCAATTCAAATAATTTCAAACCAACCAGTGTGAGGTCTCTGATGAGAATTGAAGATTCAATTTAGTCTGGATGAACCCCTTCAATCTCGATCGAAGATAAGCGACATTATTTTATTTTATACAAGGTGGTTCGAAAGAAGGGGTACGTTTACTCCTTGTGGAGAGCAAGTCTTATATGTATCAAACATTTTTCAATGTCGAGATCGTCTCATAGTCATTCCATTTATGCAGGACGAGTAAAAAGAAACAGTCAAAGTTTCATGAAAGGAAACAGTCAAAGTGAATACACTGCATTTCGAGAAAGAATAGGTAAATTTTTAAGTATTTTTGATACAATGTACAGTTTGAGGAGTCCGAGATATTGTCATCAATATCAGCATATTACATACTTTTGAATGTATGGATTTAATTGTTACATCGGAGACCGAAATAGGCTATTTTCAAGCCATTCTTCTTGTTGACAAAGTAGATTATAGTACCTATTCCAAAAATACAATACCCTATGTTCATGGTGAATAAAATATCTTTCATTGGAAAGCTCTGTTTTCAAAGAAACTAGAGTAAATGAAAGTTATCAGTAGCTTTTGGATATTATGCTTTACTCTCAGTGCAATTCAATGAAGGCTCACCTTTAAAACGGTTTTCATTCAAATTTATTCATATTTTCTGTTTGAATTATATTCAAGTACATTTCAAAACTGCCAAATATCCTAGGATTTCGTCGGCTTGATTGGAAAATATCCTCTATTTTGTAGAAAACCTACATTTCACAGAAATGATATGAAAGATTTCTTCATCTATATTAAATGAGCCTTCAAATAATAGAGAATTAGTCCCAACCTTGAGAGGGATCTTGCTTCTGATACATTTCAATTTTCTCTAGTTTCTTTGAAAACAGGTCTTCCTAATGAAACACCTTTGTGGTATCCATAATATCCGTACATTCAAAATTATGTAGCCGACTAATGATCCAGAGACCTATGCTCATATTGATGACAATATCTCGGACTCCTTAAACCGTACATTATATCAAAAATTCATGAAAATTAACAGATTTACTTTAGAAATGCATTTTTCTATGAAACTTGGACTGCTCCTTATCACTCGCCCTTTATGCAGAAATGATTATGGGAGGCACTCAATATTGCAGAATGTTTGATATACAGGGTGTTTCCAAAATTGAAGCAATAAATTAAATGGGTCATAGAAAACGAAAAATTGAAGCGTAATGATTCTTTCAAAAAACGTTATTTTGGAAATATCTGGCAAACTTTTGGGAACCTCTGGCCAGAGATCAACGGCCCCTAGATGTAACCGGTGACAAAAAACGCCGGCGCGTAATGAATAACTTTGACAATGTTTCCGACGTTAAATTTTGAAAGATGGTATGATGAAGTAATCGATCTTCTTTCTCCTTTAGAGGGCAAAGCTCGCGAGATAATTGATTCCGAGTTGTATATTTTTTGTCGTGGTATTCTTCGATCATATCGCTTCTTGCATTCATTAGAATAGGTACCTATATTCTTGTTGAGTTTCGGTATTCGACTGCATTCGTATTTTCTTCACCTACATCTCTGTTTTTCGAAATTTCTACAATCCCTATTGGACTCACCACTATGGAAAATTTCAGTGTTATAAGGTATTACGCACACGTTTGCAATCGCGGTACTTTTCCAGGAACTCGATATTTCAATCGGATAATAAACGAAAATTTCGAAACAATTAGATAGGAAGTTGGAACCTAGGTAAAATAACAACGCCGTTCAACAGATGCGACAACAAGGTAGTTTTCAGCGTGCTTGTGACTCGTTACTTCGTCGTGCGAGACTCTGCATAGAAAGTGGTGGCGGTCATTTCAAACACCTGTTGTGAATCAAATTCCGTTTATTTTCAGTTATTTTTCAATCCTCTGTTATGAAATGAGAAAGCGTCATTGCCCTATTTTGATTTGAATCAGTTTTTATTTCGGTTCATTTCGAAGCCAAATGTAATAACTGGCAAGGTTTACGAAATAATAATAAACTGGCAACGGTGCGGAAATACGAGTATTAAACACAATACTAGAAGATAGACGCCCTAGGAACTGATAAATGAATTCAGTGCTTCCCAAACAATGAGTGAGTAAATGAGTCTATTTTTGGGAGATTTTCAAGTGCTTAAGAAATAAGGTGAATGCATTATGTCTCATAGAACACACCATTTTATTAGTTGCTCCAATTTCAGAAACACCCTGTATATGACCTGCTCTACTCTATCCGATCTTAATTAAAATCAAGGGGTTGATGTACCCCTATGTTTGAACTATCCTGTATATTATTAGATGATGTCAGTTAACTTCGATCAAGATTGAATAAGTTCATGCAGGCCAAATCGAATCTTTAATTCTCATCAGAAAACTCACACTGGTTGCTTGAAAGTTATTCGAGTTGAACATTTTTTGTTTACTCTGTTGTAGAGCACAAAACGAATAAATAATAATGGAAACGAGATGAAGGTGACATTGTACCATTATTGAGGCATAGTTTTCTTATAAAAATTAGGAGTTTTGTCAATTTTCGGAATTGTTAAAAATTCTGAACAGAAAGCCTCACTTTTTATCTCTGACACCCTGTATCTCGAAAACTAGTTTGCCCATTTTATTTGTGCGGTGTCCTCCTTTCAACCAATTCGGCTTGATTGATAGGAAAGTGAGACAAGAATTGCTTCAGAGCTTTCAAACTATTTCACAACCAAACGGAAATAATTCAAACACAATTCTGTTCTGTGTCAGGAGTAAATTAACTTTTCTATATTCGTTAATATTCTAATATGCCAAAGCTTTCAGACACAGAAAAAAGCAAATCGTCTCGTCGGTGATGTATCGCTCACAAAATCACCTACTTTTCTAGAACACAGCAGAATAGTATAACAAAAGCTACCTTACAATTGAATAGCATTTTGTCACATTAGACTTAATTCGCAAAGTTAATCGGTACTTTCTTGGTTTCCACTCATTGAAATTTATTATCAATTTGACAAGGCTGGAAGAGCTCGTTTATGAAATTTCATAAATGACAAACAGGATTTAACAACACTAAAATATGTACATTAAATTAATTATCAAAATGAGCACAATCAAAGATTTAATACGATACTTCAGCAAATAGTTGTTATTGAAACTGATATCAAAATACAACAAGAACTGATTATGAATGAATATAAACGGGGAAAGATGTTAGTAATCTTAAGGATATGTAAAACAATAATCTAATTCAGTCAAAATGTATTGAAAGCAATTAAGCTTGAATAGAAGAATCATAATGATTGACATAAAAGTTGATTAGAAAAATCAACTTACCAGAGGAATCATACTGAAAATTAAGTTATTTCTCATTCTGAAATTAGAGTTGAAACCAGAAGACCAAATAGAAAAATTACCCGAATTTACACTAACAATACGTAATTAACTAAAATCTGGAATGTTTCGAGTAGAACCTAGGAATGGCCGTTATTTTAAGTAACTCCTCACAGAATAATCAACATATCTATACCCTGAATAAATATTTATCTTCGAAATGTCCCTGTTTATTATCTATCTATCTATTCTAACATGTATTTCGTAAAAATTCTGAAGTTGAAGGTCGAGTTGAAAAGTGAAACATTGATTCGATACTTTCTCGAGTGGTCGACTTCGATAAATATCAACGACCGGATACAGCTATTGCTATTACCAAGCAATAGCAAAATAATGGAAATGGCGAATAACTGTGACGTTATATTTAACGGAAGTGATACAGCTTAGGGCTGATTATTTCCTCTACGGGTAATAAAATTAAATAATAATTCTGGTATTATTAATTTTATATATGCGTTTGGTTACAATAGTTAACGATATGTTTCTATTCAGTGGTAATTTTTCATTGCTAAGGCCCTTCTGAGATGTCCAAAGTCATTTCTCCGATATCAGTTTATCGAGATTGACACTTCCAGCTCTGTCGTAGTTTTGGAGACTTGTCACAACCTCCACCCACTCACATTCAAATCTGACCATATCCCCGGACACTACTCGTTATCTGCTGAATGTTTACTCTTGATATTTCTATTTTAACGGACGTTACGGCACACTGCACTGATTTAATGACGTGATACTCTACTTGTAACTATTCTTCCCTTCTGATTTTCCTCGACATGCTGAAATCATGTGAAGCGTATTCAGAAATGATTTAATACTGCTTTGTCTTCCGCTGATGAACTCGTTACCTCCGCTTTTAATTATGCTCGTTAGTTCCGTGATTGTCTCTACACGCTTTTTATTCTGTGATTTTATAATGTCTATACTAACATGATCAAGTGTATACACAGACACGAATCAATTACTAATTGAAAAATAGTTATTTATGTAACCAGTTACGAAAAGCTGCATTTTGTGTAACGAGAGGATGTTTGCAGGAAGAGCAAAGCAAGTTCCCGTAAAATGACATAAGTTACACAAAATGCTATTTTGTAACATGTTACATACAAGATTTTTGATTTTGAATACCTGGAACGCCTGTGAACGAAAATGAAATATGAATATGTATTTTTACGACGACTTACTTGAAATGCATATTATTTTGCACAATGAACTGCACAGAAAAATTACTTATTTCTCACAAGTGCGAAATGAAATATTTCGAACAGTTTCCTTGCTCTGCGTTTGGTGCGATTACCTATAGTTGAATACCCTAATTTTTATCTATATTAAGGCAGCTGTTCTGTGACAGTGACATGAATTTATTACATTTAAGTGTCAGTGTCTTGATGTTCATTAAGTGTAATTTGATTTCTTTACTATTGGGAAAACAAAGAATTTTTATTCGACCATGAAATAATAGATTCTAATACCCCAGAAGTCCGCAATTCAGCAAGCGAAACGACGAAGGAACTACTACCAGAAAAATCAAAACAGAAGTGATTTGGCAAATAATAATTTTATTTCAAAAGAAAAAAATTACGCAAAAAGCTTCTTCGAGATTGTTTTATTGGCTTTCGCACATCCTTAATAGCAAAGCATAACATAAATACCAATACGCAAAATTTGGGACAGTATTATGTGAACTTTTCGTCTTGAAATCTTCCGAAAATCAGCATTTGAAGTTTGTGGGAATATTTTCTTCTCAAATTTCTTTATATTATGCGAAACATAAAAATGAAGAAAACAAAAAGCAGCTGAATGAAATAATATTGATTATTCTTTTCTGACAATCTCCCAGTGGTAGGGCTTCGCAAGACCAAGACCAAGACTGATCAGTCTTGGTCTCGAAAAATAAATGTAGACTTGGTCTTAGTATTGTTCTTGATGTTTCAATACCAAGATGAGACTGGCTCAGGTTTGGTCTTGGTCTTGATTGTCTTGGTCTTGATAGTCTTAGTCTTGTAATAAAATTTATCTAGAAATTTTAATTATTCAATTCAATTGTTCAACAGTTTATGCATATAATAATTATTTCCTATTTCTCAGTCTTTAACAATTGTCAATTTCACCATCATAAAATAATCATCTAGAAATCTTAAATAAAGATTAAATTAGATCCACACAGCACACAAGTCAACGCCCGACAGGCCAGAAGAAAGGTTCAAAATGATTGGAATATTATTTAGATTTTTATTGGTCATTTTACGATGGGTTATTGTGTCACGTGCAGCAAGATGCGGTTGCGGCAGAGAGATGAAATCGAAATCCCGAGGAAATTGCAATACTCATCAACCACTGCGACCTTACAACATACACCTATTTGTTTTAAACTATATAACTGCGATACAGATTTTGAAAAATGTATTTTCGATTTTAAATGAACAAAATTTAAAAACCTACCATATGAAAAATAAATAATTGAAATTAAATGCCATAACATTTCCAATCAATTTTTTTTTAATATTGAGTAGATTGAAGATCGAGACCAAGACCAAGAACAATACTCTTGATGGAGAGCGTTGGTCTTGGTCTCGGGAAGATTTATAAAGTCTTGATCTTGGTCTTGGTCTTGTATCAAAACCAAGACAGACCAAGACTAATCTCTTGGCCTCGCGAAGCCCTATTTAGATCACTCCAAAATATTTAAAATCCGACCGCTCTCCCCTGACGACCCAGCAATGACCCTTGACGATGAAAAGTTGTTATTTGGACAAGAATGAAAGTATTCTGACCCCACCCGAATCCTATTTGTGAGATGACTTCAAAATATTTATATTCTGACCGCTCTCCTCTAACGACCCAGCAATGACCTCTGATGATGTAAAATTATTATTTAGACAAGAATGACTGTATTCTGACCGACTACGAACCGCGCCAACCCGATTCCTATTTGTCAGAGAAAATTTAAAATCTTACCGTTCTCCTCTGACGACCTAGCAATGATCTTTGACGATGGAAAGTTGTTAGTTGGACAAGAATAAATGTATTCTGATCAACCACGAACCGCCAACTCGAATCCTATTTGTGAGATCATTTCAAAATATTTAAATTCCGACCGCTCTCCTCTGACGACCCAGCAACGACCTTTGACGATAAAAAGTTGTTATTTGAACAAAAATGAATGTATTTTGACCCATCATGAACTGCGCCAACCCGAATCCTATTTTTGAGAACATTTCAAAATATTTAAATTCCGACCGCTCTCCTCTGACGACCCAGCAACGACCTTTGACGATGAAAAGTTGTTATTTGAACAAAAATGAATGTATTTTGACCCATCATGAACTGCGCCAACCCGAATCCTATTTGTGAGATCACTTCGAATTATTTAAATTCTGACTGATCTCTTCTGACGACCCTGCATTGACCATTGACAATGAAAAGTTGTTATTTGGAAAAGAATTAATGTATATTGACCCATCACGAACCGCGCCAATCCGAACTCTATTTTTGGAGATAACTTCAAAATATTTAAAATCTTACCGCTCCTTTCTGACGACCCAGCAATGACCTTTGACGATGAAAAGTTGTCATTTGGACAAGAATGGATGTAATGTGACCCATCAAGAACCGCGCCAACCCGAATCCTATTTGTGAGATCACATCAAAATATTTAAATTTCGACCGCTCTCCTCTGATACCCAGCAATGACTTTTGAAGTTGAAAATATATTATTTGAAAAAAAATGAATCTATTTTGACCCATCACGAACTGCGCCAACCCGAATCCTAATAATTGTGAGATCACTTCAAGATATTTAAATTCCGACCGATCTCTTCTGACGACTCTGCAGTGACCTTTGACGATGAAAAGTTGTTAAAAGAATGAAAGTATTCTGACCTATCACGAACTGCGCCAACTCGAATCCTAATAATTGTGAGATCACTTCAAGATATTTGAATTCCGACCGATCTCTTCTGACGACTCTGCAGTGACCTTTGACGATGAAAAGTTGTTATTTGGAAAAGAATGAAAGTATTCCGACCCATCACGAACTGCGCCAACTCGAATCCTAATAATTGTGAGATCACTTCAAGATATTTAAATTCCGACCGATCTCTTCTGACGATTCTGCAGTGACCTTTGACGATGAAATGTTGTTATTTGGACTTGAATTAATGTTTTTTGACCCATGACGAACCGCGCCAACCCGAACTCTATTTTTGAGATAACTTCAAAATATTTAAATTCCGACCGCTCTCCTCTGACGATCCAGCAATGATCTTTGACGATGAAAAGTTGTTATTTGGAAAAGAATTAATGTATATTGACCCATCACGAACCGCGCCAATCCGAACTCTACTTTTGGAGATAACTTCAAAATATTTAAAATCTTACCGCTCCTTTCTGACGACCCAGCAATGACCTTTGACGATGAAAAGTTGTCATTTGGACAAGAATGGATGTAATGTGACCCATCATGAACCGCGCCAACCCGAATCCTATTTGTGAGATCACATCAAAATATTTAAATTTCGACCGCTCTCCTCTGATACCCAGCAATGACTTCTGAAGTTGAAAATATATTATTTGAACGAAAATGAATGTATTTTGACCCATGACGAACTGCGCCAACCCGAATCCTAATAATTGTGAGATCACTTCAAGATATTTAAATTCCGACCGATCTCTTCTGACGATCCTGCAGTGACCTTTGACGATGAAATGTTGTTATTTGGACATGAATTATTGTTTTTTGACCCATGACGAACCGCGCCAACCTGAACTCTATTTTTGAGATAACTTCAAAATATTTAAATTCCGACCGCTCTCCTCTGACGATCCAGCAATGACCTTTGACGATGAAAAGTTTTTATTTGGAAAAGAATTAATGTATATTGACCCATCACGAACCGCGCCAATCCGAACTCTATTTTTGGAGATAACTTCAAAATATTTAAAATCTTACCGCTCCTTTCTGACGACCCAGCAATGACCTTTGACGATGAAAAGTTGTTATTTGGAAAAGAATGAAAGTATTCTGACCCATCACGAACTGCGTCCACTCGAATCCTAATAATTGTGAGATCACTTCAAGATATTTAAATTCCGACCGATCTCTTCTGACGATCCTGCAGTGACCTTTGAAGATGAAAAGTTGTTATTTGGACAAGAATTAATGTTTTTTGACCCATGACGAACCGCGCCAACCCGAACTCTATTTTTGAGATAACTTCAAAATATTTAAATTCCTCTCCTCTGACGATCCAGCAATGATCTCCGATGATGTAAAATTGTCATTTAGGCAAGAATGACTGTATTCTGACCGACTACGGACTACGCCAACCCGAATGCTATTTGTGAGATCACTTCAAAAAATTTATATTCTTATTGTTCTCCTCTGACGACCTAGTAATGACCTTTGACGATGGAAAGTTGTTATTTGGACAAGAATAAAAGTATTCTGACCCATCCCGAAACGCTTCAACTCGTATCCTAATTGTGAGATCACTTCAAAATATTTAAATTCCGACCGCCCTCCTCTGACGACCCAGCAAAAATGATCTTCGATGATTGAAAATTGTTATTTGGACAAGAATGACTGTATTCTGACCAACTACGAACCGTGCCAATCCAAATCCTATTTGTGAGATCACTTCAAAATATTTATAATCTTACTGTTCTCCTCTGACGACCTAGCAATGACCTCTGACGATGGAAAGTTGTTAGTTGGACAAGAATAAATGTATTCTGACCCATCACGAAACGAACCAACCCGAATCCTATTTCTGAGATATCTTCAAAATCTTACCGCTCTTCTCTGACGTCCCAGCAATGACCTTTGACGATGGAAAGTTGTTATTTGGACAAGATTAAAAGTATTCTGACCCATCCCGAAACGCTTCAACTCGTATCCTAATTGTGAGATCACTTCAAAATATTTAAATTCCGACCGCCCTCCTCTGACGACCCAGCAAAAATGATCTTCGATGATTGAAAATTGTTATTTGGACAAGAATGACTGTATTCTGACCAACTACGAACCGCGCCAATCCAAATCCTATTTGTGAGATCACTTCAAAAAATTTATAATCTTACTGTTCTCCTCTGACAACCTAGCAATGACCTTTGACGATGGAAAGTTGTTAGTTGGACAAGAATAAATGTATTCTGACCCATCACGAAACGAGCCAACCCGAATCCTATTTCTGAGATATCTTCAAAATCTTACCGCTCTTCTCTGACGTCCCAGCAATGACCTTTGACGATGGAAAGTTGTTATTTGGACAAGAATAAAAGTATTCTGACCCATCCCGAAACGCTTCAACTCGTTTCCTAATTGTGAGATCACTTCAAAATATTCAAATTCCGACCGCCCTCCTCTGACGACCCAGCAAAAATGATCTTCGATGATTGAAAATTGTTATTTGGACAAGAATGACTGTATTCTGACCAACTACGAACCGCGCCAATCCAAATCCTATTTGTGAGATCACTTCAAAAAATTTATAATCTTACTGTTCTCCTCTGACGACCTAGCAATGACCTTTGACGATGGAAAGTTGTTAGTTGGACAAGAATAAATGTATTCTGACCCATCACGAAACGAGCCAACCCGAATCCTATTTCTGAGATATCTTCAAAATCTTACCGCTCTTCTCTGACGACCCAGCAATGACCGTTGACGATTAAAAGTTGTTATTTGGAAAAGAATTAATGTATTCTGACCCATCACGAACCGCGCCAACCCAAATCCTATTTGTGAGATCTCTTCAAAATATTTAAAATGTTACCGCTCTCCTCTGACGACCCAGCAATGACCGTTGATGATTAAAAGTTGTTATTTGACGAATGAATGTATTTTGGCCCATCACGAACTGCGTCAACCCGAATCCTATTTTTGAGATCACTTCAAAATATTTAAAATCGAACCGCTCTCTTCTGACGACCCAGCAATTACCTTTGACGATGAAATGTTGTCTATTGGACAAGAATTAATGTAGTTTGACCCATTACGAATCGCGCCAACCTTAATCATATTTGTGAGATCACTTCTGAGTACCTTCTTCCTATAACCATGCGTTCTTGGTGTCTAAAGGCCTCCTGAGCTCGTTGTTAAAGGAGCTTTGTCTTCTTTTCCAACCTTTCTACTCACTTTTTCCGTATTGTTTCTCATATGGGCTATTGCTTCTCAGAGTCCACCTGGCTTCGTTTTCCGGATCCGTGTTCATGAGTCCCTCCAGGTTTTGTTTTTGGAGTTTTCTTCATTTCTGAGTTTCGGCGTATTCGCCATTTTTTCGCATATTTGGTTCTAGCAGCTTTCGATGGTTTTGGAGACTTCTATTGTGTTAACCCCCTTCACAATAATTTTGAGTCAAGTCACTTCCCAATTTCGAAGTTTCGGCCACTTTTCAACAACACCAATCACATTGGATATTGGCAACTGAATCTAAAATGCAAATGAAATGAATTTTCATTAGTTCTTTTCGACAATTTTGTTCAACAATTTTTGATAAGCAGAATCGTTATTGATCGCGGTTAAGCAACAATTTTGAAGGTTGTAAATTCTGAAAAATCTTCAATATTTCTTCACTGTGGAATAAAGTTCAGCCCTTGCTCTTCGATAATGAAAATTTTCGTTATTTCAGTGTTTTGATTGGAAATTATTTAAAATTTCGTTAAAAAAATTATTTTTTCAGATATGAAAATGAAAACTTTATTAACACTTCCTTCGAAAAGTTACTGTTCCTTCCTGAAAATATTTTTTATGTCTTGTATGTGATCGGGTATAACCAGTTTTTTCGCATTCGTTTAATTCGTCCATATTTATAAAGGGTGTCCATCAAATTATGAACTACCCAACAAATACATCTCTGAAAGTGACAGAATATTCATTGGCTCATTTGTTTAGGTAGTCCTAGCAGAGCTTCAATTGTTTTTCACGAATGAGTGCATAAGTATACCGACTACGTATTATTTGTTATTAGGGATGATCGCTTCTTGCAAGCATTCACCGACATAGTGAAAATAAAATGAAAGTGTGTTGAGTCACCCCCTTTCCATTTGAAAAATTCAAGTTAACTGGAAAAATTCGTATTTGCGACTTTGAAATAATTCTTACAACGACTGTGAAGTCAAAAGCCTCGAAGTCGTATTTCTCTCATGTTACTTGATCAAGAATGAAGCAATTAACACGATCCATGACATTCTAGATCGAAAAGTAAAAATTGAAATAAGAATGACTTCATTTGTCAAATATTAACACAAGTGAGGTGTTGTTGTATTGAGAATGCCATTCTTGATCGAAATATGTAAAAATACATAGGATGTACTATTGAAAATCGAAAGTTATTGTGATTTCCGGTCGAACCGGAAGTACGACAAAACAAGTAAACATATCAAAAAATGAAAATTCAACTTTAATAATACACAACTCGCAAATTTCTTTTTCTCCCTTTCTCCGCATGCGTGAGGAAAAGTAACACTTTCCGCCCTAGTTGAACAAATGTCTATTCAAACACATTTCATCAAAATCAAATTATTATTGCGAAAGATAAAATGAAACCCCAAAATAATTAAGTACACCATTCAATTATTTACAACTTTTCACTTAAAGAGGTAAGAGGAAAAAAATGTTTCGCCCTTAAAATTTTATCACACCCCACTCCACTCCCGATTCCAATCCAATCGAGTGTCCTCCCTCTGAACTACCGGAATACTCAATTTATTAATTCATTGACACCCAGGACTTTTTTTTATTTTTTCAAGAATTATTGGAACTGGTCTATATCCCATTCCTCTTCCTTATTTATACTTTCTCATAGATAAATTACATAAATCTTTGGTCTGGCCTAGATTACTTGATGTGCCGGAATAATGAATCCTTCCTCGATGATATTTCTGCAATGTAATGTCAACCTTGAATATAATCGTAACATCCCCTTCTAACGGAGTCACGAGGCATCTTGTGCGACAATATTATTCATGAGAGGCATTCTCGAGATGTGGAGCGGCCTTGGGGAGATTGCATTTGATTCATATATCATGGTGACGATGTGGTAGATATTGTGAGGTAGGTTCAAGTGTTTCCTTAGAGTCATCGAATATCCGACAGAAGATTATCAATAATATACAAACGCAGGAACATAAATGAATATGGAATCGAATCATGCCATAACAGTACTATACAGGGTGTTCCATACAAAACTCCGAGGCAAATATCTGAAAACTTGAAGGGGATATCCATATTTCGTGAAAGCAGATGATTTTGAAGTCGAAGGGTCCTTTTCTTTTCGTAGAGATCCATCACTAGACGCCGTCCGTTAGGGCGTCGTGACACCGCAGATTTTGAATTCTGCATAACATTATGTATTCAGCCATAAAGCACAGTCATAGTTTCCCTTGAATACTGATGCACCATAGCAACTTGAAGAGGACCATGAAAGCGTCAAAATTAATGCAATAATATGAGTATTCATCGATCTGTCAGAAAACCTGTAAGATTTTAGGAAAGTTTATTCAGTTTTGTGCTGATTGTTCGTAAAATTGAAAAATGGTGAATTTTTCGAATACAGGAAAGTTGGATAAGATATGCATTCATATGGCGAAGCAAGAAGGAATTCAAAAGAAGCAGTGAGAATATACGATAATCGGTATCCCGGCAGAAGATTACCGCAAAAAAAAAAAATAACTAGCTCAGTAAAATCTTCAGCACAAAAGGAATGTTTCAATGAACGAAAGCAAAAAAAAAAAAACAAAAAATTGCTACAGATGAGAATCACACTGTTACTGTGCTATGTCAAATGGCATTGGAACCACATATACTTCTACCAAACAAGTACCAATGGATTGTTATATTTCAAAATCATCAATACAACATATTTTATCAAAAAACAAATTCCATCACCACAAAATTTATCTGTTTCAAGTACTACAGCCATGTATTTATGTTTTATTTTTCAACTATAATCTATTCCAATATCAAGGAGATGCTGATAGGTGATTGAACTTCATTGCCTGGGGTAGTCCACCCGTATTTACGATGATAATCAATTTCTGAACAAAGTATTATGGAGTGATGAAAGCCGTTTCCATAATAACGGTACAATAAACAAACATAATTGTCATTATTGGTCTGACGTGAACCCTCATTGGATTCAAAAATCAAAACTTCAGTCTGTATGGGGGTTGATGTTTAATACGGAATCATCGATGGTTATTTGATAGCGTCTCATTTTTTGAAAGAGTTCTCAATGGAGAAAGGTACTTGCTTTTCCTCTAAGATGTGCTGCCGAATCTCTTGGAGAATTCACTACTACAACCACGACTAAATATGTAGTTCCAACAAGATGGGTAACCTCAGCATAATAATGGAATAGTTACCCAATATTTGGATGACACTTTCAATGAGAAATGAATTGGAAATTAGGGACTAACACCATGGCCAGCTCGAAGTCCAGATATGACTCCACTAGATTTATTTTTGTGGGGATATATTAATAACTCAGTTTGTACTCGACGTCCACAAAATGTAGAGGGTCTTAAAAATAGTATCACAACAACTGTATGTGCGTCCATATCCAGAGCGATTTAACTGTCACGAATTGAGAATGAGTATTCTAAGTGAGGGAAAACACTATATAAATTTATGTTATCACTTCAATTTTTCCGTTACTATCACCGAGTTTTGGTCACAATAAAATATTTTTGGTAATTTGAAACATTTATTTCAGTTTGTATCTCTTATCTGCGATTTCACAGAAACACACAACTAGAAGAAACTGAACAGGCGATATTCATGGCCCTCTTCATGATATGCATTAAAATTGCCTTTTTTTCATCAGTATTCAAGGGAAACTACAAATGTGTTATATGGCTGAATTCAGAATTTGATGCAGTATCTAAAATAACTGAGATGCTATATAAACTAAAAATTGGCGTCGGTGTCGCTACGCCCTAACGATGACGTCTAGTGATCTCTACGTAAATAAGAGGACCCTTTGTCATCAAAATCATCTGCTTTCACGAAATATGGATATCACATTTTTCAGATATTTGCCCGCGGAGTTTTAAATGGGACACCCTGTATATAGCGATTGAGTCCCATCAGAAAATACAGTTCTGTAACAACACTTAACATGTACATTAGTGAAAATATAGACTAGTATGCAAAGTATTTCGAAATTATCAGAAAGTTATTCCATCCAAATGGTTTATTAACAGAAATGGAATATAGCAGAAGCGTACTCATGCAAATTCAGAAATGATCAAATCTGGATTTCATCAGACTAGGTTTTGTAATGTGTACAATCCAATATCATGCACTGTCGCATATAGAACAGTAGGAAACACATAAAACGTACCTTGAGCATGGCGCTGTTGCCAGGTGCATAGTAATGATTTCTTTGAAGAGACCCCTTATGTCGAAAAAGTAAATTTCTCAGTCACTTGATAATTGAATTCAATCACATTCAACAGATGGCTTTCATTTTCGAGATATAAACAATCCAGTTAACTGCAGTTTACATAAGGAATATAGAATAATTTGTTCAAAAGCAAAAGTTCATTTGTAAAATGGTGTTTGTTGAATACCATGTTATCATTTCATGGTACATTCATTATTCATCTAGATGATATCTGATTAACCGTTTATTTGATCAAAAATTAACAATTCCCAAATTTGTTTTCTAATTGCAAGTGGTGGCAACCCTGTACAAGGCTTAGTCTGTTGAAATACATTTCTGCTGCCTTTACTATCTGGTACAATTCGAATATTGCCGAATATCATTCGACCTAATTATCGGTTGATGAATGCCTAGTTGGTGATGGTACCGCTAAAGATATTTGTGGGTATTTCAATATGTTAGATTTGTATATCGTCAATCAGAGGAAGTATCCAATTCTGCTGTGATAAATTTCTTTGACAATTTCCTTCATATTGTATAAACCAATCAAATGCCATAATTTTCTCATTTCAAACCAATGTATTTTCAAAACGGTGTTTCGGTGGTATTTTCAAAACGATGTATCAATCAGAGACATAAATTATATCCAGTCCTTTAAGTCTAAAATAACCCTCTGGATCGTTGAGAACTCCAACCAGTTAAAGCAGATCTTATATCATCCAAACCAATACAAAGTAATAATAATAATAATAATAATAATTAATCAGCTAAAACAGATCTTATATCATCCAAACCAATAAATAATAATAATAATAATAAGCCTGATGTAGTACTCCTCGACCATCAAAGTAGGACGATTTTCGTCATTGAGTTTTCAGCTCCTGGCGAAACGAACATCGTCCGAAAAGAGGAGGAAAAACGGACTAAATATCGAGATCTTCTCTTTGAACTCCGCAGGCTTTACCCAAACCATTCTGTCAAGATGGTGGTTCTGATAATAGGGGTCCTTGGTGGAATGATGGACACACTGCTCTCAAACTTAAAAATCATACCGGCTTGCCGTGACTTGGTAGAAATCCTAGCCGGGCGAATGCAGAAGGCCGTAATTCTTGGTTCACTCCGCCTACTCAGGGCACATGATTCTCGGACCCAGTAATCACTTACCCCATGGACGTGGGGAGTGTTTACTGGGGTTAATGACACACCAGCGCGCCCTCCGGAAGTGTCGGGGCTCCGGAGACAGGGCCTTACTGGGTAATTCCTAACGGATGAAAAAAAAAAAAATAATAATTAATAAGACTTAATAAGAAATACGTTGTTACATAAAATAACATTATTACATTTGTAACTACATCTCAAATTCATTCACGAATTACCTACTCAATCTCTCAGGCCTTCTTCTTCTTTTTCAGTACTTGTACCTAAACTGGTTGTACATATTGTATGTATAAATATTGAATCGATAACACAATTACAACAAATAAAGCTACAATATTACTGTTTGCTACACACGAGCTTGCTCTGTAGCCATCCAATTATATTCATGAGTTTTTTTGAATCTGTTCATAATAATATACTAAAACATTGTGGTGAATTATTTCTCATGTTATTGTTTAATGCTTATATAGATATCTGTAAAATATTTATTTTTAATGTACTAGTATATTTTATGTTAATTAATCTATCACCGTACTAATCAATAAAATTCTATTCTAAAATCGATAAAAATTCTATTCTATTCTTCTAGCTTGTGTTTACATTTCCATAGTTACAACAATCACGGTAAATATAGAAACGTCAGTTTGACGGTTCAACTCTTCAACTGACATTCATTACACAAGAAGAACCGTTTTTGCAATAAGCATTTAATCCATAATATAATGTATTCGTTAAAATTTCTGATCGAATATCCCTTCAAAATGCAGAATTTCCGAAATACTTTCATCTTGCCAGGCACTCAAATTGTGTGGCTGTACAAAACATCACTCGAGCAAGCTCTCGTGGTGTTTCTGAGCAACACAGTTTTCGTGCCAGCAAGGCAAAAGTAATTTTCAAAAATTCTGCATTTTGTTGGGATATTACTTCTGAAAATCTCAGTTGAATCATTTGAATATATGCCGAAATGAAATCCAGGAGTGTACAGCTGAAATTTTTCATTCTGCTGATGTCCAGTCTGATGAGAAACGGTTTCATATGCTGAAGTTTCAATCTTTGCAGCTGGGAGAACAATGGATTTGTTCATTAAATTTTCTGATCAAGAAGCTGTTTGATAGGGTAAGGTCTAACACTGTTTTCATTTGATATTCGGTCTGACAATGTGTGGTGGCACCACCCAGGTAGCTTTCTAGGGTCAAGAATAAGTACAGCAGAACGTTCGTTAAAGAAAAAAATCTGTGGAAAGTTCATACCTACTCACCAATGAAAATGACAACATCGATTTCAACTTTGTATGAACCATTCGAACTGATTTGCATTCACAATGGGATTATTGTATCGTAATTCAAACAATACATATAATGGAAATGTTGAATAAAAGATAACATGGTTTTGGTAATTGACTTTGGGTGGATATGTAATATGTTGCGGTAATTCATAAATATATAATGATGCGAAAGTGGCGATTTGGCAATATTATATGTGAGATGAATTTCAATTAGAATTGATGATCTTGCAACGTGGTAGCTCATAAAGAAACTAACAATTTATTGAAAATTTTAAAAGATTATGAAAAATTCTAGATATACGTAAAGACAAGGCAACCTATGCACTATTTGTTGAATTATATATTATCAAGTGTGCAACAAAACACCTCTAGCTCTTGAAATACAGATGTCGGGTCGATGCAAGTGGGATTTTGAACATTAGCGAATCAATTATTGAATTCAAATTACAAATGAATTATTACATTTGAAAGCACTACAGAGCATCAATATTATAAAATATTCCAAACCACCTATGTTACCTGTCTGCTATCAGTATTAATAGCCTTGTGCTGGGATATGTGACAGTGTATTAAATTGGAAACCATCTTATCGTCCCTTTCTCGAATGACATAACAGGCGAGTTTGATCGCCAAGGAAACCAAGGAAAAAAGATTTTCCTCTCTGCAATGACATTCAATCTTCGATAAAAAAAAACTACATAAAATGATAAATTAATATCAAATAGCGTTTGCGCTTCGGGTATTTAGTGGGCTGTATCCGACAGCCTCTCCCAGAGTCCACAGGGTTGAGTCCGGTCAGTCTCTTTTGTACAGGTGTTCTTCTGGAGGCAATCCTCTCATTCGCATAGTTTATATTTCCGCTTTGAAATAAGATTTTTAAAACTCAGTGTTGTTATTCATTCATTAGAACAGAATTGTCAGATATAGTTATTTACTTATTATTTTGTAATACATCGCTATGGGGCTGGTGTGACAAATATCTTTTACCCTACTTCAAACTTACACCAAAGAAGAAAACTACTTTTTCGTAACCCACCGTATACAGTATCCTATCGTTACAATTAAGTGGCATTATAATGAGTTCCTCAAGGATCTGTGTTGGGACCACTACTATTTATATTATATTGCAATGATGTTGAGGCTGTGGTTGCTGATATTATGTATGCAGATGACACATCACATCTAATTTCAGACAAAGACGACAATTTTTGAAACAAAAATTGTAACACAGTCTCAAATCACTTGGCTTCTTGGTGTGGAGCTAATTCACTTCTTTTCAACCCTCATAAAACATTGTTAGTACGGTTTCACCACAGACAAAAAATCTGTTCCAACGTTGAAATAATTATCAATGATAATGATAACACCATTTCTCTATGTGATGAATGTTAGTTTTTAGGACTTACGCTAGACAACTGTATGAACTGGAAGAGTCATTGCAGTAAACTAGTATCAAAACTAAGTTCTGTTTCGTATTTGATACGAAATCTCAAGTCGATTAAAATTATTGAACAGTTTGCAAACTCTTACATGGAGTCAAGAATTAGATATGGTGTTTGCCTTTGGGGAAGCTCCCCACTAGCTTCAAATGTATTTATTGCCCAAAAAAGATAATACGAACCTTAGCAGGCGTTATTCAGAGAACTTCCTGCAGGGACTTAGACAAACAATTTGAAATTTTAACTTTTCCGGATATTTTCATTTTCGAAATGTGTATTCATTCACACCAATAAGTCGAAATATGATCGCAATGCTTCTTACCATAATATAAAAACGAGAAAACAAATGATTTCCACATAAATTCCTACATATATATAAATATAATATAACGGCTAACCCATCTTCTTACTTGGGATTGAAACTATACAGGGTGTCCGATAAACCATGGATCATACTGTAGCTGGTGATAAACAAGTTCATAACCTATCAGAAAACCACAACTTAACCTCAGTAAAAACCTCACGGTTTTCGAGATATCGGAACTTTTACTTTCCGGGCGGTGACAAGAACGACCAACGAGCTCTGCCAACACAGCAGATCCCCAATGGGGAGTGGCAACTGGCAGAGAGGGTTGTTACGCCAGACGCCATGGCTTGGGAAGTGGATGTGTTTAATCCATATAAAGCAGCAGGACCCGACGGAATTTTCACACCAATGCTACAGGAAGGACTGGAATTTCTTACCCCGATCTTGGGGAGGATATTCCGATTCAGCATAGCATCGGGATGTGTTACAAAAGCCTGGAAGTCAGCGAGAGTAGCCTTTATTCCCAAAGCGGGAAAGAGAGACTACATACTAGCTACACCATTTCCGCAAAAAAAGTTGGAAAAGATGGTACTACTACTAAGTACTACTATGAAAATATGTATTATTATTTACCGTCAAAAAGTATATGTTAATTCTTTGCTTTCTTTTCTCTCCTCCTTTTTTACCTTTAATTTTTCACTACTAATCACACTTTGATGGTACCTATTAATGTTTCATCGCACATTCTCACTATCAATTTCATACTCGCAGTGGAATGATTACTTCGATGATTTAAATATTGATTTCAAGAAGTAGCATGCATTTATATTCCTAGAATATGAAGAGGAGAGAATGCCCGTGTATACATTACAGGCAATAAATCCCACTGAAATGGGAAAACTGAGATATATTACTGGCCCTGAAGGGGATTGGTAACATATACCTATTTGTGGTTACATTTATGCTGGTATAGAACCAAAATTATCTGAATCAAAAATCTAATTTCATTCATCAGTCAACAAATAGAAGAGTTGATAAAACGCTAGTTGAAACTGTTTGTGGGATGCCGTGGAACAACAATAGTCCTTTGTTTGCATAACTACATTTTCCAGCAGATATGATTTTTTATTTGATTGGGTGAACTAGCATTCTTTGTGTGACTAGAACAATGAAACTGGTAGGTAGGAGTTCCTTATTCAAATAGAAAAACATTTTTGGATGCGATAAATAAAGCAGAGCAGCTTTCGAGTAGATAGCTGTAGAAGACTAGTCAAGATAGAACAGATTTCAGAACGAAAGAGTATTCCAAAGTAGTTGTTGGGCAAATATCAAGCTGATATGATTCAATGTTTTTAGAGGGTAGCAGTTGTTTCGTTATGGATACTTCTCGACGAAAATACCTATTCAGTGTTTCGCGGTATTTTGCACTGCGGTTTTCAGTTTAATTACTCAACATTTCAGAAACGGGAAAGCCCTTCCAAATATATTATTATTTCCTTCTAGCATTGAGTTACTTGCAGTTCGGTAGTATAGGCACTACTAGTACCCTCGATATGGGAGTTGTAAACAAAACTCCATTTAAACTCTAGCATATCTCTATTATTCCTGTATGAATTGACGGGTTTGATGAGTCGGAAATTAATGACTTCAGTACGAAAATTTAGTGGATGGGTCAAACTAGAGGTGATATGAGAAGTCGGTTCAAAGATCATATCGCTCAGATCAGATTTATGATATCAGAAAAGTCAAGTGGTATTCCACTTGCTTCACTATGACTCATTTGATAAGAATAGTTTGAGATTGATAAAACTCTAGGACATGACTACAGACTGTTCGCCTGATTCGAAAGTCACCTTATAACAAAACGTTAAAGCATTGTGAATTCATATAAGGGTCCTAATCGATAATGAGTCAGAAAAATATTATGCTGGAGTATTTCGAATCAGAAAATTGAAGGAAAGCTCACAGAAAGTGCTAGTGATAATTTTGCAGTTTTGGTGTTTGGGCAGTTCCTTCGTTTTTGATGTAAATTTACACCAAACGTTAGACATTCATATAATTCTCATAATTCCAAATTGCTCATAGAATTAGTGTTTCCGGACACGTTCAGCAGCTGTACTAATATAAACAGAGTCAGTTGAGCGCCGTCATTATGTTGACTAATATCCGTCTTTGTTTGTTCCAATAATAATCAATCAATAGCAAATTGGGTGCAAACAAATTCGGTACACAGTACCGGCAGATTCTGACTAATTCAATTCACAAACTCTGGATCGATACAATGGAATTAATAATCAAATTAAATCCAAACTCCCACTGTTGGGTAGATTCAAGAATTTGATGGCTTCAAGGTTTCCAATATCCTTTGATTTGTGTATTCTGGGAACACCAAGTTTCTTGGTACTTGGCTGTCGTAGCTGGTAGCGAAACAGTGGAAGTCAATTTCATCGAGGTCGATAGTCCACCACGTGCGTAGTGAGTTGACTGGATACCAATCCCAACGTCTGGTGCTTGCTTGGAGTTCGTATCGATAACCCAGGGTGGTGCTGTAGGTTTTCCGAGTTATCTTACAGCTGGAAATCAGTAAGTTGTCCGGAGCGCCACGGGTGATAATGATAATAGCCGTTCTCTACCCGCACATGCTATGCCTTCTACGAGTGTTTATGAGGGAGTACTGTTATTATTATCGGTCATGGTGGCAGTGTAGGGTTATCAGAATTGAATATTAACTAAAATTATGTTCAGCAGCAAATTATGATCACCGGCTTTTCACACTCATTACTCTCAATACTCAACATTTCCATTGTTTTGTCATTATTATGTTTTTGAAACAGAAATGACTCGCTCAACACCCCTGTTGATGTTTTGTGACTCATCACAATACCCCAAATAAAACAAATAAAATGGCGGATATTTTGAAAAAAGCTGAAAATGCAAAAGAATTATCAGTTTCATCGAAAAGTGAAGCCGTACTTATAACAAAAACAAATACAAGATATGTTATGCCGAACAATGCTACTGAAACTGTATTTCTGCCATAGTTTCGAGAACTGGTATAGTACCTATATGCTGTAACAAGGTTAGAATGAAAATTCGATGCGAGTGGAACCACGAGTGGACCACGAGCATCACCAATATTCATTCTAACCGAGTAGCAGACTATACTTTCTCCACGATAAAAAATTTTAAAATATCTTTAAACGGAAACGAACAAAAGATAATTTTCTCACGAAATAATAACTATTATTTAAAAACACTGTTTATCTGGAAGGACTAATCCTGGACTAACCAGAACTATTTTTGTCATCGCAAAGATGCAGTAGGAATAAACTATTAAATTTGAAAAAAACTGCCTTGTCTGTGGCTTGAACCCAGAAACTTTCGTCTAATATGCTATACCATCTGAGCCATCACTGCGTTAATACTACTGTTATTATTGCTAACCAGTGTGATAATATTATTCTATTACAAGAGAGAGAATGTAAATAAATTTGAATTGCATGGGGGCAGAGGTGTTGCAGAATATTCTTCAATCTCAAGAGAGAGAATTACAACATTCTGTAATCAAATTTCATTTCAGAATCGGCAAATTCTGTGATGATCGTATTTCCAGGGCTTATGTCAAAATTGTACATTTATTATTTGTAATAACGTGAATGAATAAAGTATGGTTCAGTTTTCATTTCATTAATCTACACACATAATTGTATATTAGCATTTATCATTTTATTTTTACTTATGGAAGGTAGAGGGAATTATAGAATCTATAATGGCAATCTTTTTTGATAGCGTAAGTATGACGATATAAGCATAATATCCCAGTCAGAAATAAATATATCACTACGTAAATCCCAAAAGTTCCAAATATAATCCGAGATAGTCCCAATTAATATCTAAAAATCACCATTGTTGTTTATGGCAGTTGGAGTGTGATGTCAAGTGTTCACAGCCTATTCAGAATATTAAGAGTACTCCCTTATATTTTGCAATTCAAGCAATGTGGCAATGTGGCTTCCTCATGGGAGACCACTCAAAAAAAATTCACTAACACTTCTAAGAAACATTGGAAATCATTATTATCTTTTAGTTCATATTTTCTGTACTTTAGGATTATCCATCATTCCTTCTCAATAATAATTTTCAAGTCTCAGGTACAATAGTACATTACATTATGGCATTACGGCAAGTTTCCATATAAATGCATCCTAAGGCGAGAAACTTTTCCTCATCTCCATTTCAACTTTTCTGACATGACTTAAACTGAATTCGAAACTGAAATTATATTACTCTCTAGCTCTATATCGTCTCCATTAATTCAATTCCAGTTATGTGTCAAAAATTACATAAAGCAGAATACAACTCTGTACTGATATTCGCTCGGGATGAATGCAGAAAATGAAAGAAAGTTTGAATTGGTGCATATAGAAGAATAAATTATTTCATTCAGCCAAACAAAGCAAACCTGAGTGGATGCTTCTTTTCATGCAGTTTCTCCTTTTTTTGTTCTAATTGCATGAACTGAATCATGAATATTGATGTATCTATTTTCGCATATGAACACTTGTTATTTTCAGTCATTTCCCAATTTGGAAAATGATAAGAGGTTTGGTTGAAGGGTATTCAGATAAAAAAAATCATATCTACCACCAGAGCTGTGCCGAGCACTGGTAGAAAGTGTTTCGACAACTAAGCACTAAGCTCTTTTATTTTTAAAATGCTCGGGATTACTAGGCACTTTGAAAATTAATTTCAGTCAGGGAGCACCAAGCACTAAACACTTCTCAAACTGTCAGATACTTGACCGCCCTGCATTTTTAAAACTATACATTACAAATGTACGCCTGTGCATACCTGCGCCTGTCACATATTTCTGTGCAGAACCACTTGCTTTTCGGCACATGGCCAACCCCGCTGACCAATAATGATAAAACATCTTCATTTCATCATATCTTTATCAATATATTAATTATTATTATCGAGCGATAAGAGATATTGCAATATTCGCTTGATATATTCTCTTTTGTTTCAGGTTTTTCGAAGAAGTATTCTCACATGCGATTCGAGGATTTTTAGGTAAGCATTTTTTTAATTTTAAATTGTTCCAGGAAAGTGTTATATGTTTGTTTATCCACAACTATTAATTAATATATATGTTGAATATTCGATTTTCATCAAATAATGCCATTCATTACCATATAGAATTGAATAAATAATATTGACAGTGGGCGGGGATTAGCGCAGTGGTTGAGCGTCAGCCTGGTAATCTAGAGGTTCCTGGTTCGGTTCCCAGCCGGGGCGGGCTTTTTTCATTTTCAGATGTGAAAGTCTGAGTGATTGAAGCTCGTGTCGGCTGGGAATAATCCTCCACGATTCACTGTTGCGTTAATGATTAACAGTGCTGCTCCTAAGGTGGCGTATGGAGTTAGTAACACAGCCTACCAAGAACACACGGGTAATGACCATAGCAGTCGATGCCAAAACAACAAGGAAAATAAAAACAGTGACAGTTCGATGGAATAATATTACTCAATCGTTCAATCGTTATAGGTATACTGTTAGTTGGTATGTGATTACCTATTGTGTATCATTCTTATTTCTGGTATCATTAGAGACATGTCTATAAATGAATCAGATTCACACAAGATAATAAATATGTCTTGTACACCGCCAGACATTTAAAAATTAGCGGCTAGCGCTAAAGAAAATCTCCTACCTAACAAAATGTAAATATGATGCGGCGTTCATAGTTATTTATGCAAAAAGGAAGTGTTTATTGCACTCGACGTGAAATTGTCCGACGAGGCCGTTAGGCCGAGTTGGACAACACGTCGAGTGCAATAAACATTTTTTGCACGAGTTGCATACAATATTTTTTCTACTTCATGCAAAAAGCAAAGAATTATTTATTTAGGGCGGCACTAGGTGAAGGAAATGAAATACGCAATTTAAATGAATAATTATTACTATCGATTTCATCACCATCATCTAGTTTTCCATTAATATTACTCATTTTAAAACTTTCAGTTCTGTAATTGTCAGAATTAAATTTTGACTGACGTTTATATAACCACAGTTGCATTATAAAAATCAAAATCATAATAGCCATGAGCGCGTATGTTATCACGAGGTGTGGTCATAGTACAGTTTGCGAACATAGCGGATCGGTTTTGATTATAGAGTTATTTTCGGGAAAGCATTGTTTGTTCAACTCTGAGTGCTAACATTAATATAAAAAAATATAAAATATGTAGCTGTTTAAAACGTATGGCCAATTTCACAGAATATCTGCTAAATATGTAGTGGGTTTGAACGTTTATGTTTATCATGATGACAGCACGTTGAAGTAGAATGACAGATGAGTGCAATAAAAACTTTATTGCACTAGTGCAATAAAGAGCTTCTTTTTCCAATGAATATAGTTCAATAAAGTTTTGCTTTTTGCATGAATGTAGAAAAAAAATTATTTATGGATTGGCAACTCGCACAAAAAACATCGTCTTTCTCTGAAAATGATATTCTAGTGTATTTTGTTGAACTTGCAAAAAAATACAATTGTAATGTAACTATTAATACTTAATTATTATGTAAGTAAATAAACATAAGTTTATTGTGTATTAATAACGTTACCATTTACCATAAAAAATATTGTTCATTTGAAATATATTCTGCATTTTTTTGATAAACTTATATATATAGTTGTGGATAAAGTATAGTATTCAACACGCGAATAATGGCTACTACCCACTCAGATGTTACAACACGAGCCGGAGGAATCTTCGTGGGTAATAGCCATCATTATTCGCTTGTTGAATAATATACTATTCAATGCGAAATCACAAAGGTTCTGTTAAAAACCTATGAAATCTTCAATCGAATCGAAATAAACTTCAAATTCGTGCATATTTAGAAATGATTGAATTTAAAGAATATTACCAGGAAAAATTCAAAAACCTTTTCAACTCGAGACGGTTTTATATAGAACAATAATAATAATAATTCTGCGAACGCCAATCGATTCAGAATGGTAGAATTAGTATACTTCTTGGATTTTGAGTGGATCCTCGACAAACTGAAATTACTAGAAAAAAGTCTTAAAACTCATGAAAAAATTACCCCTCCCAACTAAGGATAAAATGTTCAACTCGAATATTCGAATGGTTAGAGAATTTTGAGAATGCCAATCAATCTAGAATGATAAAATTAGTATAGTTCTCAAAGTTTGATTAGATTTTCGACAAAAGGAAATTACTCAAGAAAGTCCTAAGGGATGGACCCCTGAAAATCAGGAAAAATTCGAAGACATTGGAATTCCGTGCTGATTCTGAAAATATGTGATTTGTATATGATCAGATACAAGGTTTTAGAATAAAAATTTAAAAAATGGTCAAAAATCCCTCGGACGAGCGTATTATCGAATAACAATACAATTTTATGAAAAAATACAATACAATGATAATCGCTCCACGATTTTATATCGAACTTGAGAATATTGTATAACCTGCCTTAAAGCTATTGTTAAATCTAGACTGTAGTAAACAGAGATCTGCCTAATTATATTTTACTTAATGAAATCGTTCAACTAAAAAAAAATTTTTTATTTTTTTCAAAGGAAAAATATATTTACTATACAGGGTGGCCACGAGATTTGTTACGTTACGCCACTTTGTTATTTTTTAAGATAGAATGGACCCATCAAAACTCTATTTTAGTTGCGCCTGCGTAGTGTGCAATGTAATTTTAGGTTACGTTGAGGATCAACTCGGATATCAAGGTCCAGTTTGGTTAGATTACATTCATGTTCCCTTCTTTTATGGCTTAAAAATTAAAAAAAGAAGGGAACATGATCTATCCTAACCAAACTAACCTGGCTATCCAAGTTGAATACTTGGGACTATTATACTGCCTTAGCATCGATTCAAATATACCGCCTTGGCCAGGATAGGTTCATGCGGATTGCCAATTGGGAAGTGTTGTGTTTGCAGTAGGCCGTGAAGTGTCCGCTATCGATGGTCCCACTGTGGTTGATTATAGCGTAAAGGTTGTATAATAAACATGGGGCTATACTGTCCTCTGCGTAACTGCGTATGTCCAGTCCTTTCAAAGTAAAATGAATGGCCACACTTTTATGTCTAACTGTCTCCTGGTGAAATACATTTTAAATTGATTATAAGAATTTTACATATTAATTATGTCGACGTCAACAAGAAATAAGTTCATTTTGATTTATTGCAAAATGTCATCCACCTAATCAACGCTATCGTTTTTCTGAAGATCAGAATTCAGTTTTTGTCATAACATTAATTATGTATATTCGATGAAAGAATTTTTCTATGAGTATTTGGCATCATCGTCACCACTGGTAAAAAGTTCAAAATTACAGTATCATTGTTGATTCGGTGAACAAATTCAAAATTATTTTCATTATTATGGCTAAAGTACGAAATTGGACATTGAGTTTGGTGTTTTTCTCACAACCCTCTCACCTCTTTCTTTAACTTTCATCGCCAAGAAATCGTAGAAAATGAACTAGGGCTGCAATGAAAGCTAAAATTTACGTTAATCATGGTTCCTCAGAGTATTCCGTTATGCCCTAGGAAACAAAAACTCAACAGTGTTCCAATTTTAAATTGAATTCCTTCACCTTCAGGGTGCTCGGTAGCGAGGCGGTTAGATGCCGGCCTACTAATCTTCCGCTCGCATTTGGCCAGGTTCGAATCCTGGAAAACGAGGAAAATGTATGAGAGGCAATGTAATTTGTCTAGATGCTTGGAGTTCGCGCCGACCTCCCAGGGTGGTGCTGAAGGTTTTTCGGGTTTTCCTACAGCTTAAAAGTGAATATGCCACCAAAAATCAGTCACGGCAAATAATAAAAATAGCCGTCCTCTACCCGCACAGGGTACACTCTATAAGTGAGAGAATAATATTATTATTATTATTTCCCGCTTGAAATACACATTCGGCAGAATGAACAAAATTCGCAATAATAAAATCAATTTTTCACATCCCTTTCGTATGTTGTCTCAAACAGAGCGATTGTTGAAGGTCTGCTGAAAAAAATTGCTATCGTATTTGTATGTTCATCTGGCTTTCAATATCAAATTTCGATTATTCGTAATCGTTTAGGCCCAAACAACATAATCATCCCCAATACACAGGCAATTAGGTCTCATAATTCAAATCAGGCACAATCAATATCAACAGCAAACAGAATTAGAATTAGCATGATGCATAGTCCAAATTGAATGATGAGTTGGAAGACTGACCGCTAGATGGGCGGAATTGAGTTAGTTGATGATTAGTGTGTTAAACCTCGGCCCTGGGCGGTCTATAAATCTTTATTGATGTCTCGGGTAATCTTAGAGTTCCGATGGAATGGATGGTGCGGACATAATCCTTCCAAAATTTCATCCAGTTCATATCGTTAATTTTTCTCTGTATTTATCAACTAGAGGATGAATATTTGCGTTGTTAATTGATAATGTTCTACCTAGATGTTGAAATGTTATAAACATTTGAATATTATTCAAAGCACTGACAAAAAGTGCTTCGAGTACTAAGCACTTCTCAAACTATTAGATACTTGAAGATCGATTGAGATAACTAAGTGCCCACCCTGCATTTCTGACCGTTCAGGAGGAATGAATGCCTGTCGCTGTTCATACTGTAGTGAAAATACACCCAACTAATTTGGTAAATTTATTTAAAACTCGTCTTGAACAATTATTTATCTTAAACATTGACTTCACTACTATTTCAATTCATTTTCACTGTCGCTGTCTGTCTGTGGACTGCAATTCTGCGACTCTGCCCGCCCTCTCATGTAGAGTGACCTATAGAGGGCAATTCAAATTCGACCACTACCATTGGGATCTCCTAAACTACAGGAGATGAGTCGAAGCTTAAATTGGGACAAAGTTGCGTATTCTGGTGCTTAACAAATTACTGTTTTGAAACATGGGAAATTCCGAGTATTTCCGGAAATATCGGGAAAAAACTGAAAACCGAAATTTTCGTTTTATTTTTTTTATCGTTATTTGACAATATGTTCAGATTTACTATCCGACATTTCGTCTTCTGGCATTCATCATCAACTTTTTTTTCTGTTCTGACTCATGACTCCATCGAAAAATTTTGTTTATAAAAACTAGTTGTCAGAGCTCATTAAACATCATAAGTTTGCACAAATACTTCAGTCGAAATGTCCTCATTCTCAAATGAAGAAAAACGAGATATGTTGAAACTTTATTATAAATTTGATAGGAATAGTACGAAAACAACACATATTTATTTTGAATTATATCCGGAAAGACAACAGTCGGATAGAACATTATTCGTAATTTGGGGCAAACACTTGGCTGAGTACGGTGCCTTTTAAAAAATATGAATGAAATTATGAGCTTGTAAAAAATCCACAAAAACTATCACAAGTGTTCGAGATGATGGCCTTCCTCTTGAATACATAACCGAGCTCGTCGACTCAAATTAAGAACAGCCTTAACAATATCCCTTCTTCTGATAGACCTGAATTGCGTAAAGTTCATCTACTGTGTCATATTCTTGCTCTCCATAGATTCTGTTCTTTAAAGTGCCCCACAAGAAAGTATCGAAAACTGTAAGGTCAGGTAACCTGGCCGGCCACCTCTCTGGTCCTAACCAACTATTAGGAAATCTTTGGTGTAAATATTCGCAAACTGCTCTTTTATTGTGTGGAGGAGCCTCGTCATGCTGAATCCGGCAGCTGTTATGATTAACAAGGGGAAAGGTATCCATATATTCTTTGAATTCGTTTCTTAAGAACCGAAGATAGGTTTCCCCGTTCAAAGTATTAGAGAAGAAATGAGGTCCAAGTATTCGGTCGTCATAAATTCCAGCCCACACATTCAAACGAAACCGAACTTGTGGTCTGATTTCTTTGAAGTGTCGTGGATTATTTTCACTCCAAATGTGCTCATTATTTCTATTAAAAACACCACAGTTCGAAAAAGTACTTTCTTCGGTACAAATAATGTTTTTCAAGAAGTTTGTAGGGTCTTCCCTATTCGAGAGCCAACTACAAAATTCCATCCTTCTCTCAGGATCACCTGGATGTAATTTTTGTGAAATATGTATCGTATATCATTTCAAACCACTTTTTTTGAATTCCCTCCAAACGCTCGTCTGTGACACATCCATTTCTGCCGAGACTTGATGTGTTGATTTGGAAGGATCTGCATTTATCTAAAAAAGGTACCAAAAATAATTATACTTCTTCGAATATGGAATGAACAATTATTTTACCTCGGCTAAGTTACGTCTAATATTTCTGCTTCCATATTTCATTCTTGGTTTTTGAAACGCACCGTACTCAGCCTAGTGTTTGTCCAAAATTCCGAATAATGTTCTATCCGGCTGTTGTCTTTCCGGATATAATTCAAAATAAATTTGTGCTGTTTTCGTACTATTCCTATCAAATTTATAATAAAGTTTCAACATATCTCGTTTTTCTTCATTTGAGAATGAGAACATTTCGACTGAAGTATTTGTGCAAACTTTTGATGTTTAATGAGTTCTGACAACTAGTGTTTATTATACAAAATTTTTGGATGGAGTCATGACCATCTCAGATTAATATCTATGGTTTCAGAAGTGCAAATCATAACAAATTATACATCAATGAAATCAGAATGAGAATCCCTATTTTTCTGTATAAAAAAACAATATGGCGCCCATAACAGAAAAAAAAGTTGATGATGAATGCCAGAAGACAAAACGTCGGATAGTAAATCTGAACATGAAAACGTGTAGCTGAAAAAAAGTATCAATGAAAATGTACTTTTGGTTTTGAGCTATGTTGTCAAATATCGATAGAAAAAAATAAAAACTAAAATTCCGATTTTCAGTTTTTTCCCGATATTTCCGGAAATACTCGTTATTTTCCAAGTTTCAAAACAGTATTTTGTTAAGCACCTGAATACGCAACTTTGCCTCTATTTAAGCTTCGACGTATCTCCTGTAGTTTAGGAGATCCTAATGGTGGGGGTCGAATTTGAATTGCCCTGTATACCAACAAGCAGATTATATTTACAGTTCTCGAACTATCGAATCTATACGGCGACTCCCATACATGGCTCTCGAATGTTCAATTTCATTTCTTAGCAAGTTCTCCTTCCTTCTTGGACGTTATGAGTCATCGCCAACAGATCACGCGTTGTTTACTTACAAGCCGAGTGTGAATAATCACTTAAGCGATCAGATCCGGATACGAAATCGTTACATTGCCCCCTTCTTAAAGACGTTTCGTCCCGAAATGTCGTTTTTGGAGTTTGGAGATATCTGCAAGATTGTCCATATCTGCATCTTGACGTTCGACAGTCTTCATATTGGGTCAAGGTAGATGGTTGCAGCATACCAAAACCTTGACGTCACTGGATCTGAATATTTTCTCCAACATGCTTCTTATTACTCTCCAGTCCAGCCCACAGACCAATTTTGGGATGCCAGGTTCACAAGATTCTGGTCCAGCATAATGATAATAATAATACTCATATACTGTAACGAAAGGCATAGCCTGTGCGGGTAGAGGGCGGCTATTATTATTATTTTCTGTGGCGATTCGGTGCGATTTACTGATGTATTCGGTAGTGTATCCACTTTTCAGCTGTAGAAAAACCCGGAAAATCTACAGCACCACCCCGGGTGGTCGGTGGCTACTTCAAGCTAGCATTGTGCCTCTTTATCTGGAAGGCTCTACCAGACGCGTTCATAAGAAGGTTCATCACGGGAATGCTTCTTGGTAACCAAATAGTATATGTTTCTATGGCCCTTCTTCAATTGCAAAACCCCTCCGACACCTAGGTTCTGTTCACGTAGTTCCTGGAGTCGACCGAACTTCTTGGAGAATACCACGGCGATTCCTCGGGATATTTGAAGGTCTGCGGCTACACAATAGTGTGTATTCGGCAGGTACCTTGAAAAGGTCTCATAGCTCCTTTTGAGTAACTCCATGTAGAACTTCCTGTCCATTTGATTACAAGGACATGAACAGCTCCTCACTCTAGGATACCATATATGTAAGGTGACTTTCTGCCAGTGGGTGGTATGAGATCCTATCTTATTTTCTTCATTACATGGTTAATATGTGTATCCAATCTTATGTGCTGATCCAGATAAATTAAAATAAAAGTAATTTATGCTAGGCAGTGATCGAATAAGAACATTTATTTTCATGGAAATGGAGAGAGAATAGTTGTGAGGTAGGTACTTTTTATTAGGGACGAAGGCTATATGATTAGGTATTTGGACATTGACCGTCAGCAAACCACTCCACTACTATTTAAAATCTTCTGCAGTGTCATCTGCAAAACTTACTACTTTACCATCACTCTCTAGATTGAACACTTCTTTGAGGTATATATTTTACGGGAGCGGTCCAAGTACTGTTCTCTGAGGAACACCTTACTAAATTGTTCGAAATTCAGTTTGTGCGTCTGATATTTTGACACTTTGTATTCTGCCATTCAGGTCATTCTTCAAAAAGCCTATTTCCTCCAGCACATCCAGGAGCTGAACGTGACTAACCGTATCAAATGCCTTTACCAGGTTCATAAAAATATTTGAGTTCATTTCATTCATAACTGACAAAATAGCATCGTTTGTGGATTTTCAGTTCAGTATGCGTTTTTTTATTGATTGGTTCAGATGAGTGTAACTTTTAAATGAGAATATTATTCAGTTGATATCTATAAATGAATGATATTCAAATGTTTATTCATTGAAATTGTTATTTCTAAATTGAAACCCCATCTACAAATTTCATATCCCTAACTGCTCATTAATATCAGCCCTGAGTTGAACAACCACTAGTTTCATCTCTGAACTGATTGGTTGAATTTTCAGAATTTTTTTCTCGCACGAACGCTGCGTATATGCGAAAAGTTCATTATGCAGAGAAGGAAAAAGTGTATTTTTGGTGGTTGAAATTGCTGTCCGAATCAATTCAGTTTCGGTACAGAATATCATCGGTCTGCACCAGATGAATATTCACGGACATTCCGCAACAAAAACACCCTAAAAAAGTACTTGACATTGTTTGTGAAAAACATGTCGAATTTACATATTAGGATTGGGGTTCATTCAGTCGTTGAATTGACTCATTTTCCATGGAAATTCGTACGATCCGACCCACCGTAATCAGGCACAATGAAACTACGCTTTTTAATTAGCCGCACTTGTGTTCATCGTATTGTATATGGTTTCGAATATGCAAATAATAACACGTTTGTTCGTGTTTTCAGTTGGAGCGGCGAATGTACCAGGTCACTACGGTATGTAGAAACATTTCGTTTTCATGCGAGACTATGTAATATTTTTCATCTTCTGATTCCTATGTAAAGGAATGTTCAGAGAACATCCTACTGAACTAAGTTTGGTTCGACTTTTCTGTGGTGTTCCAGATAAGTTAGTGAGTTTGTGAGAGAGGTGTCACCGAATAGACAAATCTCATCCATATAAAAATTGTCCAAGTTATAAATTGAAAATCATTGAGAAATATTGACTGTAGATGTGAATCATGCCATATAATATCAAGGATAGGATACTGAACAATCCAGCGTTTGGTATCGACAGTTTGAAAAAAGTCTCATTTGGGATTTCCGGTCAAGAATTTACCTTTCAACGTGCGACGTATAAATATTTATACTTCTATGTCCCAAGCACGGTACAATAGATATTTATGGTAATAGTGTGTTATGTTGAAAATGAGTCGCGCGAGAAAGATTTATACCACGAGTGGTATAAATTCTCAAGTGACTTTGGACACATAACACACGAGTGGCATACAATGTTTTATCCAACAAGTGCAAGATATCGTTTTTCATGAGATAATAATTAATAAGTTTTGTGATCAAATCAAAGCTATACTTGCGTCTCAGTACCCTATAAATGTCAGAATGACTTGACAGTGACCTATTTATATTTTGGTCAAAGCAGGTTGTTTGTTCGTTTGCCACGGGTATGATACATTGTTAGACAATGATAAAATAAATTTTGACACTCGTTATTTTTTCCTGCAGAAAAAGGAAGATACTTTTAATGAAAAAACGTTTAGAAAATTGAAGAAACCGATTGAAATTACGTTCCTGAGGAGATATCCCCACAGAAGCGGAAAAAGCAGCGATGCAAATTTTGCCAGAAAAGTTCCGAGATGCTTACGCCAAGGAATTCAAAATGTTTGAGTCTTGGATGAATTTACGGAAGATAAAAGGTATCGACGAAAATGTTCTATTGGCTCATTTTTCACATTTACGAAGAAAATTAACCCCATCGTCGCTATGGACCAAATACTAGATGCTTCGCTCGACTATTCACCGACTTTTTAATATGCCAAACTAACGAGCTTTTTGAAAATCAGATCACAGGGATACCAATCAAAGAATTCCAAGACATTGAAACGACCTGAAATAGAGAAGTTTTCGAAGCTTCTGAAGACGAGTACTTCTTGATGAAAGTGGCTTTCATAGTGGGGATTAGCGGTGCTTGTAGATGCGATGGAATGGTCAATTTAGAATTGAAAATATTCGAGACAAATGAAAATATTTTCAGGTAGTTTTGCCAGACGCTAAAACCACAAAATTGAGAGATTTCACCGTACTTCAAGAAGGATTTCCAATTAAACCTATCAATTTGTGTGAAACAAACATGTCTTTAAGACCAGAGAATACTGGTTCTAGCCGCTTTTTTGTTTTTTACAAAATTGGGAGGTGTTCCAGCTAGGGTGTGGGAATAAATACGTTGTCAAAAATACCTTCAAGAATTGTAATGTTTTTGAAAGTGGAGGAACCAGCGCTCTATACCGGTCACTGTCTGAAAAGATCTTCGGAGACTCGTTTCGTCAATAAAGGGGCTAACATGACTACTTCGAAATGTCAGGGAGGATGGAAGTCCTTGGCGGTAGCAGAAGGATTTCAAACCTGTCATAAACCCATGAAAAATGCTCTCCGAGAACTCTTTACATCTGAGCCTTGCCATAGTTTCGAGAGAGTGTGTCGAGTCGAATAGTTTTTGGTTTAAAACTACAAAGGATATTTTGACTGAAGAATTATTAGCATCTCCTTCAGCCTTGATTTCACTTAGAGTTGGCATTTCATTATCAAAAAAAATTTGCACTTTCCGGCGGAATTTATATTCTGAAAAGGCAAAACCCCAATAATCCCACAAGCACGACTCTGCAACAGGTATCGACAACGTAAATGCTGGGATCCATCGTTCAGACTGGATCCACATGAGTACGTGATCACGGACATCCGTATCCGTTAAACGTATACGTGAATTTTATGCCATCCAAATAGAGCATCCGTTGTTACCGTATCCGTGACTGTCAATACTGTCAAATTGTCAATTGTGGTCTAGATAATTTTCGCAGTGGCTATTTATTAGAAAGCCACAATATCCACATTTGAACAGCGGTTGTTCAGCCGACATCATAAAACACAAACTAAAAAAGTTTCAAACCCCAAAAATAAAACCGCCAAAATCAATTTATAAAATGTAAACAAACGGACAGAAAACACGTACTGAAGTTGAAATTAACCAACTTTTCTCCGTGATGACCTTCACGGACGTACGTTAAATCATCCAGAACTCTGATTGGTTGGTAGTAGTCACGTGGTTACAACGGATCCGTGATCACGTACTCATGTGGATGCACCCTCAGTGTTGAAACCTCTAACGAATCATATCAGTTCCATTTCTAACCTCGACCACAAACTTTCTTCATAAAAAAGAGGCTGCTTCAAATGCTCTGTTGAGGTCTATTACATGCATGGGTAGAAATGAATTTGGCACTGTTGCGCCTTTTGGGTCTATACCTACGCTGTGCCCGCCTTCACAACAAGCAGCATTTCTGTTGGGGAGTATCGAATCGGGATACAATATATTTTATTGTACAATAGTAAATATCACTTCAAGTCGCTCTTAGCGTGTTGTTCCTGAAATGATTCACTGACTATTATTTCCGTCTTATAGTAATGATAATGTACAGAGAGGCAACTGCACAAGTGAACAATGAAAACTCTTGGGACCACCTACCCATTTGCGGTTTAGTGTTTTCAGTGAGAAAAATATTCCACCATCTGTAACATACATTATTCTCTCTAAAAGTATACTTACTCGGGATATGAACCAGTGTTACACTTTCGACAAAATCTACCATTGCTTCGTTGTCTGATTTTGTTTTTATGATACACGCCGTAAGTGACAAAAATTATTGTTCTCATATAAGTATTTCATTTTCATTTGAATATATTCGTGAATGACCATATATTTATTAGTTGACACCAATATCTGTTAAAACAGAACAAATATCTTCATGTTAGCTTTCTTTCCTTTATAAAAATATCGTCAAAGCGTATTAGCAGTGAAAAGCAATATATTTATTACTTGTTACCAATGCATTAATCGAAACAAACCATCGAGTTCCACCACTAGATGGCGCCATGTAACCGAATCATGCTATTTCTTTGCAACGCGTCAGCTATGTTAAAAATAATGGAAAGATTGTTTAAGTTTTCAGCATTGCATGTCTTCAAAAAGTATGAACGCGATGCATATCAACATTACAGGTTTGCAAAACTGATTATATTCCATAATATGATGTGGGCGCCATCTAGTAGTAGCACTCAAATGCTTATCTACATATATGCATTGGTAACAAGTAATAAATATATTTCACTACCATTACTCTTCAGTGCTAATATGTATTGACGATATTTTGATGTATGAATGAACGCTTAAATTAAAATATTGGTTCAGTTTCAATATATATCTGTGTCAAGATAAATATATTGACCTGAGCAAATATATTTGAGTGAAAATTATATGTGTGAACTGTTTTTGACACTAACGACGCCCCACACAACACAACATATCGTAGACCCCTTGTATGTATTCCAGTGAAATACGGACTGCATACTGAAATATCAGATCACAGAGAAGGGAAATAATATTGTTGGACTACTGATGCCTCAGTTGGGTTGGCAATACAAATGTTTCAGATTGAATGTGGTTAGAAACAGATGATACGTGTTTAGTTTATTTGACCATATTGTCGAACTTATTTGCATATTTGAATAAAAGAATGTAATACATAGGTATAGGCCAGTTGAAGAGATAATCGGGGATTTGTATCAATAATAAAACCCTTTTAGCGTATATTGAATTTATAAAAACAAGAATAACGATGAAAACCATACCTACCTTAGATGATGAATAAATGTCAATGTATTAACATATTAGGTATGATACGGTTCATTTAGAATTCCGAAATTGAATAATAATTTTCAACAATACAGCAATTCAGAATAGAATAGGATAGAATAAAAGTTTATATCTCCATGGCCAAACAATTACATTCATACTGAAACATTGTCTGCAAATTTAAATGAAAATCATCTGGTATGGACCCGGCTAAACACTTTCGGAGAAATAACAACTATGAATTCTCGAACTTCCAAGATTTGTGTCATTACAACATCGGGGAATGAAGAGGCATTTGAGTAGATATCAGATTTAGTTCAATGTTCGTAAGGGAAAGTAGTTATTTTCTGAGAGATTCTCAATTTCCGCCTGGTGGAAATCACTCGAAAGCGATTATAGGTACCCATCAATCGAAACGTCGTGACTTCAAACCAGGGGGTAATGGTTTCTTTTCTGTTTTAGGCAATGGAAGTACAAATAATTTCATTCCTGTTGAAATACACAATCATTTCATGTATATTCGTCAGTGATACATATTTCATAGAGTCAATCAGTGTTTTTTTTTTCAATAATCTGGCGATTTTTCGATTTGGATAGTGAAAGGTAGAGTATTGAAAAGTTTGGAAGACCATGGTCAAAATTGCAATCTGCTGAAAATTTCGGTCGACCAGTGTGAGTTTGAAAGTTTTTATTGATCCATTTCAACTTTTGGTCGTTGCTGGACGGTCGCGGACGGTCGATGCTGGTCGGTCAGTGTGATCCCTAGCTAAGGAACAGTAAATAACTCTTAGTGTTGCATTGTTCAGAGTATCTCTCAATACATACATTTTTCAGCTGCCTGAGTCTGCTAGTCAAAGATACAACATGTTTTTTCCATCTATCATGACACCCAAGTACATGATGTTATTACATTTTTCTATTTTCGGGCAATTATATGTGAATCGCTTTTGGATATTATTTTCGTGTACAAAATGATACTTTGACTCATCGGTTGATTACTAGATATTAGAGAAAATGAAATATATTCAGTTTTCTTAACATTCAAGCTCAGTAAGTTTTGGTGTAGCCATTTTTTAACATGTCCTTGTCCATTATTTGCGCATTAATAACCTCGTCCCAAGTCTTTGCAGAAAAAATCAAGGTGGTATCATCGGATTTCGAGATAATATGGCCTTTACAGTTTCTCAAATATCCGATAATATTTATATAAATAAGAAATAATATTGGGCCTAATACCGTTCCTTGTGGTACACCAATTGTTACTTCTAATGGATTACTATTTTCTCCCAGCTTTACTCTCTAAGATCTCTTATATAGATAATTCTGTAGAATATCCTTGGCGGGTTCTCTAATGCCATAATTGTAAAGTTTGTCCAAAAGTAATTCGTGAGAAACAGTATCAAAAGCCTTGGCAAGATCAAGGAAGATGGCGAGGCATTTGTCTGATGTATCCAAGGCGTTTACCGTTTCTTCCACAAAATCATAAACTATTTTTCTGTGTTGAAATTACTCAAAAATCCACATTGTCTTTCAGAAATAACGTTATTTTTATTCAAGAATATCAGTTTTATTTTGATGCTGGGCTCAAATATTTTAGCAAAGTTGTCAATTACAGAAATTGGTCGATAATTTCCTATATATTTTCGTTCACCAGATTTATAAACAGGAGTTATAAGACTCGTTTTCCATTCATGGGGACCATGGGGTAGTTAGCCGCTCTCACAACAAAGTTTTATGATATGAACCAGTGGACCTACTAGATAGTTGTGAAATTGTTTTATAGGTTTTGTTGAAATTTTATCTGGACCTGGTGAACAATTACATTTGAGCGCGGATATAATATTGATCTCATTTCTTGCAAGGAGTACGTTAGAGATCCTGTACTGGCTGTCAGTTGTTGCAGGCAACAGGTGTATTGAAAGATATTTAGTGATTTTCTGAGCATTGTCGTTGTTTGTTGGAGGATAAGGCTACCTTAAATCTTGTGGGTTATCATCACCAACTGACACACCTAAGAAAAGCAGGACTGAAACATTTCGGACATACTTGCTATAAGGTTAGAGTCTAACAAATAGTTTCAGGAAAAAAATATCCTCAATAATAAAAGTACTTCCACGTAATCGTTCAAACTGCTAGATCTTTTCAGGAAGCTTACATGTTTTTAGCTGCTTCCTCAGTGTGTTTCTTTATAAAAATTTTCCATTTCGATTCCTCCAGCAATACACATGGAACCCACGTTCTTTGACTATCGAATAGCTGGAATATTTCGACACTCACCAACTATAATATCTTCAGTAATGGAAAAGCGGTAGAACAACAAAAATGCCAACTGAATCATCCATGACATATTTCATTTGGGTTGAATTCAAGCGTGGTCAGATACTTTTATTCTGCTATAACATCCAGATAACGAAAACGATTTTTCGCCTCACGAATTCGAAATGGCCATTTTTCAATGTCTCTATATCATTCACAGCATTTACCTACTCGGGATTAATGCAAATGTTCAACATGATCCATCAGCTACGTTTGATGGGACTGGGATGAATTCATGGACCTTTTTAATGATACTGTGACCGATGAGTATGATGCTTCTAGAAAACAAAACACTGCAATATTGTCGTGTGGTTAATGAATTGCAGAATGTTGATTCAATTTTGGAATATTCAGTGGAAATATTTCAAAAAGTTTCCTTCACATTGTTTTTGAGTTATGTGAATTCGAACAAAGTTTGGAGAGTGTGCGTGAGAGTTTCGAATATATTAGAGGAATAATTTAGACAAAATAGAAATCCCCTACTCTCTACATTATCCCACAAAGTGAGAAATTTGAGGCAAATATCTGACAGAAAACTCCCCCATACAAACATTGAATAACAACTGGAGTCTGTTGACTGAAATCGGTGGAAAAACGAAGCAGAAAAATATTTTTCTTTAAATACGCTGGAAAATGGGCGTGTTCTAGTTTGGTTTTAGGAGGCTGAATCTTTTAAATTTTCTTCAAGTAGTAAAGGCACATCTCTGGCTTGGCCAAGGTGCCCGTTGTCGGTTGGTGGGGAGTCTTCGTATATTATAGATTTTTTTTAGATTTCGAGGAATTTTGGGGGATGGGTGGATGTAGAAAATATGAAATGACGTAGAAACAAATTTGAAAAAATTGCGCAAAATGGTTAGAGGGAAAGAGCCAACGAAGCTGAAAACGTCGACCGATGAACGGACCCTCCCCTCCGTTTTGGGGACGTGTGCAAAAATCATTGTGAAAGCAAAGGTATCGATGGGAGCAAATACCTCCCTTCCTCTAGCTGAAAAAGTTCAAAAAATTCCGAAAACTACACAAAACGCTGAACATATACCGGGTGACCACGAGGTGACATACGCCCCCCAATTTTTCTATAGTTTTGGAGATACAGATTTCAAATTTAAAAGTTTCGGAGAATTCTGAAAGGAATCGAAGAAACGGAATGTTCCATTATGAGTGTTCTCAAAATTGAATATTCTTAAACAGAGGCGGCTTGAACCTACGAAAGCTAAGCAAAACATCAAATCTTTTCATTCGAATAATTTGATAATTCATCATTATTTAATAAGACAATGTGAAAAGAGTATATTGCCATATGAGAAATGGCAGTTGTGAGCATTTATTTATGGGTAATACTCTGTTTTGAGGAAATTTTTGATAATTGATGGAAAATATGGTTGCTGCAATTACATGAGAAGCTCAATTTTCATCTGTATCTTATCTCGAACCTTCCTCTCGTAAATGTTGACGCTGTTCGTCAGTTGTGATAATTTGAGTTTGATGTTCATGGCCAACTTTGTTCGATTGAACAATCAACTGTATCTCCGCCATTTTTGAACCGATTTTCAATATTGAAGAAGAGTGTTATCACAAATTGCGTGTTCTTCCGAGTAATGAAAAAAATTATACAGGGTGTCATTTGAAAAAAAAATTTGGGGTCACTTCCGGTTAAACCGGAAGTGGTGAATTTTCAGTAAAGCTGTGAAAATATGCGTATTTGAGTAATATATCAACGTACCAAATTTGAAACCTGTATCTTAGAAACTATAGAAAAATTGGGGGCGTACGTCACCTCACGTCACGTGGTCACCCGGTATATGTGGTATTTTCGAATAACCCTGGGTGAGAGGAATTCAGATTTTTCTATTAGACGTCACTATTCGGTCCACCCTGTATATGATATGTATATGCTTGTTAACTGTGTGAAGTGATTTGCGTCTTCATTCAATGTATTATTTTCTTACGTGGTATTGAAACTGTAAAGAGTGAGTGGTGCGTTTCAATTATCTGACAGCACGTGAATTTGAAAAAAGATATCAGGAAAACGTTCCGCCACAGATTGAACCATCTTAGAGCTTGGAGTAAATAAATTCACATCATTCTGCACCCTGAGGCAGATTACCACTGGAAAAGAAGCTCATTCACCCTCGAGAAGCATAACAGAACTCAGGAGAGCGTGGCTAAGTAGATATTAGTAACAGCTCGGCTACTAATGACTCAGAGGGCTTGCTGTTAATTTTTCATTTCAAGCACCACATTAAGTGGGACCCAAGGAAGTTATTCTCTTCGCCTTTTCGGAGTTATTGGATATGAATTTCCATAATTTTACGGCTGTGTTTTGCAATTATAGTAATAACGGGACGGGAAACTTAATTTAGCGGGAAGTTTATGGCCTATTATGTTCCTCAATTCTTCAGTATACTTGAAGCGGTAATAGGTCCGAAGGGGAAAACACAAATACAACAAAAATAACCGCTGAAAATGTAGTTAGTATGAAAACTCCTGATGAGTTGTCTGTTGCAGAACAGTCATCAGTTATTTCTTTCTTCACAAACAAAAATCACGTGCGTGTTAGGAAGTGTCACTTAAACAATTGGAAAAAGGGAGTGGTTGAGTTTCTGGATATCTGAAGGTTGTAACAAAATATTTCCTAGCTATTAATTCAAACAATTTGTTTCTCGTTGGAAAACAAGTTATGATTGCGCGATATACATTGGGTTACAAGGCTAACAAGAGAATAGTGGAAAAACGTAACTGGGGTCGATCTCAATGCATTTGTTTGTAAAATGTTCCCAATTCTTTGAGGAATTTAAGGATTTTGAGGGAGTCTATTCGTGGTATTTTTCCCTCAGTCAGCTGGTTTGATCCCAGTATATCCAATTTTCTGTGATGTACAGCATAACACTCCATCAGTATATGGTGTGGTGTTTCTGGATGTTCCCCACAGAATCTGCAGGTGCTGTCCACCTCTAAGCCTAGCTTCCTTAGGTGTTCTTCGAGTCTGCAGTGCTCCTTGGGAAATCCCGTGATTGTCTTTAGACTAGTTTTGATAAGGTTGATTAGTGTCTTCGATCTTGCTCCGTTGAAGTTGCCGAGGAGATCTTTGGCCTGCTTTAGCCCTGAAAGTCTTTGCCAGTATGTTGCTCTCATTGCTTCTTCAGTTTTATTGAGTTCTTCTTGGAAGTAAGATTTTCCAAGTCCGCAGAATGGTTCTGGCCCGATCAGTGACGTTGATGCCCCTTTTTGTGCCAGGGTATCTGCTTGTTCATTACCCTCCACTCCGACGTGCCCCGGCACCCAGAGGAGGATTACCTTGTTGTTCCCACCTAGATCATTAAGTTATGTTACCCGTCTAATTGAAGATTGGCTTCAGTGCATTGTGTGTCAACCTTTGGTGTACGAAAATTGTATCGAATTTGACTTTATGTGTTCTAGGTGTGGTCAAAATAAGAAAAAATTGTAGGAAACAAAAATATAAAACCAAAGCGGAAACCAAGCGTGGAATTCAGTTTTGGCCATGTCCCCCCTACTCATATGGCCATCACACCCAGGCATTCCGGGAGAAATGGCCAATGGCGATTTAGAAATAATTGATCTTCGTAAAATTTGCCTTATGTTAGTCAATTACCTTGAAGATTAATGTTCCAAGTATGATTATGCATTAAAAATAAGTATAGAAATAAGTATCCTTTCATTTTGACAGATTCTTGAAAAAACTATGGCCAACTACCCCCGACTTACCCTATCCATAATACCATAAAAAAATCAAAGTATATTTAATATTTCCACAGGATTATCACCTAAGCAGTCTATACAGCGGGAACCGGGAAAAATTTGTCAGTATAGTATACAGTACATACATATATTCTTCAGTGTAAATTTGTACATTTTTATTTTCATCCTATTTACTTTGCGGGCCACTCCACTATTCCTCTTCGGCCGATATATCTCACAGGATACCCTTCATTTGAATACTGCTAACCGCAAGAAGATAGTGAAGAGGTCTCCATCTTTCAAGCCCAAATGGTCACAGACAAACTCTTTTGAGATACTACTTGGGAGGGTTGAAAAAATAACTCGTCGACATTTACAGTGCAGTACCCTAATCCCATTCGATATTTAAGGGTTGGAGCTAAACCCCCCTTCTCCGTGGGGTTTGAAGAAACCTAGTTGAGAATTTTCGTAAAATATTTTCTAACGTTTTTCACTGGGCTACCCTGTGAACCCGTCTCACTTTGTTTATTCATTCATTAACTTGTTTGGATAACGTTACCTCACAGTAAAATAAAAAAAAAAGAAAAATAATAGAAAATGTCTGTAAATCATCTATCGAACAAAATATCTCCATTGTACATACTACATAAATCACTTTTTTTGGATATTGAGCATAATGCGATCCAAACAGCGTTTCCTCCTATAAAATCATTTTATTTCAACATCAGAGTTTGCCAGGTGAACAATTGTCTGAATATTTGATATTTCCTTCAGCAGAGTTCAAATTGTGTAGCATCCCCAAGGATCTCCATGCGAACCAGCACAATGTATAACATCTCATATGTATTATGCATGAGTACCAACTTACTAGACTCTCCAAAGGAGATTGAAGATGAACTTTACGAAATATGAATTAATTTATGAGAAAATTTGTTAACAATCCGGCTAGTTTGATATGCAAACCTTGTTCAATGTTAATCTCTAAACGAACAGTTAGTGAAACTGTGTTTAGGAAAGCATTGTAGAAATTTAGTTTTTCTTCGAATTTTCATCCAACCCAACGAATACTGGGTTGGTATTTTGAAATCGCTTTACTTTCAGATGGTCTATTACGAATTGAGGGAGGAAACCCGAAGAATTAGACAAATGTTCGGTCAATACTTCAGGAAGGGCTTATTTTTTCGGGAATTTTCCTTTGGAAATTCAATAATCATGGTCATATTACTGCTGTCTATCTATATACAGTTAATATACCTGTTAACTTTCGAACGGATTTGAATTTTGAAATCATTTTTTTTTTGTTAGAATGTCAGTACTTTAGCAACTTTCACAACAAAAAAATGATATCTTTCAAAATGGCATATTGGGCAACCGTAGCATAGGTCCATATTTCTTGAGAGAAAATTTTAACGGATTTTGATATATGAGGATGCTACGAGAAGACATCTTTGCGAAAATAAATCAGGTGGCTTATTAATTTTCAACAAAAATTTCTTTTATTCTCACATGAGGAAAACTTTTAGAAAAACTAGTTAAACAAAGGATATCTGCATTTCTAATTAAACATAAAATCATTAGCAAAGAACAGTTTGGCTTTCAAAGTGACAAAGGTACTAATGACGCAATTTTCACTTTCATGGAAAATGTTTATACTGGAATCAATGGTGGGGAAGTTGCTGCTGCAGTATTTTGTGATTTTTCGAAAGCTTTCTACTGTGTTGACCACGAAATACTGTTGCGAAAACTTCCTTATTATGGTTTCAGAGCAGTGATACTGAGCTGGTCCAGCTCATATTCATCAGGTCGTAGTCAGATAGTGAAAACCAACCATCGTTCAGAAATAGGGATAATATGTAGTGGTGTGCCTCAAGGTTCAATACTAGGGCCAGCACCATTCCTATTATATATAAACGATTTGATGAGTATAGACATCGTAGGAAAATTCACTTCATTTGCAGACGATACTACCATTTTTTGGCATTCTGACAATCCAAATGATTTGGAAAAAATCATATCTACTGATATGAAGGAAGTCAAAAATTGGTGAAACTCAAATCGTCTTTATCTTAATATTTCGAAAACTAATATAGTAACTTCCAGATGTGAGCTTGACAACATAACGCTTGGGGATGATATCATTTTTAGGATTGCATATTGATTGTAAATTAAAATTTGTTCATCATATCAAATCATATTCGTGCCCTTTGTGACTAAATATTATCTGGTTGTTATGCAGTTCGAGTGGTCGCAAATGAGCTGAGTTTATCAGCAACTAAGACTGTTTATTACTTTCTGGTGGAATCTCACCTGAAATATGGGTCTCCAATTTGGGGCGTATGTAGTGGTTATCACTGCAAAATATTCTAGTTCTGCAAAAACGAGCCATAAGACATAATATGTGCAAATAAAAATGTAGAGACTCTTGCAGAATACTTTTTTCTACTCATGGGATTTTAACGATTATTTCGATTTTTATAATGGAATCAGTGTTCTTGATTAAAAAATATTTGGATAAATTTCCATCATCACCATCCCATTATCTAACAATATTAAGCTGCCGATACCAATGACATCAGTCACCTACAAAATGATATTAAACAAATACAGTCTTTACAACAGTTTAGGAAGGCTGTGAATTTTTTTTTAAGTAGTAGACCTTATTATAATATACAAGAATTTTATAATGATGACTTTTAAATATAATTGATGTGATTATTATTTTAAATGTATTTTTATGGACTGACTTGTTAAGTTGAGTCAAACTTATGTACTGTAAATGTTATTTTTTACGATATATTTTATTTATATACCGGGTGGCTACGGAAGTATTGCCTACGGAATATCTCAGTTATTGTATGAAGTAGCTTTGTGAAATTTGGAGCGTCGATATAATGACATAAGAGCTAGAGTTTGAGCATATTGACATGTCGAAGTTAACTTCCGGTCTGACCGGAAGTAACATCAACTTTCTTATTTTAAATGGAAACCCTATTTTTTTTTCTTTTCGCTTTATTCAGCATTCAATTCCCTTTCTAATGACATATCACAAGTTGGTATCTAACCAGAAACTATATCAGAAAAAAATTATTATTGAAATTCACCGAGTAGGCCGTGGAAGCAAAATGAAAAAAAAAAATTGAAAAGTTGGCTATGGAAACCATACGTCACTTGATAACAGTTGCTACTACTGTGATATTTTATTTTCATTCGTCGGCGTTATAAAAAGCCGCCAAAAAAAATATTGGAAAAATTGGGAAAAAAACAATACTCTGTAGGTCCATAACTTAAATTCCTTTCTAATGATATAATAGGAAGTAATTTTTTGAAATGAAATACCAAAAAATCCAATTATTAATATTCAAATAACAAAAAAACAGATTTATCGAAAAAAAAAAAAAAATTCAAATTGATAGGATTAAAGATAAAATAAATTCAAAACAAATGTTCGAAATGCATATCTGGTGATATTTTCATGTAAAACGTTTCTCAACATTTGGGGCGTGATATCTTGGAAAGCTCTACGAACTTTTACTTCTAGCTCATGTAGAGTTGTAGGCTGTGTGGAATACACCCTATTTTTAAGATGCCCCCATAGAAAAAAGTCGCACGAAGTAAGATCAGGTGACCTTGGTGGCCACCTGACTGGACCATGGGTTGTTATAAGTCTCTCTTGAAAGCGATTTTGAAGATAATTTCTCGCTATTCTTGAATTATGCGGAGGGGCGCCATCTTGCTGGAAGTACATTCTCTCAGTTATTTCTGCTGGTAGGTTGTTAATGAATTCCGAAATTTCATTCGTTAAAAAATTAAAGTATCTCTCTCCGGTTAGTTGGCCTTGAAAAAGAATGGGGCCATGAGTTCCAACTATTCCTGCCCAAACATTCACACCATATCTCTCCTGGAAGCCACCTTGTCGAAACCGGTGCTCGTTTTCTATCGCCCAGTACCTGAAACAAAAGACCGTTCACACATTTAGCACTTTACACTTCGACTATCGACAATAATCCAAATAAAGTACAGTAACTACCTTGTATTATTCCTGTTAAATAATCCATTGTTGGTAAATCTTGACTCGTCCGTAAACAAGATATAATAGTTAAATAGGTGATTCTCAGCATTTTGTCGAAGAAACCAATTACAATATTCCAGGCGCCTTTCACCGTCATTTTCATACAAATGTTGATGCAACTGATACTTGAAGGATTTAAATCGATGTTTTTTCAAAATTTTCCTAGCAGAGTACTTACTTATAGCTAATTCGGCGCCAATCTGCCTTGAGGAAATTGTGCTATCATATTGTACTAAAGCTAATACATCAATTTCAGTTAACTCATTAATAACAAATGCTTCTTGGTCTTCGTGAACATCAGGCTCAGTTCTTAATTTTTCTTCAAGCCACTGGAAATACCTTCTTGACGGTTGCTGACTCCCTGGATATCGCTGTAAATACAATCGTTCAGCGGCATAAGAATTTTTTAAACATTCACCATAAATGAGAAGCATGTCAATTTGTTCGGTTCGTGAATAACGGGGCATTTTTTGAATATTCCACTAACTGATTTCGATTTCCAAACCCTTTTAAAATGGCAGAATCAAAAACACTACTTCGAACGTCAAAATAATATGGATAGCAGCGTTCGTGAGAGCTCTCATTTCTTTTTTGTTTCATTACAAAATACATCTTAATCAGCCTACTTGTTAATATTTTGGTTCGAATGATTATTGCAATGGAATGATTATTCTGAATAGCACAAACATCGTCCATAGGTAGATATTAGAATATGTATGGACGATGGCACAGACCAAGTACGTTTATGTTCCTATTTAACCTAGAACCTACAGGATATAATTTATCATTCCACATTATTTTTAATGTTATTTTTGTGTATGGCGATAATCTGTTTTGTTATTTGAAGAATAATAATTGTATTTTTTGGTATTTCATTTCAAAAAATTACTTTCTATTATATCATTAGAAAGGAATGGTTATGCTGAATAGTACAGGCAAGAAAAAGTTGCATGTTCCTATTTAAGTTATGGACCTATAGAGTATTTTTCCAATATTTTTGTTGGTGGCTTTTTATAACGCCGACGAATGAAAATAAAATATCACAGTAGTAGCAACTGTTATCAAGTGACGTATGGTTTCCATAGCCAACTTTTCAATTTTTGGCTTTCATTTTGCTTCCACGTCCTACTCGGTGAATTTCAATAATAATTTTTTTCTGACCTAGTTTCTGGTTAGATACCAACTTGTGATATGTCATTAGGAAGGGAATTGAATGCTGAATAAAGCGAAAAGAAAAAAAAAATAGGGTTTCCATTTTAAATAAGAAAGTTGATGTTACTTCCGGTCAGACCGGAAGTTAACTTCGACATGTCAATATGCTCAAATTCTAGCTCTTATGTCATTATATCGACGCTCCAAATTTCACAAACCTACTTCATACAATAACTGAGATGTTCCGTAGGCAATACTTCCGTAGCCACCCGGTATATATATAAATATTTTTTTACTAGTTTAAGTGGAACTTTGTGTACAAGATTATTCATATTCTTATGACAATAAAGTATATTCTCTCTCTCTCTCTCTCTAAAACCACGCACCTCCTCATTATTTCAGGCCAGTAACTGACTTTTTATTTTCCGGAGAGATGAATCGGTAGGAGGGGCCCAATTCTCAATTACTCAAATATCTGAAATAAGTGAAATTAACATTGTTCTTTATTCTGGATGATGATGTGAAATTGAAAGAGTTTCTAATATTCCTGAACGATTCAAACATTTCCATACTAGAATACATCTATTCTCATACTACTCCCAAATGCTCAAGTCATAGGGCGGGTCAACAATTTCGGCTAGCGTGTCTCAGAATGTCAACAACCCAATTAGAAAGATGTTGGAACGGTTCAATTTCGTGTTCTCCTCAGTTTACACAAGGACTAAATGTCTTTTCCAACACCAACATTTTAATTTAATCGGGGTACATTTAGAACTTGGGTTAAACTAAAACTAAAGCCGCTGTAATGTGGCTCTATTGCAGTGAATTTAATAAAGTAGAGCAGAATTTGGGGAGAGCGGTTTAATTTTCATGAATTAGATTGCTAACAGAATTGCCGAATGATTTTTGTGAATTTTTTAGCTGGAACGAGAAACTCCCATACTCACTTGATGAATTTGAATACAGCCCTTTTCAGTTTATGGAAAATAGAGATCAAACCTGTAAAAGAATAAAAAAAAAATTCAATTGAATATCTGTAAAATGTCAACTATGTCTGTATCAGTCCTAACTTATGAAAAGCGGAATCGAAAAACGGCCTCTCATTGCAGGCAATCCAGTAATTGGTTTTATCCAATACATGACACTATAAACTATAAAATAACACACATGTAAGTTATGGATTATAACTCAAGATCATATTTAACATTTATTTATTACTACTACAATCAGAATTCACATTGATATTGATATTAAGGGAAAACGCCAATGGTTTATTCGAATCTGAAGTCATTGTGAAATTTGTTGGTTCATTGGAATCAGACGTTCCCATATCGGTACAGCTGCTCTGATAGTGCTGAAAGATGCATACATGCATACATATTAGAAAATGTTCTAATCCTTGTATTCTTTCTGCAATTTGTATTTTGTTATGCTACCGTCGAGGACTTCCATCCTTCGTAACAGCGCGTTACGAAATAGCGCTGCAACCAAAAAGCGCGTTACGAAATAGCGCTGCAACCAAATAGCGCGTATCGAAACAGCGCTGACTCTCACTCAGATTTCACATGAATGAAAAAAATTCTCATGAACTCAAATCTCATCACCCACTATACCTATCGAATCAGTGTTAGTATTAATTATCTTCTTGATTGAGTTATTCGTTGCTATGGAAATGTAATTCACAAATAGTACCATTGATACGTTATTTGAATTTTCAAGTTGACAACACTCATCTATCTTCTGTAATCACTGTCAGAATAATGGAGATTTCAAAAACTCAGAAAGGGAAAGATTTACTTGCATATGAAGATTATAGGTATAGACGCGATAAAGTGCATATTCTTTCCGAATCATGGAGATGTGTGAAAGCTACCTGCAAGGGGAGATTGGTTGTTAATTCCGGAAAGCCTAAAGCAACAACTAGTCATAATCATGGACCTGATTTGGCGGAAAATGAAGTATATAAGATGAAGGAGAGAATTCGCGACATAGCGAGAGGCACCGAAGAGCGACGAAGAAATATCATCCACGCATCTACTAGCGGTATTACGGGAGAATGTTCGGTTTCATTACCGACCTATGATGCTGCCAGGACACTCATACATCGCCAACGTCGCAGCGAAGGTATGATACAACCCACTTATAGTTCCGTGAAAGAAATTACTATTGGTGAAAACTACAAATTAACAGTGGAGATAATTTTCTACTGTGGGATTCTGGCACAGAAGACGCCGATAGAATATTCATCTTTGGAGCGTCCGGAAACCTCTCGATTATGAATGAATTCATGAGTATCGATGGCACATTCAAAGTTGCGCCAACTCTTTTCTTACAGTTGTTCACAATTCATGTACTAGTCGATGACAAAGCATTTCCAGATATGTATTGCCTCATGCGCAATAAAACAGAAGAGAGCTAGCTACAAGAGAATTTTTTCCAAATTAGTTAATTTAGAGTCGCTTTTACGCCCTTCTACTATTTTATCAGATTTTGAATTAGCATCAATGAATGCCGTTAAATGTTCATTTCCGAATGCAAAAATAGATGGTTGTTTTTATCATCTTTTCCAAAATTTATGGAGAAAAATCCTACAATCCAAACTGACAACAATGTACAGGTCTGACGAGAATTTTAGAGTTCGCTCCAAGACGCTTCTAGCATTGAGTTGTGTTCCTGAAGAGGATGTCGAACGAGCATTTCATACAATCGCACACAATCAGGATTCCTCAATCTCAGAAGAATTGGCTCTATTGATGGAATATTGGGAGCAAAACTACGTGGGAAGAAACCTGATGAAATTGGAACCTTCTTTTCCTATTTCTACATGGAATTTGTCCGAACGCATAAAAAATCATTTGCCCAGAACAAATAAATAACTCTTTAAAAGCTTGGCAAAATTCTTTCCAACATTCAGTAGATTGTCAACATCCATCCCTTTAAAAATTGATCAATCACTTGAAAAAGGAACAGCATCAGGCTGAAATTTTCACCACACGCTTCAAATGCGGCTTCAGACAGGAAAAGATAAATAACAGCAAATATGTGCAACTGAATAAACGATTGGAAAGATTAGTCACAAATTATAACTTTGACCAAATTGAAGATTACTTGCAGTCTGTTGCCTATAATTTGAGTATTTAATTGTTATATTTTCAGATTTACTTTTTATTGTCCAATTACTTGCAGTCTATTGCCTATAATTTGAGTATTTAATTGTTATATTTTCAGATTTACTTTTTATTGTCCAATAAACCATAGAGATGAATAGGTTTTTTTTCAATTTCAACCATTCTGTATGATTGGCGTTGTTTCGATACGCGCTATTTGGTTGCAGCGCTATTTCATAACGCGCTGTTTTGCTTTGACTAAAATGTAAAAATGCCACTGTCAAGTCATTCTGAAATTTATAGGGTACTGAGACGCAAATCTTATTAATTATTATCTCATAAATAAAAGTTTTGTATGCCACTCGTGTGTTATGTTTCCTGAGTCACTTGAGTATTATACCACTAGGCCTGACGGCTTCGTGGTATAAATCTTTCTCGCGTGATTTATTTTCAACATAACACACTAGTACCATAAATAGCTATTATCATAGTTCTCTATATTTTTTGGGTGCCAATTCCGATTCAGGAAAAATAATCCAAAGCCAGCTTGATTTCTAACTGTTTGTTTATAATTTCAAAATACAGTGTGGCAGTGAAAACATTATTATTTCTGGTTTTGGAGTATACTCAATTCTTCTGTTTCTTCTATCCATCACTCAAGAAGAAATTACAAACATCAAATGCAGAAACTATAGAACACCGCATCACTATTTTCTCTCTATGATTATATACACTAATACATCTTTTCTTTCCACATTTGCAATCAGGATAAAAATCGCCTGGACTAATGCAGTCATAATGAAGCAACCATCATTTCCATGCGCCCCACATCCCGGAAAAATAATGGGAAACAGTAACATTATACATGAAAATGGAATTCACTTATTCGCGTTTTCAAGTGACTGACGACGCTTTCATATATAATGCATTTTTCCAGGCTGATACATCCCTTGTCGTGATTCAATTACGTTCCAAAACTCCGTATACATAACTACATGTCGAAAATAGACAAAATAGAAATGAGCTTCTGGTCTTTGTTAAATACGAAGCGATGTTGTATGTTTCGTCTGCTTTTGATGGAAATACAGTTCAATATAATTGGATGTTTACTGTATTCTTTCCATCTAGACCCCATTAAAAATATGAGATATCCATTTCAGTGGAGACATGTTTTATATTGACTGGGAGTTGGGGAGTGCAGTTAACAACGTACAAAGGTTTTTGGGGTTGGTTTGGCAAGCCTTCGGAAAAAATTCTACATCCTGAGAAATGTAACCACCTCACAATTCACAAATCACAGGATGAATAAATGAATGAACTTCATTCATTAACTGGTAATTCGATTCTCGTATTACAGTATACCGGGTGACCACGAGGTGAGATACGCCCCCCAATTTTTCTATAGTATTGATGATACAGATTTCGAATTTGGTACGTCCATACAGTGTGTCCCGCTTTTCATGAATACACCCTAATATCTCAGTAATTAATAATGCGATTTTCTTGAAATTTTGGTGGTGATTATATGTTAGGTGAATGAAGTATTTTGGCATAGTGAACATTTTCATCGACCATAGGCGTGCGATGTGGGGGGGTAAAAAAAAGCTGTTTTTTGTGAAAGGGATATTAGGGCTCATTTTAGATAACTTTTTTTATCAGAATTAGAATCAGCATCCCAAAAAACCCCCCTATCCATATTTTCGAAATCTCAAGAGCTGATTTGAGGAGAAAAAAAAAATAAATTCACTTTTTTCGTCAATGCACCCGAATATCTGTTAATAGCGATTTTCTTGAGATTTTGGTGGTGATTTTATGTTAGAAAAATGAAGCATTTGGCATAGTGATCATATTCATTCACCATTGGCGTGCGAAGCTGGGGAGAGAAAAAAGGCATTTTTTGAGAAATGAATATTAATGCTTATTTAAGACAACTTTTCTTATCAGATTCGGAATCAACATCCCCAAAATCCCTTTAATTCATATTTTCAACATCTCAAGAGCTGATTTGAACAAAAAAAAAGTTTAAGTCTTTTTTTACTAAGTTCTTTATTTGTAACAGTGGTAACAAAATTACTAATTACTTTATTTTAGATTCTTGTGTTTTCAACATAACTACCTTCTGAAACAATACACTTTTCAACAATTCTTCTCAAACGTACATTCACATTTCTTGAAGTTTGGGGAGTTATTTCCTGATACGCTTGCCTAATTTCAAAGCAAAGTTCCTCTCTATTACGCGGCCGAGTAGCATACACTTTATTCTTCAAATGCCCCCACAGAAAAAAGTCACAAGGGGTAATATCTGGCGATCTAGGGGGCCATGGTTCCAAAGTAGAATTTCTACCTATCCACTTCATAGGGAAAATTGCATTTAAAAAGTTCCGAACTATCCCAGAATTGTGTGCGGGGGCCCCATCTAATTGAAAGATTAAGTTTTGTCTTTGTGATAATGGCAATTCCATGAGAAAATCATAGAGACCATTTTGTGAAAAATTTTGAAAATTTTGTCCGGTTAGGTTATCCAGGAAATAAGGGCCAACAATCCGTTCGTTGAATATGCCACACCACACGTTAACTTTTTCACTGTATTGGTTTTTACAATGAATTACCCAATTTGGATTTTCAGCTACCCAAAACCTACAATTTTGACTAGACACCACACCGTTTGTTGTAAACGTTGCCTCGTCAGTAAACATCATGTTCTTCAGAAAAAGTCTGTCGTTAAGATAGTTACCCTGCAACCATAAGCAAAATTCAAACCGTCGTTCAAAATCACCATTTAACAGAGTATGTAGAAATTTTGGTTTAAATGCCCTAATCCTGTTGCGTTTCAAACATCTCCATACTTTGTTTTTCGTTAAATTCATTGTCCTCGCAACTGCCCTTATAGTCTAGTCTACAAGTGCCATTTAGACCAACTTTTTTCAGCAGTCTCCGAAAATTATGATTGAGGTGTCATTCGATTTTTGAAAAAAATGAAGTTCCGCATGAAAAAATTGTAAAAGTTATTAACAATTAACTAAAAAAAAAAGATGGCTTTAGTATTTTGTAAATATCTCAAAAACTAATTAAAATTTTTTAAATCTAAAAAAAGATTCAAAAAGAGGAGGAAATTTCCTAAAAAAAAGCTCAATTCCCGGAATTGTAGCATCAATATTTATAATTTTCCCAGAGGGATGAAAATACGGCCGAAAACGGGTACTCTGGCTCGGGCAAGCCACATCCACTTTGGACACTTTAACAATAAAAATTATTTTAAAATACTAAATATGAAAATAAAAAATTGGAAAAATTCAGGCACTAACTGAATAGATTAATGAACAATAATCCGCTTGAAAAAAATTTTTATCACAATTTTTCAATTAGTTAATCAATAGTTAATTAATAATTTTTTTCTGCTTGAACATGAACATTGCAAGTGTGATAATTGTTAAACTATAAATTTAAGATTTTTTTCCTCTTTTGGAGCAATTCTTGAAAGGCTTCAGAATAGAACCCCGTTGGAAAAATTAAAAAGTTTTTATTTTTCAGTTTTTTATTAACAATTTTCGTTGTTGCAAAATTAAATACTTAAATTAATCATTGAAAAAAAATTTTTTTTTTTTAAATTATCAATAATCCGTTTTTATGTTATCAGGAACTACATAGAAATAATTTTTTTAAATTTTTATCTCTAATTGTTTAAAAAATTGTTATAAACAAATGCGTTGTTTATAAGATAATTGAAAATTTTTTTATGGAATTTCAATCTTTGATACAAATAATGATTTTAAAAAGAAAAATTGTTCCTTAAAAAAATTGAATCTTTTTTTAGATTTAAAAAATTTTAATTAGTTTTTGAGATATTTACAAAATACTAAAGCCATCTTTTTTTTTTAGTTAATTGTTAATAACTTTTACAATTTTTTCATGCGGAACTTCATTTTTTTCAAAAATCATCTGGATGTCATTCCGAATCGAATGACACCTCAATCATAATTTTCGGAGACTGCTGAAAAAAGTTGGTCTAAATGGCACTTGTAGACTAGACTATTACAGTACCATTTGGGTTGTTTCGAAATTCTGCTAAGATACGTTCGTCGTCTGGATAGTGTCTTTGATTTAAATTGTACCTCCCTGGTCTTATTTTGAAAACCGCTTCAGTCCTTGCGAACAATCTGTTGATTTTGGCAACGGTATCGTGAGAAATTGGTTCTCGATCATGATGCCTTCCATTGAATATTCCAGCAACTTGACGCGTAGATCTTTCATTATTACCAAATAAGCGGATAATCTCTACTTTTTCTTCAGTTGTAAGAACTACTCTTCGGTTGTGTGCCATCTTATTAACAGTTAAGTAACACTGCTTGACTTATTGACATTTCGTACTGATTACCGATGTCAAACAAAAACTTTTGTTTCAAAGCACTCTTTCATTAATTTGCATAAAAACTCAAATCGGCAAGCCAACGGTAACAAAGTGTGCGTATCTTCAGAAATACCTAAATTGTAGTATAAGGGCAGTTGCAAACGATACAGAATATAAGGAAACGAAGGTGTTTGAAATTTAATATAGGATTAGGGCATTTGAAATATAAAGTTAGAAATAAACAATCTATTGAAAAAAAGTGAATTTAATTTTGTTTTCCAATCAAATCAGCTCTCAAGATTTCGAAAATATGAAATGAGGGGTTTTTGCGGTCGCTGATTCCAAATCTGATGAAAAAAATTGTCTAAAATGAGCCCCTTATATCCTTGGAGAAGAAGTGGAGATTATCCGATTACTTGGTAATAATGAAAGATCTACGCGTCAGGTTGCTGGAATATTCAATGGAAGGCATCATGATCGAGAACCAATTTCACACGCCAAAATCAACACATTGTTCGCAAAGACTAGAGCGGTTTTCAAGACAAGACCAGGGAGGTATAATTTAAATCAAAGACACTATCCGGACGACGAACATTTCGAATTTCGAAACAACCCAATTGGTACTGTAAGGGCAGTTGCGAGGACAATAAATTCAACGAAAAACAAAGTATATAGATGTTTGAAACGCAACAGGATTAGGGCATTTAAACCAAAATTTCCACATACCGTGTTAAATGGTTATTTTGAAAGACGGTTTGAATTTTGCTTACAAGGACTTATTGAAAAAAGAGTTGAATAATTTTTTATTCAAATCAGCTCTTGAGATGTTGAAAATATGAATCAAAGGGTTTTTGGGGATGCTGATTCCGAGACGAAAAAAGTGAATTTATTTTTTTTTCTCCTCAAATCAGCTCTTGAGATTTCGAAAATATGGATTGGGGGGTTTTTGGGGATGCTGATATCCTTTTCCCAAAAAAACAGCTTTTTTTACCCCCCCACACCGCACGCCTATGGTCGATGAAAATGTTCACTATGCCAGAATACTTCATTTACCTAACATATAATCACCACCAAAATTTTAAGAAAATCGCATTATTAATAACTGAGATATTAGGGTGTATACATGAAAAGCGGGACACACTGTATATTACTTAAATACGCATATTTTGACTCTATTACCAGAAATTCACCACTTCCGGTTTACCGGAAGTGACACCCTGTACATTTTTTTTCATCATCCGGAAGAACACGCAATTTGTGATAACACTGTTCGTCAAAATTGATAATCGGTTGAAAAATGGCGGAGATACAGTTGATTGTTCAATCGAACAAAGTTGGCCATGAATATCAAACTCAAATCATCACAACCGACGAACGGCGTCAACATTTACGAGAGGAGGTTCGAGGTTAAATACAGCTGAAAATTGAGTTCCTCATGCAATTGCAGCAACCATATTTTCCAACAAATTTCAAAAATTTTGTCAAAACGGAGTATTACCCATAAAGAAATGCTCACAACTGCCATTTCTCACCTAGGCCCCAAGATTTTCCACAAATCCTCCTACAAGTCCATAAGGACATTCTGGCTATGTGGAGATTTTTATCAAGTGTGACTTCTAGATATTTTACATCTGCTGCAAATGGAATGACCTTGTCATTGAAAGAAAGTGGAGTTATAGTCAAGTTCCTAAATTGTAGATAGTGACTCATTGTACATTTTCTGTTTTTTACGGGATTTGAAAGTGCGGAGGGGATGTACGAAAGTGGCAAAGCAAAACTTGATTTGAAGCCAAAGTATCTAGCTTATTTCTGTTCTATATTTTGACCTGCTTTATATGAATTATGAACCGTACAACCGATGAGTCACTATCTACAATTTAGGAACTAGACTATTTCCTTTTTCTGGTGAAGGATATATTCACTTATCAATACGTGGTAAATACGTAGAATTCGCTATCGCTACTGGCTAATTCCATGATGAGTTGTACAATCTCTGTTATATTTTGCCCACGAATTTTCTCGAGTATTGCATCAACGTAATCAAATGGCTTCCCTGGAGCGTCAGAATCGCCAGTCTCAGCAAATAACCTAATAAATTAATTCGCATCGGATTCAATCAAATTCGAATGCCTTCGGCATCAATTCAATTTCTGACCCTCAACGTTCGGAAGGCCGACCTCTCACAATCAGTTCATCTCTAACATTGCTGATGAATTGAATTTTTTCTGTACATTTGTTGATTTTTGGTTACCATTACCTTATTGATATTTTCAACGTAAACATTCAGATATTCAGTGGATACTGTGGATATCAGTAATATGAATATGTAGCATCCGAGAAAATATATTCAGTCATACAGTTCAATATCATTGAAATGAAATTATTTAACGGTAAAAACAAATCAGATTTTTCCTACCGATGAATTCCTTGTTTTGACAAAAAAAAGTCAGTCAGCGATTTAACGACAAAACTGGCCTAAAAAAAATTGGAAGACCGTAGGCGAGAAATGTTGTCCAATGTCAGTTTATCGGGGGTAAATAGGTACATAAGAGATGAATTGTTCATCATATAAAATACATGTCCAATTGTATTGAGGATTTATTGTCATGGAAAACAGTGAAGAATCAAGGGAGTGAAAAAATCGCGAGATCTTTTTTTCTACTTCCCTTGATACTAGATTTTTTGCCAAACACCAATACAATTTGAATACGATTTGAAATTCTAAGATGAAAGAATCATATAAACATAGGTGCAGTAATGATTCGTTTTCAAGATACAGGGTGTCAAAATTTTCAAAAGAAATCGTCGTTTTCGTATTACTATTATTGAACTTTGTTTTCTCTTGTTGGGAATAGACTGAAGCTGCTTTCGTTTCGCATTTTTTGGCACCCCTTGTTTCTTTGAAAATATTGGAGGAAGACTAGCTGAACTCTTTAGGCCCAAACCTTAAAAATAATGAAATATCGAACATTTATAATGTGATGACTGTGATGGTTGACTGTCTCATGTGGGATTTTTTTATAGGAGTAAGTTGTTCCGTCCATCCTTTCTATTTTTTCACCCATCCAATAAATTTTCCTTCAACTATTTATGAAACCATTACCTGCGTGCACTGATTTTTGTTTTTCGAACAATTAACAAATTCTAGAGCTAGAGCAGAATATTGATGAAACGTCATAGTTCGAATTACTGAAGACTGGAATTGAACGATCCTTCACGTAGTTCAAGGCTCTCAAGTTGAATCTTCTGAATATTTGCGGATCTTGATGATAGATCCCTGAGAATGGCAAAATTCACTCTTTCGTCATTAACACGATCTACTTCTCGTTTTACCACCGTATCCTGGATATTTTCAAATTTCAGCAGTTTTTTCTCTGTAGGTTCTGTATCGAGAAAGGTAAGCACTCACAACTTGAATTGTGTGATCTTTCGAAGATCTTTGATTGTGCTATGGCATTAGGGACTTAGCTCTGGATTTCTTCGAATCTTACCGTGAACAGTAAGGTTAACGGCCTAATTTTTTATTTTTTTTATTTTTACGATTCTTCCAGGTTTCCAGAAAGAGGAAACCCCTCAGAAGCTCCTAGGAGCTTGTACGAGCAAGGAAAAGATCCGAGACCGATGGCCGTGCTGGGCTTTGAACCCACGACCTTATGCATGTTAGGCGAGCGCTCTACCACACGACCATCATTGATAGATCTCCGGTGTTCCTGAAGGCTCTGTTCACTTGTACTGAACTCAAACTTGATGTGGAAAAGAAGCAATTCATTCGTATATCTTCCAAATCAAATCTCATTCAAGGAAGCAGTATACAATTAATTGGCATGCAGCTAGATAATAGACTCAACTGGGTCACACATATTGCGGTATTAGCAAAGAAACTATCTAGTATTACTCCTTTTATTCGACGTTCGAAAATTATTGTCAGTATTTATGTTCTCAAAACAAGTTATTCTCGTTTATTCCATAGTCATCTGTCTTAGGTTGAGATTCATGCCAACCTCATAAAGCATTTATTCCTCATGAAGCGCAGTCTCGATCAGATAATGATGAAGAGCTCCGAAAGCGTAGAAGATCAGCAAGATCAGAATAATTATTATCGAATTTCGGAAGTGATCTTTACCTATATTAAGTTACCGAAACACAATCAACATACACTATCTGAAACTTTCAACGTACGATAGAATATTCCCATTCCATTCCTGTGAATTCCCTATACCGGTATCCATTCGAACATTGCCATCACCTCCCAGGATGCCAACGAAACGTCTTCATCTGAAACAAAGACACAAAGCAGATTGCAATAAGCCGTCCCATTGGGAACCGTTCGTATAATATAGATAATAGCGTCGGCGGCAATGTTGCATGTTCCAAAGTTTCAACAGCCGAGTGAAGGACACTTCGTTACAATTAGATACAAAAACTTGCAGTTGTCGACATTAAACACTTCCATTGTTAGACATCGTGATAACTCAAGAACAAAACACTCGCAATATGTACAAGTAAGTTGAGGGACTTTAATGTTTACTCATACACGAGAACGAAGAACAGAGACAGTTCGTTGAAAAACAAACAAGCGAACAGTTGTTCTTGTGGACACATAATTGACTGTACGATGGTGAGATCTCATACTTTTTTGACAGGGTGCCTCCCAATCACTCAATTATATTCTTGAATGATGTGAATCTTGTCCAATGCCTCCGAAATTATTACCTATTCAAATATGCTATGGAACGAGTTATACAAGTGTTCCAAGTAGCATTGGGCATGAAGACATATCAAGACATTTGCTTGAGTGTATCAGACTCAGAAGGCGCCTGTTCTTCGAGTTATAGATTCTACTGAGAACTGTCTGACTAGTAGTTTTTGAACTCTTGAATGTTTCCTGAAAACTAATGGCAAAATTCTGTTTCGATGTAAATAGGGAAATAGGGAAATAAATTGCAGTCTAGTTTCTAGGTATTGTCTCTCATCAGCGCAGAGGTATAGGTCTACACCTATTCCATGAGGAAAATGTAGCCAATACCCGATTTCTGAAGATCATTTGCCATAAATCACATACTTCATAAAGCGGAGAGTGAAACAGGAGATAAAAAATAGGTTTATGGGCAGACGGAGCCACAAGCTGCTATTCTCTTAATCTCGCCAGTAATAGACCCACCATTTCTGGGAATTGGTTAAAATTTGAGAATAGCCTATTTTTTCCGGTTTGTGAACGATATTCCCGAAGTGCGTTTTCCATATGCCGCTACTGCTGGGCATTTAGTGAGCAGTGCCGGACTGGCCTATCTTTGCCAAGTGAAATCTTGAAAAATTGGGGCCACCAATTACCAGGTTCATTTTATTTCATGAGTCGAATACGGAAATTTCAACAAATTATTGGTTTTCCTACTATTAATGATTAAGGTGCAAGATCAGCTCTACACACAAATGAAATAAACACAGAAAGACATAATTAACAAAATATAAAAATAAATACATTTTTAATAAATACAGATCTGTAAGTTCTCTTTTTGATAATATTTTGTTCTTCGCTATCTGCCATCTAAAACATTAATTTCATACTCAATAACAAACTTTGAGCGACCCGATATATAGATTTGTATTTACCTGGCCGCGTTTGCAACTACGCCAAATAAAATTACTTTTGGACACAGGCAGGCTTTACTCTCTGCTGTCTCAGTGTCTCGCATACGACTAATCAGTATTCCAGCGCGCCACGCGCCAAAACCAAAACCGTCCACCGCCCACCGACCATACATACTCGCGCATCACTGTTGCCACGTTGCAAGAGGTCCTCAACAAATCCTACCAAATCGAAAGTGAATATTTGCGTTTGTCATGTTTCTGGCAATATCCAATTTCGACATTTGACCTTTTTTCTTAATTAATTTTAAATTATTGTTTCCATGTCTGTTTTCCAAGGGGCCCCGAGACCCCAAATGGGGGGTGAGCCCCGTGAGATTTTTCTCACTATCTCACCTGGCCAGTCCGGCACTGTTAGTGAGGATGTGAATTGCTGACTCATCATCCTCCAAATCCCATTTGTATTCAGTATGATCCATCAGGAGCCCTATCACCATTCTGATTTCCTTATTGCATGATATTGGTCCCCCTAGTATAAGGAGTATAGTGTCGGTCCTAGAACAGACCCATGGGGATGCCATGATACTTTTTTTTTCAATTTGGTATAATACCATACACACAAACCGTTTGTTGTCTTGAAAAGAGGTGAGATTAAAAAAAATTCCTAATGTTTCGAGGACCTACATCACGTACAAGCTTTTGTAGCTTTTTAAATTTCGATTGTACCTTGTATTTTGAAATTATTATTTTTTTTCCATAAGGAATATCCCAGAAAGGCCCTGTCTCCGGAGCTCCGATACTACCGGAGGGCGCGCTGGTGTGTCATTAATCCCACGTCCGTGCTGTGATTGTAAGTTACCGCTTCATTCGTAGGAGAATATGTCATGAAAACCCAATATAGGACTGAAATTTTTAATGAAAAGATTCAGAGGGAATCTAAACTAGCAATCGCCAAGAAATTTCCTTCGAGAAATGAGCACCAAAATTTCTCGACCGAGTTTTGTTCGCCGTTCTCGAGCGCGATTGGCTGAAGCCAGGCCACGCCCTCCGAACCGCGACTATAAATATAGAGCGCTTTTCGCGTCTCGACACAGTGTTCCGGCTCACTACGATTTGAAAACGAAAAAGCTACGTAAACTCAGCTGAGTGAAATATTGCAAAGTATTGAAAAGTATTGTGAAAAATCAGTATTTTTGAGAATTTCAAAGTATTGAGATATTATTGTACGAGAGTTCCAGAAAGTTATCAAAGATAATTGGCGAAAGAGAATATTACGATTTTGGCGAAATTGTGTTCCAGAAAAGTCCTTCGACGAAGGTGAAAATCGAAAGTTCGAGAGAGAAAATTCTAGAAGTCCGAATATTGGAATATTGGGTTTTCAAAGAAGAAAGAAGATTCCAGAAGGTGTGCAGGCTCAAGAGAGAAGATCTTCGGCCAACATTTTTCTGCTAGGCTAACTTGTGTTTCTTGGAGGGATATCAAGAAAACCAAACATCCCTCCAAAAAGAATTCGTTTGATCGCATGATTGCTGGACACTTTAGTTCTTTTCAGAACTAAAAACAAAGTGTTGAATTTTGGGACTCAGTGCGAGCCCACTACAAAAGAATTCGTAATTTTGAATATTTTTATATTTACTAATCTTACTTTCTCTTTCATCCTAGCCTGGCCTCCACCGCCGGTGGAAGCAGCGGCTCCTTATTGCCTGGATTAGATTGCGTGGTCCCGGAATCTATGCCAGGTGATGCCTACCGGATCACTGGGGTGAGTCTTCCGTTATAAGACAAGCCATTGCACTAAGGTGAGACGGGGCGGTAAAGCGCAACTTCTCTCCCGGCAGAGACACGGGTAAACTCCCTGGTTAGGCGCGTTAAAACACATAGTTTTATTTTGTCAGATTTTTGTTCAGCTATCTACTAATCAAAAAAATTCTCTTTCAGCTACACTGGTAAGTCAAATTAGGGACTCTAGGGCTCTTGCTAGGAGTAGGCTAGATTATAGAAACTATTTGGTATTTTCCCTATCATATTGCAGATTTTCTCTTTGTAAAAAAATGGAGAGATTCTGGGCGGCGAGAATGAGGTCGAACCCGGAGCTGGCCGAGGCACCTCAAAATAATAATTCTATTTTTTTTAACAATCACACCAACTCCCATTCTCGACAAATACTACAAGGCTTTTGAATGTTACCGTTGGTTTTGTGGAACAAGATGACTCTATTGTTGGTTGTCTGACCTATCCTTGCTCTGATGAGAGGAAATAACTTCGAAACATAAAATTTAAAAATTCTTTAAAAATCGTCTTTTTTTGAGGTTTTGCCAGATTTTTTCCGAAAAATGCAGCAATGCAGTCGCATTGAGAAGCAATTTTGGGTTTTTTCAATATCATTTTGATAGATTTTCGACACTAATGACAGTTAATCTCACTACTTGGCACTTGAATCAGCAAACGAACGTCACTTCGTTTGACAGTTTATAAACATTTTCACGATTATTTTTTTCGTATGATTTTCAACCAATCAGAATGTCCAATTCAGTTAAGTTACCTCGTATAATTTCGATAATACCTGATTATACATAGAGTAGCTCCACCAATCGAAAATTTTAAAATAATTTCATTTTCATAGTAACCACATCGACATCAATATACAACAAACATAACTGTCAAATTGTGACGTTTATCGAAAATTGTTCAAAAATGAGTCGATTCGGAGATTTATCATCAAATGCAATAGACGAAAGTATACAAAATACTGAGCCTCATAATACAGTGAAAACAAAAAAGTACGTATGGAAACAATTTCTTACGTTTTGCAGTGAAAGAAACTATGTGCTAAATGAATCAATTTCCATTGAAATGATAGCGTCCATTTTGAAAGATTGGGCTTTCAATATGCGAAAATGTAATGGAGAAAATTATAAAGAAAATGTGGTTGAAACGATGTGGAACATTACGGCAAAACAAGTACAAGAAATATATATGAAGGAGTTTAATAGAGTAATTGATCCATTCTCTAGTCCCATATTTTTAGCCGCACGAAACGCAAGAAATTCAAAAAGAAGGGAACTTCAAATGTTACCGGACAGGAGAAAGGTTAGTGCATCAGCATTTAAAGATAACGAATACATAGCAATGATAGAATCGTGGGATGAAAATACACCGGAAGGATTACAAATAAAATTTTTCTTAATTGCTTCTGTAGAACTTGCGTGGAGAGGAAATGAAGGAGCGTCATGCTTGACTCATTATTTTCAAAAAGAAACTGGAAATGATGATACTCCAACTGGTAGAATAAAATAAAATCCTATATTTACCAAAACCACACAGGGAGGAGCAAAATCATGTGCTAATAATAATAAATAGCTTGTACCTAACCATAATGAAGTGAGTCGTTGTCCAGTGAGACTTCTAGATAAGCTAATGATGAAAAGAAGCGAAAACATCAATATTAAAACAGGTTATTTCTGACAGTAAATCCCAACTGGAAAATAGAAAAAACCCTTGGCTGGTACAAAAATATGCCAATTGGAGTGCATGAAATTAGTAAATGGACCAAAAAGTCTGCAGAATTGGCAAATTTGAATATGACAAACAAAGAAATTTTCAAATCATTCTCACCGAGCCACTGCTGTTTCACAATTGGCAAAAGCAGGTGTATCGGAACAAGAACTTATTAAAATAACAGGACATGGTAATAGCAATTCTATCAAACCCTACCTACAGATAGATGAACAACATCACCAAAACATAATAAATAAGAAGAGATCCAATTTTAAAAACGCTGCAGGTTCAAGTAATAACACCACGTTTCCTGCGCCGAAAATAACTCAGTTAAAAAAAACGTAGTATATAATAATTGTAACTTTCATTGCACCAATTTGTATTCAAATTAATAAATTGTTTATATATTTACTTAATTCAATCAAAAAATAATCGTATCAAATACAATACGTACTTCAAAATAAATAAGGTTATACATCTCAAACTTCCTGCATTATTACAAATCGTGTCAGTTTGACAAAATAATAAAATATTTAAACTGTCAAACTGACACTCTTTATAATTATGCAACAAGTTATCGATGTATAACCTGGTTATTTTGAAGTACTTATAGTATTACTACTGATTATATCTGAACTTCTCTCTATAACTATAATCAATATGGACTCTGCTAGCAAAATTCCAGTATTTTATTAACATCATCTATCGTAGAAATAATAGCATTTCATACTTGAGATCAAATACGTTTATTTCGTTCGTGAGATTGCCAAACTCTCACCTCACGAAAAAAAGAGTAGGTATTTTTATCTCTTGTTGAAAAATATGCTATTTCGCGTATTTATTTAAGTGTGAAACTAGCCTACTATTTCTGTATTGGTTCTCCTTCACCGTGTACGTACCTGCGAATCGATTCACGAAGCTTCCACTCAAATGGACCATCGTTTCTAATAATCCGAAGAGCAAACCCCGCATTCCTCCCATCTCTACCGAAAATTCTCAACTTCCCTTTCAAGCTTCCCGTAGAGTTCGTTGATGCATGCAAACATTCAATGATAAATTGCTACCCCAATTCGAATACCTACTAATATTCGGTGGGGTAGCAGCCTTATCAGAAATTCTCCGCTTTTAAACATTATTGAGACCTCTCTGCGAAGCCTTATGTATAAATGATAGCGCAAGCGGCGCTCCATCCATAGTCAGTACGACGTTTCGATTGTGTGCTGTGGCCATTGTTCACCAGGAACACTTTCAGTGTTTATCCAGGGGCGCCGACGGGTGCCATTTGCAGTCAAGGGGTAGTCAACGAAGTGAGAAGTACCAATTTATGACGCAAAAGTCAAAGATGATTCAAAGATGTAGACTTTACGATATTGTAGTCAAATAGTTCTACTGAACATGAAGCAGTATCAGCTTTTATGAATTGGCTAAGGCTTTATCGGCCAAAATTTTCACTATCACTATTTTGATTCGGGTTTGAAGGCCGTCGTGATTTGGAATAGTTTCCTAACGTTTCGCTAGCGTGAGTGGCTAGCTTCCTCAGAGGTCTGTTTATCTTCGTTATTCTCCGATGACTGAAGTAGGTCTTCCTGACGTCTGCATCCTCCAAAATAACCCATAATCAAAACAACCCATAACAAATGAATGAATTTCATTAGGAGAGTTCTTTAGAATTTGATGACATCTTTAGGAAATAAAACGGCAGACTTTTTGGCTTACAACTCTTACTCTTCCGTTTCAAAAAAACCTCTAGTTCATTGAACTTGGTGATATCTCGTTCCACATGTATAGTCACCATCAATTTTAGCGTTAACCATTTAGTACATGAGGAATTCAGACTATACGTTTCTGCCTGCAACGAATAAACACAATTACTACCAAAAAAACATAGAAAATACCTTACCAGTTCTTGAAAATATGCCAGAAATACAGTTTCAGGGGCATCTTTTGGCATAACATTTTTCCGTGTCAGCTACTCCAGATATATATTGTATTCTTTTTGGTATACGGCTTCAATTTCCGATGGAATTGATGATTCTCTTATTTTTTCAGCTCTTTTCAAAATACCCTATATTTGGGATAGAGAACACGTTTTTAACGCAAACACAGCTTGATAACAAAGTTATGTTTGTGAACAAGTAACATAGCGCAACAAAATAGCAAGTAAATAGCGGTACCTTATTGGTACAATTGTACATTTATTCCATTTTAGAAATGAGTAAAGTTTCAAAAAATCACAAGAACCCCTGATTCCTAATCATAATAATGAATTGGCGGGAAATTATCCATTTTAACACTGGTTATTTGAATAATACCTTAATAAAAGAGAGTACATTCTTCCTTATAGCAAAAAAGTCAAAATCGTCAGATTTTTTTGAGCGGGTGGAGGACAACTATAATTATTCTCTGTCATCACTTTTGTCTCACTTCGTCCACTCCATTCACATGATATCTGGAAAAGTTACGTTATCTATCGATTTTCAGAAAAATTATGAGTCCAGGTTCCCCCTACTTGACGCCCCTGTGCTCCCAAGCGAGCATTGAAAACGAGCGATGGCAAAATGTTCCCTCTCTCTCTTTCTCCATGTAGCTCCATGTAGCTGTAAAGTAGTATTGGTTTCAATGAATTAATACCCTATCTACAAATCACTTCCAGCAAACAAAGGGCCGAATGAAATATTGTTATTTGAGTTTTGAGCATTTTGTTCTCGATAACTTATTCACTTTTCAGCTATCAGTATTTGACATGGAGTGCAGTCACGATTTTCTGCCCGGACGAGTGGAAAAAATTAATTGATGAAATGGGCTGGAAGTGGCTAACAGGATTTTTTTTGTAGTTGATTTGAAACGTAATTTTATTTGGATATTCACCACGTAGGTTGCTACATAAAATGGCTGGGAGTTTCTTTCAATAATATAATAACGATTTCATTAGTGCCAGTCAAAGTTGTAAGCAAAATTATCATCTAGTCTTCCGCTCCTTGTTCTATCAACAAATCGGACAAATTGATTTGTTATCTTGTGGCAAAAGAACAAGACTAATGATGACATACTATCAAACTTTTTGGAAGTCATGCTGGTTGGAATTGATAGAGGAATGGTAACTGCCGTGGTCATGTTATACTACTCCAAGACTTTTAATCCATTGGAACACCTACAGCTCTTGAATAGTTCAGCATGTATCTCTCAGATCGTCAGCAGCAAGATAGGATTTTACTTGAAAATAATATGATATATTCAGACGCTATAAATATCTCAAGCGGAGTACCTCAAGGGTCTTTGTTGGGTCCATTACTTTTTGTGATCCATACAGCTGACGTCACCTTGACTATGAACTTTCACATTTATCGATATGTCGATGAGAGTCAGTATGTCATACATTTCTGCCCAGCAAACAAAAAAGGCAATCGATCAAATAAATAGGGTCTCAATTGTTCTGGAAGAATGGTCTGATGAAAATTCTCTAAACCTCAGTCCAAAAAGACGATAACAATGTTTATGCACTAGCGGGCGGTAAAGTACACTTTACCGCCCGGTTCGCCGGGCGTAAAGTGGCCCGCGGGCGGTAAAGTAGACAATATACTAAAATTGTCCATAGATCATTTCACGGAAGACCTACCACGAAACAATGAATTCAGTTCAATAAAGAAATACTTATTTAACAACTTTTATTCATAATCTTCATTTTTGCTCTATAACCCTGAAAATTAGAATTTTATATTAACTACGCAAGTGTTACAATTTTGAATATTGAGGGTGGGATATTCACATTTCTCCTGAAAATAATTATTCCCTTTTGAAACATCCTCACCACTCATTTTAGATGTGGAAAAATATTTTCCTTCAAAATTCTGAGTAATAACTCGGAATTTTAAATGAGTCGGAATTTTGGATTCAACATTCCGACTTATATCTAGGAATTTTAAAATTCCGAGTTATAACAATGAATTTCACATCAAAATTCCGAGTTATAACTCGGAAGTTTAAAATTCCGAGAAAATTTATTTTTCTTTAAAATTCTGAGATATAACTCGGAATTTTAAACTTCCGAGTTATAACTCGGAATTTTGATGTGAAATTCCGTGTTGTAACTCGGAATTTTAAAATTCCTAGATATAAGTCGGAATGTTGAATCCAAAATTCCGACTCATTTCTCGGAATTTTAAAATTTTAAAGTTTAAAATTTCGAGTTATTACTCAGAATTTTGAAGGAAAATATTTTTTATTTTAGCTGTCCCTTCCAGGGCTTCGTAGTAATCACCTTCACATTATTTTCATTGCGCCATTTTATGAACTCATTATACGTCTTTTCGTAAAGTTTCTTTGACTTTGTTGGTAGCAGTTCGAGTTTGGCACTCTCAGCCGATTTCAAAACTTCCATTGGTATGTATACATTATGTTCTTCATCTGATGATTCCATAATTTTCGTGTTGAGTTCACTTACGCACTTTTTCAGATAAACTTGAAGATGACCGTTTTCCTTGTTTATTGAATTTGTTGCTAGACAACAACCAACTTGCTTAACAACGTCATAATTAGGTGGGTATATACTGGGTATTCAATTTGAAAAAATTAATCTATTTCAGTATATTGACACGATAATTGCGATATAAATATTTATACAGTGTCCGCCAAAATCTTGGAACCATATGGAAAACTTTTTCATTAATAGTTTCTCAGAAAATGTCATTCTTCATAAAAGTTAGTTTCCCATGCTGTTCCAAGATTTTGGTGGACACTGTATAAACCGCTAGTGCATAAAATTTTGTATGTATCACGTGCGTAAAATGCGTATATGGCCTTCGGCATTATCCACGCCGCAGGCCATAAACGTCTACTTTACGCCCTTGATACATAAATAACTATTATCAGTACTGACAGAGTGCAAAAGTAAATTAAAATTGAATTCATGAATCTAGCAAATGTCTTGGATTGGCAACTGATATCTTGTCTCCATTTCCCGTGTGGACAATTTGTTAAAAGCTCTTTATGGACGATTAGGAACACCTTGAATTCCAATACATGCTTTCCACTTCAATAAAATTGAAACTATTTCTTTAATAAAATGCAATTGGGAAACCAATCTCAATTTGTGTGTGTATAGTGATTCAGGAAACCAAGAAGTAACCCTTCTGCTCAAACAGGTGGTTGAAAAAAACTGAAAATTTGAAATTTCCACATGCTGCTACAAGCCTTCTGTGTCATAAAGTTTGTTAATGAACAAAACTGGGAACGAAATGAACCGATATAAATGTAGATGATATGACGCGATATTTGATCTGATGAAAATATTATCGAAATTGTTTGAAGTATAATAGTGATTGAAATCGATGTCATACCGCTGTCCAACTGCTATCTGATGATACGGTAGGACTGAATTCAACTGGAAATATTGAATAATCAACTCGATTGAGGGATATTGTAACGAATCTGAACAGATGAATCGAATGTATTCGTGGTAGAGTATTCAGTTGTGTGCTGAAATGAATCGAGTTCAATTGATTCTAGAAAAGTGACAGGTATTTATCATACATAATAGCGAACTGTAAACACAAAGAGTCATTCAGGACTGTCATAATGTTGACTGCAATTCAAATTATGTTGTTAAAAATATCAAAAACAGAAGATATTTAGTACCGTAGCACAAGAACATTTCAAGAATATTTTGGATATTGAATATAGTTTTCGAATGTTGGCATGCCTTGGGTTAGTTTTATATGCATATATGTGCAAATAACATCATTCTGAACACTGTTGCTCTTTGTGACGAAGCCTCGACAGTAACTTTAGTGGATCAGTCGATTGTCGATCAACTGCAAATAAAAGGAACGAGAGAACGAAGATTCGATGTGCTTTGATTTAGAACTAATAGGAAATTTTGAGGGAGCAAAAGTATTTCCAATGAAAAATGTTCGATCCGTCAATAATTTATCATTGCCATTTTAAGAAATTCAATCTGATGATTGGCAAAAATACCCTCATCTAAACGGATTACCGATTCAAGACATTAAATCTAGACCTATGATACTAATTGGTCAAGTCAACATACGATTGACAGTTTCGAGAAGATTGGTACAAGGTCCACCTAATTTACCACTTGTGACGAAGACACACTTGGGATGGATTTTACATGGAAGCCTCGGTGAACCAAGTTCCGATAATTATCATATGTTCCATATCTGTGACAAAACTATGAGTACCAATGATGATCTTCACCAAATAGTAAAAAACTCCTTTGCACTAGATGCATTTGGACTTTCTGTTTCATCAAAATTGGAAAAAGATAAGAATGAAGAAAGAGCTCTAGCTATTTTGAAATCCACAGTCAAGAATGTAGAAGGAAGGTTTGAAATAGGTCTCCTATGGAAAGAAGATGAAGTAAAGATGAAGTAAATCAGCCGCTTTGAGACGACTTCTATGTGTAGAAAAACAGATGGCGAAAGACATGTGTAGACAAAAGTATAATGAAATCAACAAGAAATATTTACAGAAAGGTTATGCTAGAAAGCTAAGTAAAGAAGAAGCGATAAAAAACGGACCAAAAACTTGGTACCGGCCGAACTTTGGAGTAACTAATCCAAATAAACCGGAGAAGCTCAGGCTAGTTTTTGATGCTGCGGCAAAATCGCATGGTATCAGCCTGAATTCGCATCTTCTTTCCGCTCCAGATCTTCTGCAACCTATGATAGCGGATTTGATGAAATTCAGAAAAAGAATGGTAGCCTTTTCTAGTGATGTCCGGGAAATCAAGTTGCCATCAGACCCGATGATCGAGATTCTCAACGTTTCTTATGGCGAGATGGAAACGCAAACCAAGAACCAGACATTTACCACATGCAAGTTATGATTTTTGGGGCAACATATTCACCTACCTGCGCCCAGTTCGTTAAAAACTTCAATGCGGAAATGTTGGACCATCACAAAGAGTCATCAGTGCCATTACGAAACGCCATTATAGAATTAGAAGTGAAACCAAAAACTGGAATTTTGAAACGCCCCGTTTCCAAATTGGGAAAGGTTGCTGACTGAGAGGTTCCTATTCGAGGGGAAAGAATGTTAACTCGTCAAGTTACTTTGCTCATTTTGTTTATTTTTTTGATCACTTTTGTGGTTGTAATGATAACGATTGTCAGTTGAAATAGTTATTAGAAATAAAAAAGTCATTTTCAAGTCAGTCAGACTTTTTGTCCAAAATAGGTATTTATGCAACAAGTGCAAAAAGTAAGTGTTTATTGCACTCGACGTGAAATTGTCCGACGAGGCCGTTAGGCCCAGTTGGACAACACGTCGAGTGCAATAAACATTTTTTGCACGAGATGCATACAACATTTTTTCTACGTTCATGCAAAAAGCAAAAAATTATTTATTAAGGTGCGGCACTAGGTGAAGGAAAATGAAATACGCAATTTAAATAAATAATTATTACTATCGATTTCATCACCATCTAGTTTTCCATTAATAATACTCATTTTGAAACTTTCAGTTCTGTAATTGTTAGAATCAAATTTTGACTGACGTTTATACAACCACAGTTGCATTATAAAAATCAAAATCATAATAGCCATGAGCGCGTATGTTATCACGAGGTGTGGTCATAGTACAGTTTGCTCTATGCTGGTAGACGGTTTAGAACATAGCGGATCGGTTTTGATTATGGAGTTATTCACGGGAAGGCATTGTTTGTTCAACTCTGACTGCTAACATTAACACAAAATAATATACAATAGGTATGTAGGTGTTTGAAACGTATGGGCAATCTCACAGAATATCTGCTAAATATGTAGTGGGTTTGAACGTTTATGTTTATCATGATGACAGATGAGTGCAATAAAGAGCTTCTTTTTCCACTGAATATAGTTCAATAAAGTTTTGCTTTTTGCATGAATGTAGAAAAATATATAAAAAGTTGTCAACCGTATTTAACAATATCCCTCTATAAACCTTCTACTGAACTTGAATATTTTCATGTATTTACCTTGTAAGAACATTTTTTTCTTGAAGAGTTTTATTTGCCTAGGGGTGATTTAGGGACACAATATCCTGAAGGATAATCCTTATTATCATCATTTGCCCATACTATTTTGAAAGCATACTACAATATAAATGAACAAAATCGCAGTCTTCATTTTGAATTTAAATACTAAATACTGCTTCAAGCTCATTATGAAATTGGGAAATATTTTGTTATATTGTCATGTTCAATGTTATGCTTTCATCGTCTGACTTCAGCTCTAAATCGAAATAATTTGATTATTAATTATTATTATTATTCCTTCATTCATAATGGAGTGAGAACTCAGGTGTACTTTTGAGGATAATCATCATAAATATGTGAATGTATAGAAAAATTTTCCGAAATCAATAGTTTAATCCAAAAACAATATTCTCTTTGTACACAGAATATCATGGAAGTGAAGAGTGTATGGGGGGGAAACGGAAATGAAACTCTCCCAAGCAGATGCGAACCAAGACTTTTTCTTTGGGGGAGCCCATTTAGTAATAGTAATAATAATTTTATTTCTCTTGTTGAAAAGCATAAATACAGTAACAAGGAAAGCGTCACGAAGTTGGTACTTGGAATTACGTAAAAAATAAAAAATACAATGAACAAACATATGTCACAACATAAATCTGTAAAAACCACAGAAATAAACATTCATGTAAATATTTTAATTAAAAGAAGAAAAAATCAACATATGTCACGAAATAGAACAAGTCAACAAATAATAAATATAAAACTAGCAGTCGATGCCAAAACACCAAGGAAAAAAAATGAATATAAAATCTGTAAAAAGCTCAGAAATGAACTTATATGTATAATTATCTTAATTGAACGGAATTGCGAATCAACAAGAAAATAGATAAAATCTGTAAAAAACAGAATACTTTAAAATGATTCTACAATTAAAATTCAACGAGAGTGTAGCATTTTTTTTCAACGAGGGCACTCTTCAGTCTTGATATAAAACTATCCATATTTGGTGCAGATTTGATACTATCATCAAGCTTATTAAAAAGTTTTGGCCCAAGATATAGATGGCTTTTTTTGATATAGAGTAGTTCGGTGCATATTGGGTATCAGTAAATGCCTAGAACGAATTTAGTTCTGATGCTGGTTTGTTGCGAAGTTAAAACCCGTTACCACAGACGCGGAGTCAAATTGACGCCGCGCCGTCCAGGTTTCGAAATACTGATTTTTTCTGACATACGCCATCAAGATGCTTATGGGCTGCAGTACCTTCTCAGCTTTCAGTGTGAATTCGGCATCCGAGATAGGGTGTTGATTACTTCATAAGTACATGCTAAAATTTCGCAGTGGTCAAATTGACGTCAGGTCTGTATATACGTGATATTTTTTGTTTTAGGAGCGTGATTATTTATTTGTTTCATTCATTTGTTCAAGCGGGGGCAAGGTGTTCGGCAAATGAACGAAAAAAACCATCCCATTGTTGCATTATATGTAAAATTACAATTTGTATGGAATTTACCAACAGGGTATGCATAGATTGCGCTGTTTGAAATAACGTCGAAAATATCCCTTGCAGTTTTTCTTATTTTATGTTATTTTAATAGTTTTTTAATTCTTAAGTATTCATTTAGGTTAATATTTACTGAAAGAGTTTTTTGATATTTAAAAAAAAAATTTTAGGTACACCATGAATCCCTATGCGAATGAAAAAGCAAATAAAAAAGTTGTTCTCAAGTATATCCTGATTCAGTGCCTATTGAAATAAGAATATGTGAAATGTAACATTTAATAGTGATAAATGGCTAATAATTTGTTAAAAATAGAAATAATTTGATTTTAAAATGTATTTTGCGTGTTTTTAAACAATGGTTCATTTTGACAACACGTCTGGGTTGACGCGCTATAATTTTCACGTCTGTGGTTACGGGGTGTATCCTTATATACGTAGATACAAACTTGAACTGGTGACGAGACTGATTCCTCTGTAATTTTCATAAGATTAGAGTCGCCGTTTTTTAAAATTGATAACACAGGTGCTGTTTTCAATCTATCGAAATTTTATCATGGCACTGTAATTTTTATATTTTTTTACATACTCAATAACGTCATTCCCAGAAATTGGACGCAAAAAAAGAGTGTTGGGGCATATTTTCATATTTCTTTTCCTAAAATTCAGATTGTTAGCTTTCTGCTGTGGAGTTTTTGTAGTCGAGTAACTATTGAAATTGTTGGCCACGTCGGTTTCAAAAACTTCAACGACATCTTCGCAAATTGTAATAACATTGGAGAAGCTAAGTTTTCATGTACACGAATTATTCGTTTTTCGTACGAAATCTATCAAAAGCAGTTCAAATAAATACAAGAAGTTGAAATAAAGTCAACTTGTCCGAAATTTTAAAGGGAAACAATGATCAGTGCGGTTATGTATGTTTGTTTCCAGGCATATTGAAAATTTTAATGTTAAATATGGGTAGCAATCTCATGATTAATAATATAAGGATAAGAACTGCCGCAATATTTTATATTTTACCGATTTTGTTGACGTATTGAAGTTTTGAATTGAAGAAAAAAAGAAAAAAGACTCCCAAATGTTTTTGGGTGGGACCTATTTTCAAACTACGAAAATTACAAGGCAATTACCACAGCTTAATTATCGAGCTGAGGAATTTACTTGAGAATATGGACGGTAAATTAGGGGGTTGACGTTGAATATTTCATTTATTCCGTGAAGGCATTTTGCACAAACGAAAACCGCTCAAAATATCATTCGTGCGGAAAAGTGATGTTTCTTTCATATTTCCTACGAAAAGCCGAAAATTCGGATGCATGAAAACTCAGCTCCACTCGGAAAATAATTTACTATTTGACACATGGTCTTAGACTTGTTTGTTTTGATGATTCCTCTATCCATATCTTTGAAATATCCATTTACTCTAGAACATTCAGAGTAGAAGAGACCAGTTCTTTTGATTCGTATATTTTTTGGGTGAGTTAACTGACATTGAATTATTTTTTAAGTTTTTGAAACCGTTTCAACTGAGAAGCAACCTCGTCATAATATTGGAGTATGTAATGAAATATATCATAGGCCTTGTTCAGACATCTTTCGTTGCAGAGCTCACTCCACAATTCGTTATTTGAAAGTACTTTGAAATTATCAAAGTATATATCAGATGATAAATCCGTATCTCTGCTATGCCCGGTATACTATTGCGCTTGCCTATCGTCGAAGGGAATTTGCTAGGGTGGCAGTTATATCGAAAACGACAAAAAACGGTGCAGATTTTCCCGAGTGGTATCTCTGTGCATAAAATATACTTACATCCCAAAAGTTATACTCTTCCTCCTCCACTGTGTGCGCCCTTGCGCCCAAGCGATAAGTGGATTGAAGAAAATGCCAGGTATAGTAGAATGAAATTTCTTTACTGGAATACTTCCAGCAATAAAACAAAAAAGCCCCCCCTTACCCCTCCCCGTACACCCATTAGACTCGAGCATTCCATGAACGATAATCAAGATTTCCACCAGAACGGATTTCTCACAATACCTGCTTCAATTATTTCCCAATTACCTGTTAATTGCATGTAAATTATCATTCTTATGCAAACAAAATAACTTTCCAGCGGTAATAGCAAATCTCGAAAGCTGAGCATTTCGTTACGGAGACGTCTCAAATTCATTTTCGGCGTTCAGTTTGTTTCATTGTAAAGTACAACGTGTTTGTTTTGTTGCAGATTACAATAAGGATAGCTGAAAAGGCCAATCATCTTCTTCTGCTTCCGGTAAGTTTATACTTTTGTGAGTTTCATGGGGGTGTCAAGAATTCGCTCATATTAAATGTTGTTCGTCAAAAGATGCCAGTTATTTTCATTACCCAAAACGCCAACTTTGAAAGCGTAGCTTGAGATGAAATGCTGAGCTTTCACAATCAGATATTTGTCACAAAGAACCGTGAAGTAGGTGGAATCAGAGCAATAATATGCTGCCCATAAAAATATGACAATATTTGATTTTTTTGTTTTGTTCGGTATTTGAAGACAATGTTTCACTTTGAATGACATTGTTTGGATTTCCTTTGGCTACAAAAAAGAGAAAAGATATCTCCATGGTTTCATGTCACAACGTTTCGATTGTTGGGTAATTACATCGTTTTCAAGTGATTCCTACCATGCAGAAATTGAGGCGAATAACTATTTACTTCTTCTTACGAATATCAAATGTGATCTATTCAAATGCGTGTTCATACATTGTCTTATATTGAACCGTTCTTGGAGATGAGAGGGTTGGTCAAATGATTCAGAATCTGCTCATCGTGATGATTTCAAACTCCTGAATCAATTGGCGTTTGCTAAATTGCTCTATCTCGAACTGTTCTCGAATTGAAGAGTTTATCTGGACTTGATATATTTCATCAAAAAATCTTTTAAAATTTTGTCAAATCTTCAAAATCTATTTTTGTGATATGATTTAGAATCAGTTCGTCGTTGAAAAATTACCATTGAACTTTTTCGGAAATTTGATAATGCGAGGGAATTTTCGACGTTTTATTGCTTTTTTCTGCTAAATATTTTGCTTATCTGAGCATATACGAATCATTAATTTCTGGAATCAGCATGAAATTTTGCGTATACAGGGCAATTCAAATTTGACCCCCACCATTGGGATCTCCTAAACTACAGTAGATACGTCGAAGCTTAAGTTGGGGCAAAGTTGCGTATTCTGGTGCTTGACAAAATACTGTTTTGAAACTTGGAAAATTCCGAATATTTCCGGAAATATCGGAAAAAAACTGAAAATCGGAATTTTCGTTTAACTTATTTTTTTTCTATCGTTATTTTACAACATAGCTCAAAACCAAAGGTACACTTTCATTGATACTTTTTTTCAGCTACACGTTTTCATGTTCAGATTTACTATCCGACGTTTCGTCTTCTGGCATTCATCATCAACTTTTTTTTCTCTTAGGGGCGCCATATTGGTTTTTTATACAGAAAAATATTGATTCTCATTCTGTTTTATTGATTCCGAATAATGTTCTTTCTATCCGGCTGTTGTCTTTCCGGATATAATTCAAAATAAATTTGTGTTGTTTTCGTACTATTCCCATCAAAGTTATAATAAAGTTTCAACATATCTCGTTTTACTTCATTTGAGAATGAGGACATTCCGACTGAAGTATTTGTGCAAACTTATGATGTTTAATGAGTTCCGACAACTATTGTTTATTAAACAAAATTTTTCGATGGAGTCATGACCATCTGGTTTTTTTAATATCTGTGGTTTCAGAAGTGCAAATCATAACAAATTATACATCAATGAAATCAGAATGAGAATCACTATTTTTCTGTATAAAAAACAATATGGCGCCCATAACAGAAAACAAAGTTGATGATGAATGCCATAAGACGATACGTCGGATAGTAAATCTGAACATGAAACGTGTAGCTGAAAAAAAGTATCAATAAAAATGTACTTTTAGTTTTGAGCTATGTTGTCAAATAACGATAGAAAAAAATAAAAACGAAAATTCCGATTTTCAGTTTTTTCCCGATATTTCCGGAAATACTCGGAATTTTCCAAGTTTCAAAACAGTATTTTGTTAAGCACCAGAATACGCAACTTTGCCCCAATTTGAGCTTCGACGTATCTCCTGTAGTTTAGGAGATCCCAATGGTGGGGGTCGAATTTTAATTGCCCTGTATAGTGCGAATTTCAAGTGAATCTGGTGATTCTGTACTTTTTGGACCCCTTTGGAGTCAACTGTTCCTTAATTCGAAAGACTTATCATCCACAGACAGTAATGATTGATTCTGAATCGATTGGCGTTAGCAGAATTGCCCTATCTCGAACCGTTCTCGAATTGAATAAATTATCTGAACTTGACAAAAAAGTTTTTCAAAACTTTGTCAAATCTTAATCGAAATTTTTTTTGTGTTATGATTCAGAATCGTGTTGTTGTGACGAATAAGAGGAAAGTTTTAGATATTTCCAAAATTAACAAGTGAAAATTTTCAAAAATTTGATAATGCGAGGGTATTTTTGACGTTTCATTGCTTTTTTCTGCTAAACCTTGTACCTGAGCATACATATATTTTCGGAATCAGTATGAAATTTTGCATATATAGTGCGATTTTCAAGTGAATCTGATGATTTAGTGTTTTTCATGTTTTTTTTATTTTCATTCATCCGAGTAAACTGTTCCTTCAGTCGATCGACTCAACATTTACAGACTGTAATGATTTCAACATTCTCAATCGACTGGCGTTCGCAAAATTCTCTTCTCTTTCTCGAACTATTCTCGAATTGAAGAGTTCATCTGGGCTTGAAAGATTTCGTCAATTTTTTTTTTTAATTTTGTAATCTTCCTCAAAATTCATTTTTGTGGTATGATTTAGAATCAGCTCGTCGTGGTTAATTAGAGGAAACTTTCAGATTTCTTGAAAAATTGCCATTGAACATTTTCGAAAATTTGATAATGTGAGGGAATTTTCGAAGTTTTATTGATTTTTTCTGCTAATTGAGCATATATAAATCGTATATTTTCAGAATTCACATTGAATTTTGCTTAAATAATCCAAATTTCAAGTGAAACTGATGATTTTGTATTATTTTATATTTTTAATTATTTTCTTCCTGTATCATTTTGTATCGAGCAGAATCGCTCTATTTTTGGACGTTCTTCAGTAGGAATTCAAAGACGTCATATAAAAAGGTTCATAAATTCGTGAAAATTCTCGATATTTCGTTGATATGCCATCAAAATTCATAGCACAGATCAGAAAAATAACTGAATACCAATTTGCCACTGGAATTATCTCCAAAACAGAAAAATGTGTGATATGACTAGAAATATCGTATATTTCCCCATCTGTTTAGAGGGAGATGTACCAAATCAGTGGACAGGTGAATATTTATCAGAAAACAACTACTTCCTGATGCTACGACGGCCATTGAATCATATGAAACAGATGCTTGTGCAATATATCTCGCATTGCAGAGGTTCTAATTGAAAATGGCCCCTGTGACCAAATTGCATAATTTTGTCTTTATTCTGACAAAGGAACCATTAGTTCAAGTTTTCGTCTCATGAGTGTAGGAGATACATACAGCCTTAAAGCCATTTGTTTCCCGTCCAAATCAACTCATTTATTGTCCTTCATTAATGAATGTTTGATATAATAATTTACTTGAGGAAAATTACGTGAATATCGGAAGACATAAAATCGTCCATTCAAGATTGGACATGTTCTTCTGCCTAGGAAAATCCATTCTTCCTCATTTCACGAATACCTGCTTGAGAATTCAATAAACGAACAGCTTTCAGCTTTCTACATGATGTTACGATTATGATGTAAGTCGGTAAATGGACTAACACTTATATTGTCAATATTTCCCTAGCTCATCTGGATTGTTGATGTCTTCGAGTGATGAACTCGAGATGCAATTATTGTTACATAACTATAACTGGTGGTGTGTGTACAGGTGTATCTCGATGAAATAATTATACGGTCGGCTTGCTTTCTAAATGTTGATGGCGCTTGGGTGTCTCAATGAGAGACGAATGGGTATAGTTTAACGTTTCATTGATGAAATATTCTTACTAAGAATGGAAATAGAATGGTATTCCATTAGATTAGACTGCAGAGGTTCCCAACTTCTTGCACTTGAGTACATCTTGATTTTTCGAGAAATATTGGCGTACCACCAGACGTAAATATTTTAATAAACCTAAAATATTGACTCTTCCAAAAGTGTTCAAAGGCTTTTTGAATTAAATTCCTGAGGAAATTTAATATTGAGATTAATATGAGATTAATTAACAGTTTTATGTGGGTACGGCACTTGGTGCACTGACCAATTCATTTTGATAATGAGGGTTACTTTCATTTACTCCTATTACCCATTGGTCAGAAGACATAAAAATAAAAAAAAATGTACAAACTTAGGAAAACATTGACATCATACAAAATATAATTTTATAGTCTTCAGTGCGAAACTTGTTATTATTTGCATGTGATTAAAATGTCAACATTAGGAGTAATGGGACTTATCTTCACTCTTGAGTTCAACACTTATTCAGCTTCTCTATTTGTTTTTTATGTACAAGAGTTCAGAAAATCCACTCTCACACAAGTAACTCGTAACATATGGCAACAAAAATAGCAGAGCTTGCCGTAAGATCGAAGGGTACTCTGTTTTACATCCGATCTAGGAGTTAATTGAAGATTTCTCTTTGAAATAATGTTTCATGGAACTATCTTCTGTAGAATCGATAAAACTTACTTTTATTTTCAATTCATTTGGTTAGGTTCCCGAAAAAGGATTTCTGATCCAGTCCACTTTTGAATAATCTCCAGAGAAATACTTCTTAAAGCTATTCTGAAGGCCTTCCAAGTAAACAATGATATCTGCATCCACATCTAGCATTGGAGATATTTAATTTTCTTCAAAAAATTAGAGCATTCGACGCATCATCTGGAACACAGATGTCTCTCTCTTTCTGGTCGTTACGGGAAGCGGTGACGTATAGTTGTTTACAAATGAGTGTCCCTGCGGTAGAGCTGAGATTATTATGCAAATCAGGGGACAGGTCCGGCCTAGATTCGCTACAAGCTACACTACACTATTTATTAATGCATGTTGCTCACATCACTCACGCTTACCACCTGAAACGTTCCCGTGTACCACTGGTTCGGTTATTAGTTTTTAGCAATATAAAATTTACCTTACAGTGGTGGTGCGAAATTATTTTAAATATATCGAAAAATATGACAAACTGCTTGAAATCTTTTTTCTCCCATATTCACCTACATCGTAGGCTAATTGTGGAAAATATCTATCAGCAGACAACTACTCTCTTTGCTAATGCTACGGTGGGTATTCGGACAGAGGGGGACTACTGACTTGTTTCGAGGTTTTGCCTTTCATCAATGCAAAGGTATGTCAATAAAAACATATTTGAAGCCATCTGTTTCCCGTCTGAATCATCAAATCACTCTGGCTATTTGGTCAATCTGATCTTACGCGATGTTGTGGGGTCTAGACAGCTACACCTAGCGAGCAGAATAAGAAACACTCCGAGTTTACAAGTTGACAGAATAATTTCCAGAATGAGCATAAAAATTACATATAATCCATCAGAACGGTAAAACGTAAAACTGAAACAGTCTGAGAATCAAAAGTATCGAACCAACCAAGTTCAGCAACGATAAATTGAAGAACTGAACTTTTTTTGAGATAAATTAATTTTTAAAGAATTAAATTTTGGGTACCCTTGGATACAGCAAGCTCACAAAAATTTGGTGACTTTTACAAATGATCTATAAATAGTTATGGAGGGTCCTTCAAAATATTTTCTAAAGTGATTGCAAATATTAATTATTATTCAAATAAAATTCCTAAGAAATTATCTATTATACTCGAACAATGTGATCAAATAATTGTCAGAACTTACCGAATATTCAACCAAATGTATCCTGAATTAACAGCAATGAACAAAATAAAATTTGTATTAGGTAGTACAAAATAATTTCCTCAACTATGTACAAAAATCAGCTTTTTTTCTCACATTTCTAGGTAAAAAGCTAGATTTACTAGGCTTTAATATGTGAAAGTACAAACAGAATAATTAGGTTGAATAAAAATAACGAAATTGTTAACCAAGTATGACATTTTCAATATAAATGCTGGAAATGTTGTCCATTACATTCCAAATATTTTAAAATGTGATTTTCCCATACTCAGTTTTATGGAAACTCGAATTCATGAACTCTCTATACAAAAGTCAAGTGGCGTGAGATCGGGTGATTTTGATGGCAGATCCCACGATCCTAAATGCGGCCAAAAATTTGAAACCAGTAAGTGAGTAAGTAAATTACTATTTGGGGATATCTCTCAGCATTTATTATGTCATTATAAATAGAAAAGCTAATTTTATTGTTCGTTGAAGTACACATAACATTTAGGTCAAATATGATTATTCCTTCTATCAAAATTACAATCCCTTGTAAACATCGATTTGTAGCACATAACCAGAATAATACCTTTATTTAAAAAGTTTAAAAAAATGCGTCGTGCTCCATTTCGAGCCCGCATATGGAAACGTTTGTTCAAACGTCTCTAGAAAAGACCGTATTCACTAAGAATCCCAGTAAACGTGCTGGAAAATATTTGTTCAGCTAGACGCCCACAAAAAATGTTTGGACAGGACCGCTCTTATGTTCAACATACTTGTAAAGTTCATAACGCAAGGCGAAAGTGCGCATTTGGAAGCTTTATGTTTCACATCATGTATTCTGAAGTAATTGGTTGTTGGGAAAAAAGAGGGTGAACACTGGCAGATGGCATGTGTTGAAAAAGGGGAGCTTAGAGCATATTCAATCGGGATATGCCATTATATTCTATTCAGTTTTCTTCTGAAAATAATCCAAAACTATGAATCTTTTTGTAAATGAACCGGATTTCATGGAATTCCTGTACAACAAAAAAATGAATTTGTTTCCGTTAACTATCATTGAGCTTTTCTATTGAAAAATTGTTTATCTGCTCTCTTATACTGGATGATATTCATAGCCGAATATCTTGTGGAACACGTTCTGGAAATATTTTATGATGTGGAATTAAATAGGCATACTTTTGTTGAAATTTATTGAGACATAAGATGGGATAACTTCATCAGCTTGAATGTCATAAATACACTTCGAAAATCAAGTTCATATCTCATGAATGCTGGTCAGTAGGTCTTGCCAGTCGTCGAGAAAAATATTCTTGATCTTCCAGATACATTACATTGACCTCTAATTCCAAACACATTAACATTACAGGCCTGCACAACTCTTAGTAGTAGTAGAAGCGGGGTGGCCGCTACTGCAGCAAGGCAAGTAGGCCCTAATGAGTCCTTTTTGCCATCCCCCTGTCTCCTCATCCATGGCATGCTCTTATATCAACCTTTCTCAGTCTCCAAGTGATCTCCTCAAAATAAATCCTTAAACTATGTTTGTGGGTGTGTGTGTGTGGGTGCCTGTTAAGGAAGCTAGTTCTTTCAATCTGCTTATTCCTGAAAGTCCTGGTTCGGCTGTTTCTCAGTCGGGTGGTGCGGCGGCCGTGGGTGATACCATCACTGGCTACCAGACCCGCACAACCCTCAAATACTAGCAACTCCTCTATATACGTGATTGTTACTGGTCGTCGAGACGTTTTGATATACTCCATCACTATGATACCTCGCACATGGGAAAGATTAATGCCGACAGCACTTTTGAAGACTGAAATCACCTCACGCAGACACAGTGAAGGTTATTTAGATACTCAGAAATACCTCAGATATATGTTAATTATATGCAGGCACTGCAGAAGCCAGCAGACATCTTAAAAACTTAAACACAGGCACTTCGTAGTTCGATCAAATACTCCAATATACCTCAGTGTTTTAAATACAACTCATCGTTATTGGTCATTGTGACATGTTAATGTACCTAATCAGCAATTAACTTTGTACACGGCCACGCTAGAGGAGGTCAGTAGATTCTTATAGACAAGAAACTGCTCAATGCAGATTGTTGGTGTTTTCAGAAATCCCTGAATGATATATAACTATATACAAGCACAAACCACGACCTAAATTTACAATACATGTATTTTTTCCGGAAAACTCACACTGAATGATCGTCCCAGACTGGTTTTCAAAGACCAAGTGAGCTGGAAAGTTTTTATTGAACCCTTCCAATTTCTGGTCGTTGCTGGGTGGTCGCGGACGATTGGTCCTGGTCGGTCATTGTGTTTTCTAGCTTGAATACTCAGAAATGCTTCAGTTATATCACATACTTCCACACATACGAACGTTATTGGTCATTGATCAACTGCCTCTCACTTCACACACAGGCAAGTTTTGAGCCACATAACTCTGAAACTGAACAACTCTCCATTGCTTCTGTATTCAGAAAAACCTCCGTGATATAAAACAACATACAAGCGCACATAATTTTTGAAATATATCGATACAGTTCATTGTAGTAGTACCTTTCTCTCGCCACAAAAGCACGTTACAAGCCAGCAGAATTCCTATACACAAGCACTTCTTCTCCACTCAAGCTCAGTGCAGTTGATTCCGATACTCAGAAATTCCTCAACAATATACAACTCCACTGACAGACTCGTTAATACAGAGGTTCCCAACTTTTTGCACCTGCGTACCTCTTGGATTTTTGAGAAATTTTGGCGTTCCATCAGACCTAAAAATTTTAATGAACGTAAAATATTTACTCTTCTAAAAGTGCTCAAAGGCTTTTTGAATTGAATTCCTGAGGAAACTTCATATTAAATGATTAGATATTTGCTGCTTATAATAAAGTACAAATAAAAAGATTAAAATTGTATTAATTCATCGCCCATAGGTCTGAAAATATACAAATCAAAAATTCGTACAAACTCAGCAAAAAATTAATCATCATACAAAATATGCTTTTATAGTTTTCAGTGCGAAACTTGTTGTTTGCCTGTGATTAAAATATCATCATTAAGACCTCTTCAACACTTATTCTGCTTATGTATTTATTTTTTATATATAAGAGTTCAGAAAATCCACTCCCACACAAGTAACTTAAAACAAGTGGCATCAAAAATAGCAGAGCTTGCCGGAAGATCAAATGGTACTAAATTTCTATTTAAAATTATTTTTCATAGAAGTATCTTCTGTAAGATCGATAAAACTTCCTTTTAGTTTCAATTTCGTAAGGTTCCCGATAAAGGATTTCTGATCGAGTCCACTCTTGAGTAATCTTCAGAGAAATATTTTTTTAAGTGAACAGTGATATCTGCAACCACATCTGTCATCGGAGATATTTAATTTTCTTCAAAAAATTATTATAGAGTAGGAAATGCAGACAAATTCTCCTCCTGTATTTATGAACAAACCTGTACCAACTTTTTCTCGAAGGAGTTTATTTTGTTACTTGATGTGAAGGCTGTTGTTTTGGTCCCTGAAGTCCCAAGTTCAGTGAGTTGAGTTTGTCAAAAATGCTGGTTGGATAAGCCAATCTTGACAACTATTCTTCATCAGCAAACAATTTTTTTCTGTCATGATTTTTGTCACTCGAACATAAAAACTTCTGATTTCAGTTCAAAGAGACGGTTCAGAATTTTTCTAAGAAATAACTGCCTCACTTCTGTATGCAGGAGTAAAGTCTTGAACTTGCCACCTATTCCTTCACACCTCAAGGAGAATAATCTTGTGTTTAGAGCCCTAGCCTTTATGAAGTTAATAACTTTCACAGCATCTGATAGAACGGAGTTAGGATTTTTGGCATACGTTTAGCAGCTAATGCTTTTCGATGAATGACACAATATGTACTTTTGCATTCAGGAGCAACTTCCTTTATTTTTGCTGCTGGCCCTTTCAATCTTCCTGACATAGCTTCTGTCCCATCTGTACACAAGCCAATACACTTGGACCAGGGAATGCCTTCTTTGAGTACATATTCATCAATTACCTTAAAAATGAGTTGCGCTGTAGTATCTGATTCGTGTGGTTTGCAGACAAAAATGTTCGGTACTTCTAGGTTGTTCCCCACTATAAACGTGTCGATATCACTGCTTAGGTTGGCGTCAGGGAGCAATCTGATTTTTCTAGAATACAATAATTTAATGAGATTTTCAATGGTACCATTGAGCGACAAAATTAATGAGGATCTTCAGCAGTCTGACGCTCCAAAGATGACGACAAAGGAAAACTTACCACTTTCAACGTTTCCTCTCTGCGACATCTTGTCAGACTCGTCACACTTAAACAGTATTCAAAGTAACAACATGCTGGTTACCACTTTCAATTTTGAACGAGGGCTTACGTACTAATAGTGCTGAGTAATCGCTAATATTTCATAAATGAAACTGCCTAATACTCGAGATTTCGGAGCAGTTCTCGAAGCACTTTTTGTCATGGCTCAACGGACGTAAGAGGAAGTAGTTGTCTTGAAGACCTGCCCATTATAACATCTCATCTCTCTTCAAGGTCAGAATTACCCAAAACACGAAAGAGATATAATGTCATACATAACAAAACTATTGTCTTATACAGGAGGTTTTTTTCTAAACTTTGCAGCGGATAAGGAGTTTCAAGGAGATTCAAAAACTTGAAATATATTTTACTCAGAATGTATGCTTTCAACATAGAAAATATTCTAGAATTATGTGTCTAGTGAAATTACATCTGAAAATTAAGAATATTCACAATTTTTTTTTCAACTCCTTGCCTTATTTCTCACGATGTTTGTTCAAAAATGAATATGTTTTTCGGTCGTATGGATCCATCCATACGCAGCAGTTACGAACAGTAACAATTATATTCATGTTGATGAATAAATGTTTGGTGATGTGTTATAGCCAAAATATGTTTATATATCCATGATATCATTCATAAATTCAGCAGAATAATTTTCCACAATCATGAAACATTTATCAACTAATGAATAAACATGCATTCATCATTCGTATAATTGACTAGATAAATGGATCAGAATTACTGTAATGAAGTTTTTCATCATTTGAATGGTCTTTTTTCGGTGAAACATTTTCATCAGGCCCAATCAAGCTTCTATTGAAAGAGTAATAAATTTCGATATTTACGATTGAATAATCGAGATTAATTCAAAATTCATATATAGGCATAGATGATTGGAAATATGAATGAAACGACGCAGCAGATGAAAAACTAAAAAATGAATTGATTTCATGCGGTTAGAATTGGTGCTATGCAAGTCTTCGACAAAAGAATAATCTCTTTGAGCATTGATTAATTGGCAGAAATTGATGAATATAGCATTGTCGGAAGTTTAGTAGGGCAACAGTTGAAACTTGAATTTCGGGACATTATAGCCCCTAAGAAAGTGAAGATACAACCCAAAAAAATGTCAGAAAACAAATGCTTGCACACACGTGATGGTACATTTTCCCAACACACGTAAGTATATCAGGAAATTGACGCAGAACATGGAACTTTGAACATGTATTTTGACCACTTCGATATCAGTAACTTATCCAGGAGCGTCACGGCAATAATAATAGCCGTAGGTACTCTACCAGTGCTTGCTTTTGAGTAGGTAAATGCTTTTGAGTAAACCCTACGTGACAGTAATCACTGGGGTTTGAATCGTTGAACCCGAGACAGGGCCCGACGGGAAAATTCCTAACGGAAAAAAATATAAAAAAATATTTCCTCATAACGGGTGTAACAGGATTTTGGTTCACCCCCCGTTTCTCCATTACTTTTGAAAGTAATTGATTGAAATTTGGGAATTCCCATAAACATAATAAGCGGCATTTTTTGACATAGAAATGTTTTTTTTTTCAAAACCGGAAGTGATACCAATTTTCGATTTTTCAATGGAACACCCTGCATATTATTATATTCCTGAAATCTGCTAATTTTTTTTTAATCAAATGATAAAACATAAGTGACATTTCAAATCTCAGAATTTTTGACGATCTGATTTTAGTGTACCATGATGGTTCCGATTTATTCCAATTGACCCGTCAAAAATAATAAATTGCGTTTTTTATGAGCAAATGGAACCATACTGGTGTCGTGGTACTATTTATTAGTACTATCAATAAGGAATTTATTCATACCTGGTAATAAAATGTGCGATAAATACCATCAAAATGAAAGAAAATAAGAAAATACAATTAATTTGTTCTAATTTAATGCTAAGAAGTTACTAGGTGGCTTTGAAATTCAAAAGATGAACACAAAACATTACAATTGTTCGAAATGCTGCCCATTAACGTCAATGTAGTTCTGAACTCGCATAGCTGTTTCTCGAAGAACGTTCGCTAATTGCTGGGCCACTATACTATTAATTGTGCGTTTTACTCGCACCTCCAGGTCTTCGCGGGTTGTGACGGCGGTTGCATAGACAAAGAAATCAAGATGTGTCAAAATTCCATTCGTCGAAATCACGTAAATGGGCTAGTAATTCAGTTAACCTATCCTCAATTTCATTTTGCAGAAATCCGCACTTGATAGTTATAATTATTTCATTGTTTTCAAAGCCTTCTCTTTTACTTCTCAACACTAGATTAGAACAAAATAATTGTATTTTCTTATTTTTTTTAAATGTAATTTTGATTGTATTCATCGCACATTTTATTACCAGGTATAGATGAATTACGGCGAAACCGGAAGTGAAAAAAAATCTCCTGCAAAATGATAAAACTTTGATTTTTGTATCTCCACATATTACAGAACAACACTAACAAAATATTGTCATTTCGTATGAGTAACTACCAAAATATGGTGTTTGGACACTCATGAGGTTTTATTCGCCAAAACGAAGACATTTTTTGCGCTTGTGAAATAAGTAATAATATTCTCAGGTCCACAAGTCACTCATTTCCAACTTCAGGAATAAAAGTTATTTCTAGTTTGTTATTCAGATGCCGATATTCTTCATAGTGAATTTCGTTGTATTGAACGACATCCTCAGAAAACCATTGGACGATTCTAACGTATTCGATGATCATTTGAACGTATTTCACATCATATTTATGAGTACTATCATAATCAATCATCAATTCGTCATCCAACTGTAATGGTGGTGTACTGAAGAATAGGAACACATGCTGCTTATTACGATATCGCCCAGCAAATTGAACATGTAAATTATTTCTACCCGTATTATTCATCAACTAGCGCACATCCAAAATCCCCTAGGTAATTCCTAAATTGGAAACCATACAAGACTAAGACTTTATGATTTTCAATCCTCTTGGTTAAGTGAGTGATAAAATTTTCGTAAATTTGTGTTTCACGCAACAATTATGGCAAACTTTCTAGATCTTCGTTTCCAACTTTGACGCGGTGAAATATTTCCTGCAATTTGCATACGAAAAGAAACCGGCAGACGCCACAAACTTTAGCTCAACTTGTGAAATTGCAGTTGGTGGTTTATATCATAAATAATTCTACAAATGAAAATCTAGGATTGTTGACGGATTTCAACACGGAAAGATCTGTATTTCTTGAAGCGGGTTTCTTGTTTATTTCTGTTGAATATGGCATCTCCTGTGAAATGACGAAAATACTCAATAAAACCAATGACAATACAAGACATATTGAAGGGGTTAAATTTGACCTTCTTCTGGTTGAATATTGAACAAATCTGGGTATTATTATAATATAGTCTGTCTAGTTTGGTGAAGAAGTCTGCTTCTCAGTCTAGTTATGGTTGTGTATACTCGAACTGCATACGGGAGGCAGCTCCAATAGACCGGCCTTCACATATAAACCAACATGCCTACTCAACAGGAAAATCGTGTGAGATGGCTTTGCACCAATTGGTGTTAAGATTGGAGAAATAGCACTATACACTCTTTAGACATCGAAGGAGCCTTTGACAATACATCCTTCGAGAGCATGGTCTCAGCGACCAGGAAGAGAAGCGTTGACATAACCACCTGCAGATGTATACTATCAATGCTCCAAAATCGGAAGGCCCAGAGCAAGAAATTTCCAGGTGAACCCTAACTGGGCGGGATTTGATTACCCTCACTATAGGACTAGTTGACGCTGGAATCTGCTGGAATCCTTAATCAATCCTTCCACTGCTCAGTTAAAATATTCTAAAATTTCAGAAGGAAACTCAAAATCGACATGGAGGCAGTGCTGATAAAGGCCAAAAAGCGAGGAATACGTGTCTGTGTTTTTTTTCCAGACAAATATTTAAGCGTGCTAGAACCAAGTTCAATCAGTCATTCTGGAAACTGAAGCCTACTTGAATATGTATTTGGTCGGTCGAATAATAATAATACCACCGCGCAAGTATCAGCATAAACTCCGACAGATCTGGTCATCAGAACTGTCGGGAAAGAACTAAGTTGCTGCAACTAATATGCTTGCCGTTCCGATCCTACTTTACTCCTTTGGAGTAATGAAATGGACTCAGGAAGAGCTGCGACAGATCGACGTAAAAACTGGCAAAATGATAAATCTTCATAGGAGCTTGCATCCTAAATCGTCCGTTCCCAGTTATACTTCCCCATACCACGGAGAGGCTGTGGACTTTCGAGTTTGGAGTGTCTACACAACAGAATAGTACTGGATGGAGCCTGTATAGTCATCAGGAGTTCAGAAGGCAGCAATCCGTGCAGCCGATGAACATGGTCTCTTATTCGACACTGTCACCAATTTGGAACCCGTTCAGCAAAAAGTCCACGTTGAAGCTTCGGAGAGTGAGAGTCTTCTGCAGCTAGATAAGGATAAGCTAATGCATGGGGTCTTGAAGACCTTGGCTTATCCAGAAACCTGACCTTTGCATTTCTCGGATCAAGTGGGCTGATGTAGGAAACCGGGGAATTCCTAATGGCCTGACAGGATGGTGTCGTTAACACCATCGTCTACCGTAGTCGCGTGATAGGTATAAAGGTCCCTGACACTAGATGCAGAGCGTGTCGTGGGGCAGCTGAGACCTTAATGCATTTGATTTGTCTAGCTTAAGCAGTCTCAGCCTATATCCACAGGCATAACTGTTGTACTACCATCTACAACACTCATACCGTATAGACGAGATACTGGTGTTACCTTATGAATATTGAGTCCGTTGTGGAGAATGAGAAGCGACTGGAAAATTCCTAACGGATAAAAAATAATAGTAATGCATGTATTATCCACTAAAAATAGGACAATTTGAGGAAGAGAGCTGAAGTGAATATAAAAATAGAGTGAGAAAAAGAAAATGAAGAAAACTAATTGGAAATACTATACAAACTATATTTTATATGATTCGAAGTATGCTTAGTATTTAGTTTTGTATGTTTGTGAAAAAAAATCAAAAAATGTTAATTATTTTTGTACAGATTGTTGATACACACTGCTAGGCTGGAAATGGCGTTTTTTGACGTATATTTGGATTATGAACATCAGTTCTGATGTGTCTGATGCCATTATGTAAGCATCTACAATAATTGCACATATTCAGCCAATTTATTTCTCTGAAATGAATTTATGTGAAAGATATAATATTATCATAGCATATGATAGTCGTTGAAAAATCAGTATTCTATGGTTTTTGGAATAATTTGCCGGAATTTCCGTTCTGATCTTTAAAATATATTCTGGAAGTTCAAGTGAGGCCTTCATAATGATTTCGGGGTGATGACTGCCAGAATCTCAAATGATTAACGAGAATTTTCATCTCACAAATAATAGATTCCATAACCAACTGATCGATGATAGGGGCTGAGAATATTCCACCATAAATTTCCAATTCTCCGTCTCCACGGCAGGGATCGAACATTTAATGGAATCAGAGACTATTGAATCGTCTATCGAGTACATTTGCAGCGCTTCGGAATTGGGACATTTTCCCCTAATTCCAATTCGAATTCGACCAATAGGTCCCCCACGAAGAGATACCATCTATTACATTAACTTTAGTTTACTGCATATTCCTTTAGGATTTCGACGGCATTTGCATTTTAGGGGTAGATTTGCCTTATTGGATAGGAAATGTCTGGACTTGGATAAATGCTTCTTCGTTTCATTTAGAAGTTACGGAATGCAATATTCCTATTAAACTGAGTATAAAATCTCTTTGCTTTCGTTTCGTTTGATTTATTCGTCGAGACCCGAAGCCTCTACGTACCTTAATGTATGCTCTGCTCAGGGCTCTTTAATAAAAACATGCAGCAAAATGAAATCGTAAATTTGAGATTTTCTTAGTCAGCAGAAAGGATAAGGAAATTTACATTTTCTGAAAATCACGGATGAAGTTCTTGCTGGTAATGCATATTTGAAGTGTGTCTTTAGGATCAGGGGTTTCGCGGAATATGTGGGGGTAGAAAAGCCGCTCTTCCTTCAAATGCACTATCTTTGGAATGATCATATCAAAGGAATTCATTCTCTGTAAATAAAATAAATCTCATTCGTAAGAATGCTACACTCAGTTTTATGTTTTGTGATTTATGTTTGGTCACAGGTGTAGAGGCAACACCTGGTCGATAGTCTTACTGGACTACATAAAAGCGTTCGACTCCTCGAATTCAAACATTTTAATATACATGCACCATCCCACTGTTGCTGTTGAGTTGTAGAAAGAATACTTCACCAATAGACAACGAATGGTGAAACTCGAAGGCGATTTGTCTGAATCGGTAACAGTAATGCGTGGTGTTCCTCAAGGATCTATACTGGGGCCATTACTCTTCAGCGTATATACCACAAATAAACTGACTCAGATTGACATTTGTTAGTATTATGTTTACGCTAACGATATCCTCCAAATCGGAAATGCTGAATGAAGCTGTGACTGATGTCAATACTGACTTGCAAAATATCTATGATTCTTTCGTTGATCATGATCTGCAACTCAATCTTATTAAAGCATAGGCCCTTTCATTCGGTACAAAGTCAATATGCCAGAGGTATTTACCTCAAGTCGATATTTCAATGAACATGTACTGTAAATATACTGCCGGAGGCAAATAGTCTTGATCTGTTATTATATAACTCTAGCTGCAAAAAATTTACAACTTTCTGTTCGTGGGAGTAGGAGGATAGAAACTTCCGAAATATTTCATCCTCCGGTGGTCTGAGGATCAAAGTTGGTCATGATTTCCTGTGCAAGGGGTCAACTTATTGAAATAGACGACCCTGGGTTTCTTCCTGGAGTCCTACTTGCGTTATGGTATATAATTTTGGGGGGTATGTAACAACCGATTGTTTCAGTCAGTGTTCATTCTGCAGAAACGAGCGATTATATACATGTGTTAAGTAAAAATTAGAGACTCATGTAGGCCAGCCTTTATTGAACATGGTATCGTTGTGTCAATATTTATAATAGAAACAGTCTCATTAATTCACAATAATAGACTAGATTAGGAAGTAAATGATGTCCCTAATTCTATTTGTCTGAATGAAAACAGTCTAAAGCTTCCCAATCCCTGGAAGAATTTAGTAAAATTCTTCCTGATATAAAATGGGGTTAAAATGTACAATAAATTACCTAATGAAATTAGGAATAAAAGTTATAATATTTTTAGAAAACTGACTAAAAAGCTACTTAGTTATAAAGAGTACTATAGTTTGGAATAGTTTCTTGACGAATCATTCTAATGTTAACTTAAATCCTTGATGCACTGCTTTTATTCGGCTATATTTTAGTATTTAAGTATTTTAGAACTTTATAAATTTTAATATTTTGTAGCTGTGATATTAGATGTTATTTATTTATTATTATATTTCATAATTCAAACGGGTCTGTCAACAAGATATTGTTCTTATGTACAATTAACATATACTTACCTACCTCACCTCGCGGTGGATTGTGGATTCTATCTGGAAGGTCGTCGTCACTCTTAGATGTACTCCGGTGACCCCATCATAAATGTTTAGGAAAATCTTCTGTTTTGAATCAGCCTTTCTTAGAATCTTTTCTCAAATAGGGCCTTCCTTCCAGTAGTTTCTTATTCACTGCCAATTCTTGCTTCAATTTCGCGACCTCCTCGAAATCATATTTTCACTCAGATTCCTTGACGGGTATGTCAGTCTCTAATGAGGTCAAAATCGGGTAGTAAGGATTCGGTAACAAACACACATACAAGTGAAGCATGTAGATTAAAAAAATACACTCAACTGATATCTTTCCATTAATTCAATCATCTCTGCATACGAATTATGTCCATACATCCAATACGGAAAATGGAGTCAATGATAACTTATGTTGAGATTAAAAATTCTAAAAGTTGCTTTGTTCAATTGTTCCACTTCAAAACAAGCTAGATTTATTCTTTCAAAAAAAGAATCGAGCAACTTCTGAGTTATAAAGTCATTTCAAAGAATAGTAAGGCAGTTGCATCTTATTCTCTCTCAACATGAACCAACTCCACTTCTGAACCATCAGGATATCCCAAAAATGTATTAACACACATAATAGTATAGAATCACTATAAAATTTAACGGCAGAGATAAAGTTCAACTTTCGCCCCAAGAGAGTGTTGAAATAATATATATTTCTCGACCGTCTCTTGTAGGAAATGGCACTCTACAACCCTGAAATCCCTACGTGCTGTGGACTATTGGAGAGATATTTCAAACCTTGTGTCAATAAAACAAAATTGTTCCGTAATACATACATTGAATTGCTAGTCGAGATGCGAATCTCGTTTCAAATAATAGGATCCTCTACCTCCGAGCAATCCTCTGAATATAAAATCAAATTGGAAGCAACAATGGAAAATTATGATATTGAATGCTCTGGGGTATCGTATCCGTAGGATATGTTCGAACCGTTCACATGATTGTGAATGGAAGAAATTTTGAGGTAATCAGTTCTCAAATAATCGTTATTTCACAGACATATTTTCAACTTCCGTTGAATTGAACTGATGATATTCTCAGAATTAATCGCACGAGACTATCGGAAAGCATGGCCTCCACGAGTACAGAGAACGGCTACACATAGAAAACTCTATCTTAATATGAAAGGAACACATATTCATTCAATAGTAAAATCTGTTTCGTATATCACCAGAAGAGTAATGAGCCATTTAATTACAAGTTGTTATCATATGGTTACCAATTGTTATATACAGGGTGTATCTAAATAACACCGAAAAAATTAAAGGGGTGATTCTGTGATGAAAATTAATGTGAGTGTTTGGTATAAAATTTTTTGAAAAAACCCTCCCCGGAAAAGTTACACCCCTTCGAAAATAAAAAAAAAATGGTTTTTCTTTTTTATTTTCCCTGTATATCAAGCTAAAGACACGAAACTTGGTAAACATTATCTGTCAATAAGAGTACACTTTTTGAAATTTTTTCAACCCTGAAGTATGCTTAGAAGGGGTTGATTATTTCAACCCCTAAGATATTTTTCATACAACTTTTTTTTAGATGAAAATTTTTTCTTTAAAAAAGTATGACTGGAAAGCCCAATTCATTGACTAACTTTTTTAACTCTACAAGTTTTTTTCGAAAACTTAAGCATTTATGAGAAAAAAATAAATAAGCTCATGTAAAATAGCATTTTATTAAACAACAGCCAACCAAATTATGATTATGATTATGAGACTTCTACAACTAAATAAAAAGTGAACAAACAATGAACAAAAACCTGTCGAATATCGACAATACAATTATAATAAATGTTAAAAATGACCGCCTTCAGCTTCAATACAAGCATCTACCCTTTTCCTCATAGAACTGCGTATACGATGAAATATTCCTGGAGAATTTTTTATAGTTTCACACCCTGCTACAATGCGGTTTCGCAGATCATCGATATTTTCAACTGGGTTTGTGTATATCAAAGATTTCAGATATACCTATATGCAAAAATCCAAAGGATTAATGTCAGGAGAGCGGGCTGGCCAGTTTACAGGTCCTCCTCGACCTATCCATTGATTGGCATACACCTCATCCAGGTGAGTTCTTGCACGTATACTAAAATGAGCTGGTGCACCATCGTGCATAAACCATGACTGTTGCCTAATTTGAATGGGAACCTCTTCAAGAAGAACAGGTAATTCTTCAAGGAGATGACAATATGCTTCACCATTTAATCGTAGCGGAAGAAAATGGGGACCAATTAAATGATTATCAATAATTCCGAGCCACACGTTTAATGAAAATTGATACTGATGATTTCCTTCAAAAAAGCCATGAGGATTTTCGTCAGCCCAAAGGTGATTGTTGTGAAAATTTCTAATACAGTCTCTTGAGAAACTCGCATCGTCAGTAAATAAAATATTACCTAAGAACTGTGGTGCTTGGCCAATCATATTAATAAGCCACTGACAAAAAATCACACGGGGTAAAAAATTTCGAATCATCAACGCCTGCACCCGTTGAAGATGATAGGGATACAACATTTGTTCTTTTAAAATTCTAAAAACAACGGAATGGCTTACATGTAGGACACGAGCTATTCTCCTGGTACTAGTTTCTGGGAATTCTTCAATTGAATTAAGTACGGCTTCTTCTACAGCTGCAGTTCTAACTTCTCTAGTACGACCAGAATCTTAACTTCTCTTTTCAATATTACCACGTTCCCGCAAGCGTCGGTGAATAGTTGTGAACGTAGTATGATGGGGTAGTCTACGCTGTGGGTACTGTTCAGCATAAAGTCTTTACGCTTCCAGTGAATTACCGTTAGCACGACCGTATGTAAAATGCATATCTGCCATTTCCAAATTCGAATATGCATTCATATTTTCAATCAACTAATATTTCCTACAAAACACAATCATAAAACTTGTGAAACAATAAGATGGGTGACAGAAAATGACACTACACAATCCTAGTGTCAGTATTAATGTTTTTATGCAAAGCACAGGCCACTAGACTTGACGCAAAATACACTCGCGTTAGCTCATCTTTTTGAAAATGCATTGCATTAGATTTTTTTTCTCGTAAATGCTCAAGTTTTAGAAAAAACTTGTGGAGTTAAAAAAGTTAGTCAATGAATTGGGCCTTTCAGTCATACTTTTTTAAAGAAAAAATTTTCATCTAAAAAAAAGTTGTAAGAAAAATATCTTAGGGATTGAAATAATCAACCCCTTCTAAGCATACTTCAGGGTTGAAAAAATTTCAAAAAGTGTACTCTTATTGACAGATAATGTTTACCAAATTTCGTGTCTTTAGCTTGATATACAGGGAAAATAAAAAAGAAAAACCATTTTTTTTATTTTCGAAGGGGTGTAACTTTTCCGGGGAGGGTTTTTCAAAAAATTTTATACTAAACACTCACATTAATTTTCATCACACAATCACCCCTTTAATTTTTTCGGTGTTATTTAAATACACCCTGTATAAATGATATGAATGTAAGCACTCGATGGATTACAATGGGTGTTTCGGATATAGCTTGGAAACTAAATGGTTGGTAGTGCAGCGATTCATTGTCGGCAGTTGAAACTTCTGCTAGCGCTTGTATTGCTTTCAGATAGAGCCAGGATTCGTCTAAACGTTTATTTTACATTGGATAAAAACAAGAATACATATCCAACATTTTATGATACATATAATTAAAAGTTAAATATATCAACTGTTTCTTTAATAGACTATTGACATCACTGTCATCACTGCCGTTATTTTACTTCACTGCCTCCACTTCTTCTTTATTTCGTCTGATACAGTTGGAGCCGTGCAGCCAGTAATACACAATAGCGCTGAGCCAGGTTCAGACGTTGAATCTGAGAGAAATTTTCTCAAGTTTCTTGAAATCTCAACCCCAGCCACTGGAGGCATAAGGTCACCCATTTATTTCATATGCATGACGTCAAACTATGTGCCACGGAAGAGATCTACATCGGTCCTTGAAGATGATGAAAGAGTACACGCTGTTGTTGGGGATCGATGAATGTGTTACGGTGTATTTAAAAAGAGGACGATGCGAGGAATACGGAGAGGACATTCAGCTCGTATACTCATGTAGGAGTGAAACCGTTTTCCACGGTAAGTATAAGCATAGATTTGAACAGACCTGGTCATCGAAACTGTCGAGAAAGACCGTTCCGATCCTTCTCTACTTCTTTGGACTGTTATTTGTGGTTACTAGATGCTGATTCAGCCCAAACTGTATCGAAATTCCAGTGGCATTCCCATTATTTCGAGCAAAAAATGCGCTACTGATTTCAATGCAACTTTTCTATTTTTTAGCGTTGAGCACCTAAAACTTTACATCCAGATATATCTTGTATTCATTCTGGTATACGGCTTCACTTTTCGATGGAATTAATGACTCTTGAATCTTCAGCTTTCTTCAAAATATCTGCCATTATATTGGGGGTAGAAAACACATTTTCAACGCAAATACAGCATGATGAGTTCTGTTTATAAACAAGTAACATAGCAATAATCTAGCCACAACAAAACTCCTATAATCAACGGTACCTGATTCAAATATAGCGGGAAGGTAATGAATTGGTACATTTATTCCATTTTGAAAATGTACCAAATTTCATTGAAATCGGTCAGAAATTGATTGATCTTATCACGGGAATTAATGAGCCTTAATAACCTCAGGCAATTGCTGTCCCTCGGGCCAGAGTTAATTAGGGCCCTTATAATTCCTTTGATACATAAATGTGTATTATTTTATCTTGCAAGGGAATTTTTGAGATTTTAATCCATTTTTATGATGAATCTTGAGAGTTATTTTTTCTCCGATTTTTCTCATCACTACGAATCGATTGAGCTCGACAGCATTGATATATCTTCAACTTTTCTTCAGTTGGAAAGATGGGTCATTACCTTTAAAAAAAAACATAAAATTTCTTCCTTTATTGAAATACAGTTGGGGGATGATAGCAAATTTTTGAGAGATGAAAATTTTTTATCTAAAATTTCATCGTACAAGAGAATTTTAGTGGTTTTATTCCATTTCCATTTTTGGAATCAGCTTGAAATTTCTTAGAGAATCTGATGATTTTGTATTTCTCATAATATTTAGAAGTCTACCCCTTAAGACTATTTCTAGTAATTTTATTTATCTCCGATCGACTCGAAAGTCTCATATTGATTATTGTATTGGCATTCAAGAAAGTGGTACTTCTGCGAATGTTGTCTCAAAGATAGAGTCCATTGATATCTTCCATGAAACGGGCAAATGTTTCCTAAAAATGTCTTTTTAAATTATTAATTCATATGAAGTATTGATGCCAGATGCAACTCAATGTTCGTGACGGGCAGTAGTTGTTCTCCTACATATATTTGCTTCGTATTTTCCATTTTGTGAGGACGCGTGGAAACAAAGGTATTATTTTTTTGGGTTCGTATATCAGTTACGTTTCAAGAAATTTTATCAAACTGCCTGAACGAATTGCGGGAATTATTCAACTTCCCACAATACCCCTTTTTTTCAAAAACATCATGTGTACTATTAGAAAGGAATATTTCCGTTCCATAGCATTCGCGCTGAATCAATTCACCCTCACCAAAACCTAGCCCACTTGTTTATTCGAATTTGCATTCAATTTAGATTTCACTAAAGTTTGTCGTGTGTATATATATGGAACAGTTTGAGATTGTCCCTTGGGCTACGATCAATAATTCTAGTAGAGTAACAAGTTCGTTAGGACCATCACTTAGGAACTTTCACCACTGGATAACTTGCCTTAGGGTGGATATTTGATTGAATACCGAATGTGTGGGAATTCGACATACTTCAGTCGATAGAGTGTGTCGATGATCAAGTAAGCTGTGGTCTGGAAATCGTGTTTGTATTTGAAAATTTTGATTACGGAAATTATGGACGGTCAATTTGAAGCTTTTTTTGATGATGCGATGCAAATCTATTTGCTTCCAATGTTGCTAAAACAAAACTTTTCAACTGAAAAATATGATCAGGATCCTCTTCACCGTTGACTAGAAACAAGAGTACATACTTTTAGGCCTGTTGATCGATAAAAAACACGCATTTTTTCTCTTTCATCATTTTTAGGTAATTAGAGACATGTTTGGATAGATGATTCATGTCATATTCGATTCGGATGAGTATTACCTCCAGTAGTAGTATTTATGGAAAGGCTGTTGTTGAAGCCAATCAAGTAGGCCCTCATGGACCCTTTTTTATATCCCCTATTCTCATCATGCATGGTATTCTATCTAGAGCTAGGGCCCGTGGGTCGCTACTCCCGTTGGCTGCAACGCCTCAGCCACCCTTGGAGTTTCCATTCAGATGAGTAATACCTCCAGAAATATTGAAAATAAATCAACAGGCTTTTATAAAATTTCACTTTTCTGTATGTGATATCTACCTTCATTCACTAGTATTGAACTGAAACAATTGAAGTTCTAGCATCTGGACTGTTCAGACTGTATATGATCAGCCTAGCATTTGGCTGGCTACCACAAACCTGGAAATCTGTGAACGTGGTCTTTATTCCGAAACCTGGCCGGAATTCAAACAACCAGGCCAAGGACTATAGACCGATAAGCCTTTTTCCAAGGACTGAAAAAATTGATAGACTGGAACATACTGGAGGCAGCTCTAATAAACCGCCTTTACATATAAACCAACATGCCTTCCTAACGGGAAAATCGTGCGAGACGGCTTTGGACCAATTGGTGTCAAGATTGGAAGACTCTCTGGTGAAAAAAGAAATAGCACTATGCCCTTTTCTAGACATCGAAGGAGCCTTTGACAATACATTCTTTAGAAGCATGGTCTCCGCGACCAGGAGGAGAAGCGTCGACGAAACCACCTGCAGATGGATATTCCCAATGTTCTCAAATCGGAAGGCCGAGACCAAGATGTTCGAAGACTTCGCGCAGCTAGAAATTGCCAGGGGAGCCCCACAGGGCGCGATTTAATCACCCCCTACTGTGGGATATTGTAGTTGATGAACTGCCGGAATCTTTAACAATCAGGGAGAATGTACCCAAGGTTATATATAATAAATAAATAAAGTTTCAACATATCTCGTTTTTCTTCATTTGAGAATGAGGACATTTCGACTGAAGTATTTGTGCAAACTTATGATGTTTAATGAGTTCTGACAACTAGTGTTTATTAAACAAAATTTTTCGATGGAGTCGACCATCTCAGATGAAGTTGTTTTTTTTTTAATATCTGTGGTTTCAGAAGTGCAAATCATAACAAATTATACATCAATAAAAGCAGAATGAGAATCACTATTTTTCTGTATAAAAAAACAATATGGCGCCCATAACAGAAAAAAAAGTTGATGATGAATGTCAGAAGACGAAACGTGGGATAGTAAATCTGAACAATTAAACGTGTAGCTGAAAAAAAGTATCAATGAAAATGTACTTTTAGATAGAAGAAAATAAAAACGAAAATTCCGATTTTCAGTTTTTTCCCGATATTTCCGGAAATACTCGGAATTTTCCAAGTTTCAAAACAGTATATTGTTAAGCACCAGAATACGCAACTTTGCCCCAATTTAAGCTTCGACGTATCTCCTGTAGTTTAGGAGATCCCAATGGTGGGGGTCGAATTTGAATTGCCCTGTATACCGCAATCATAAGACCCAGACATACGGCTCGCTGCTATGGTGACCATTCTATCTGACAGCCAAAAAGTAATAAAAAGATTCGAATTCAGTACAGATTAGGTCAAAGCAGGTTTGGGAATGCCTAAACGAATTGGCAAAACGCAACAAGGTAAGACTTGAAAAAGCAGACCAACTTGCAAGACCATTCACAGGTCCAGAACAGTGTTTGAAATCAGCAAAACCGATGCGGAAATCTAATGAATGAGTGGAAGAAAACAGAACATATTTGGACCAAATCGAAGGGCATCGACACAGCGCAGCCATGGTGAGGCATTTAAGCCAAACACTGACGGCTGACACAATTAACCTAAACAAATCCAAGATACGTAAAATTACCGGCTTACTAACTGGAAATTGCGACTTTAGGAAACACTTGCACATTCTGGGAATAAACAGAGAAACCGTGGAATGCAGATTTTGTGGTGACGAGGAGAAAATAGCCTCTCACATCATATCCGCACCTAGAAATAGGGATACATCCGAAACCCCTATTGAACTTAGTAAAAGACACAGGTATATTAAACTAGTAACCACTGACGACAGCATAATCAGATTCAAACCAACCAACCATGATAAGCTGAACATTGGATGGAGGAGTCACGAACTATTTAAACTCTGGGCAGTAATTGCGCTGTTTCACAATAAACGACGAATTTCTGGAGGTGCATTTATTCTTTTCTGTAAATAATAGGCCAATGACTGAAGTCCCGTTTTCATGTTTCGTCCGAATCGGTAGAGATATATAGGGGAGACTAGGGAGGCTGGATACTGTGGGAGGTATGATACACGTTTAAATTAACCGCCTAAAATATGTTGCCATTACTAGATTTGACAACAGCTGAGTCCTTGCACGTGGCCATTACACTTAATATCAGGTTATTTTCGTTAGACGCAAGGATAACTTGTTGGTGACAAAAATTCGATATTGGTTACATATTTTGTACATTTTGTAAAGGTAAGTGTAAATCATTTGCAAACAAATTTTTCAGAATATCCTGTTTATTCAATATATACGAGATAATATATAGATTTGCTTTAATTTATCATATGATTTAGATTCGCAATATAATTATAGTTTTCCTAATACGATGTTTTGTAAAATATTGCACATTAGGGAGGCTTGATACATGTTATATGAAAAGAGCATCAAAAGAGGTCGGAATGAAAGAAACAGGGAGCGCAATATAAAAAGAACTTTGAAGGAAAAATTGTGGACGATACAGTAAATAAGACAAAAAGCAAAGGTAAAATGAACAAGAAACAAAAGAATATTGTTGATTAAGATTCTGATACATCAAAGGAGCCAAAATTCGACGGATCATCTGATGAGCTCAGTGATATAGATAAACAAATTGAGAAAGAAATAGAAGAAAATTTTGTTGCAGGAGTAGTAAATGAAAATAATTACGTAGTATGATTTGCCACAAAAAAGACAATAGCATACTACATTGGCCAATTCTTACAAAAAGTCGAGGATGAATATTTTATAAAATTTATGCGTCGCAAAAAAACCTGCTCTCCATTTTGTATATCTCGATGTAAAAGATGAATTTTTTGTGCCCGAGGAAGATGTCATCAAACTACCACCACCGAGTTTTGTGGGCGGAATTGCCAGATCTTCAGAAAGTTGAGATTTCCCTTTAATTTTTCAAAATAGAATAATGTTCTGTAAAAGTTTTGCATAGTAATTTATAATGTTTTCAAGAATAAAAAATATTTTGTAAATAATTTTTCGGGTTTACTTAGAGTTACCCTTACCCACAAATAAAAGCCGCTCTAAATAAAGTTATGTCTATAATAATTGTAAAAACCTAGTCATGTATCAAAGCTCCTATATATTGCATCAAAGCTCTCTCACTATGGGAGGACTCATACACTTTGCATATTTTAGTAAAACAGTTAATAGCTCAATGCACATTCTAAACTGACATCTGTAAAGTATCCGAAATTGACTGCAAGTTATACAGTTGTGTAGGTACCCATTTATAGAATTTGCACGATGAATTGTCTTTCAGTTATTTTGGATGGAGTGTTGAGTGTCTCAAGCCTCCCTAGCCTCCCCTATTCGAAAAATTGAAAAAATTGTAAAAAAGTCGAAGCGACAGAAGGAAGTAAAAATTGGAAGGGAAGGTATGAAATAGAAGACTGAGCAACTTCTTTATTAGGCATTTCTTAAATTCCCAAAGAAAACGCGATTTCTCGAAAATTTTCAAAACAAATTTCCATCATATTCATTGATAAAAAAACTTTCATATGTTGCGAACTTCATGTGAGACACTGTAGATATTCGTCCATAACAAATTTTGGTTTCATATGGATATACATTTTTTCAATCCACTAAAACTCGCTTCAACTAATGATCAAAGCGAGCTCAACTTGGCTTTGATTCTCCCCCATCTTCGGGGTAAACAACATTAGAGTTTAGTAATTCAGTAAATCAAAACAAGCTTATCAGCCGTAACTGGATAAGTTTATCACACAAACGAGGTTCAGTGTAGATTGCCCTGGAGTCATGTGTCGGCGTTACAGTATATCTGGAAAAATCGAAGAGCACTCACAAAGAAGTGGTGATTAAGAAGAAGGAACCTGCTATATAAACCATTTGCCATATTTACTTTCTCACAACTAAAAGAGTGGGACACATTCTAGAAATTTGTTTTTCAACTTGTGCCCTCAACTCCCTAGCTAGGGGTGTAACAACCCTGAAATTTCAAATGAAAAGTGGGGCCGAGTGATATATCATCCCAACGATACAAATGCGGGACGATGGATCGGGCGCCAAGGATCTGTGGAATGGCCTCCCAGATCACCAGATCTAACCCCTTCACTCTATTCAGGAGTTACCAGTGCATATTACGGAAAATTGTGTAACAATTACTTGAGAAACTTTGCAAAGCGTCAAGGCTGGAACTAAGCATAGACTTTATTTTTGCCAGGAGGTCAAAGGAGAACATTTTGAACGTTTATTGTAATGTAGGAATGTAAGCTTTCACGGCTGGCGTCATTATTTTGGTTGGTTTCCGGGTTTTGCCGTGGTCTTCTTTGGTTTAAATCTCCAAACGTTTCGACTGCAACTGCGGCAGTCATCTTCAGTGGCGTGGTCGAAGTACTCTTCTAGACGTATCAACTGAAACTGAAGCTTTAGATTTTGCCATATTATTTATAGTGATGTTTTTTCGCGCACTTTCTGTAATAGTGGGTTCGCGCGTACTTTCCGCGCGATTCGGGTGACATGGCTTCGTTTTGGCCCCTTCAATGCTGTGTTCCAGATCTTTGGTGGTAAATATGTTCTCTCTTCTTTTCTGTTTAAGTTCTCTTGGTCTATGAACAAGTTGATTGAGTCGCCATGGGCAGTCCACTTAGCCCACTAGTAGCAAATTTTTACATGGAGAAATTTGAAGAAAGGGCCATTCGAACTTCAGAAAAACGACCGAAGTACTGGTTGAGGTATGTAGATGACACGTTCGTTGTTTGAAGCTACGGAAGAAAAGAACTTCAGAACTTTCTAAACCATCTGAATAGTTTTCATCCAAAAATCCAGTTCACCATGGAATTAGAAGAAAACCTTCAAATCCCATTTCTTGACGTATTAGTCACCAAAGAGGGTAATCATCTAGGCCACAAGGTGTACAGGAAAAAAACACACACAGATCGATATCTACACAATGGATCCAACCATCATCCAAAACAGAAACGAACCGTCATCAACACCCTAGTGAACAGAGCTTTGAGAATATGTGAACCAAGGCACATCGACGAGGAAATGCAACACCTCACAAGTGTGTTACAAGCGAATGGGTACAACAAGAAAGACATCATCCGTGCTACGCGCCCAAGGGAGAAGAAAAGGGACACCAATGAAGAGCAACCTCAAGGCACTGTCTATCTGCCATACATAGAAGATGTCACCAACTGAATTGGGAAAATTCTGAAGAAGAAGAAAATTAACACCGTCTTCAAACCAACGAAGAAGATATCGGAATATCTAAGATCAGGCAAAGACAGCAGAGATCCACTCAAATCAGCGGGAGTCTACAGAATTCCATGTAACTGTGGGAAGGTCTATATCGGACAAACGAAAAGGAGCATTGATACCCGCCTAGTCGAGCACAAGTGGAGTTGTCGTTTAGGACAAACCGAGAAGTCCGCAGTCGCTGAGCATACATTGCCTGACGGAGAACACAAGATCCTTTTCGAAAATACCGAGAGACTAGCAAAGTCGAATCATTATTCAACAAGAATGTATCTAGATGTTCGCAGATGTTTTGAATTTTATGAGGTGTACGAAAATAGAATGAATCGGAGAAGACCCCGTAGTTTCGGATAATTCTCGTTCAATACGTGGGTGGGTATACATAATTCTTTACTTTATAAAGGAGTAGATTGTTTTAATGATCTCCCACAAGAAATTAAAGAGAGTGGTTCGATAAATACATTAAAAAGATGATTGAAGGATTACTTGATGAAATATTAGTATATTTTTATGTATGACTTTTTTATGTAACTTTTTATTTATACGTGTGAATTTTTAATCAGACTCTTTGTTTTTTCTTCATGTTAATTTTATTTTATTTATAAGGTTGGACATCGTATTTACCATTGTAAATGAATTAATTTTTTTTTACTAAATAAAGATATATATATATACGCTCGGCTATGAAATACCAGCCGCGGCATTAAATCTTGTGCTTTTATGCCTAGTAAAACAAATAACTATTCTAGTCCATCCCCACAATTCGCAAAGACGATTTAGTATTAATGTTTATTGTGGTCTATTAAGAGGCAGAATAATCGGTCCATTTTTCTACCATGGTTCTTAGAACGGACCCCGTTACATTAATTCATTAACAAGATTGTTGGAAGAGTTTTTCGATGATCTTTATCTGGAGGATCTATTTTCAGCAGGATGGAGCACCAGCACATAATGTCAGTGGCGTAAAAAGGATGCTGCGAGGCTGTTTTGAAAACAGATGGATTGCTAAAAATGGCCCTGTTAAGTGGCCCCCTCGTTCACCAGACATGACACCTCAAGATTTTCATTTTTGGGATTTCTGAAAAATGAGGTGTACAAAATGAAACATAATAATATAGATGAACTGAAAAATTATATTGAAACTGTACCTAATCAATAGAATTGATGGCCGAACTGTGTTGAATGCCAGACATAGTGTCAATAGAAGGGCCCAAATATGTGTTTAACAAGTAGGCGGTGTTTTTGAACATTTACTCGATATTTTATAGCGCTTTATCAAATCTGCTGTTATAAATGTTTCCTATTGATAAAACCGTCTTATTTTCACCTTTACGAAAAAAAGTCAAATGAGATTTGATGTTGAGAATGTTATTGCGAATCGAAATGCATGAAAAAATATAGGGTGTTCCATTGAAAGAAATATCATTTTATGAAATATTCTGAAAACGCGACTGTGAAGTTTTTTTTGTTTTCGGCATCGAGAAGGCCATTGAAAATGCTACTAGTTAGCCCATCCAACCGAATACGTAGCATCAATATTAACGGAGTTGGCAATGGTGCCGACTTAATTTGGAACACCCTGTAGATATAAAAATAATTTTTTATTTATGAAACGAATAAATTCGACAAATTCGAATTCCCCTATCTCTCCACACGTTTCCACCAGATGGAAAAATGAGACAAACATCTATCAGAAAACAACTACTTCCCTGGCTAATACCACGATAGACATTGAACCACATCTGACAGATATTTTTGCAACGTTCTTCTAAGAAGACCCAATTGCAAGTGCTTATCATGTAATCAAACAGTAGATTATCCATCATTTGGTTGGGAATGACCAACTGCAGACATGCATGCTCTTAGTTTTAGCCTCTCATTAGTGACAAGGTAGGTCGGACAACAATACAATAATTGTCCTGTCCCTGCCCAATGATTAATATCAACTGTTTAGGCAAAAAATTATTTACTATTGCATAATGTATTGGAAAATCTGGATCGATAAATTTTGTTATCAACGATTTATCGTTCGTTTATCTATCCAGTGACCCACTGAATGTTTTCATTTCTTGAATTTTATATTTGTAGGTTTAAATAATTTCTATTTCTGGCCGAGATATTATAAGCTTATACCGTCATCAATAAAGAGGGTCATAACTCCCTTGGGACATAATAGATTCTATAATTCCCTCTACATTTCACGAGTAAAAATAGAATAAAAAATGCCAATATGTGTATACGTTTATAAAATGAAAACTAAACCATATTTTATTATTTACGTCATTACAAATAATAAATGTACAATTTTGAAATGTGCCATGGAAATTAATTCCGCCGCTGAATAGTATATTCTTCAACGAGCGTATAATGATATCTAGTATTATCGAGGATAAAAATTCCGAAACGAGCCGAAGGCGAGTTTCGGAATTATCCAAGAAAATAAAAGCTATTATACGCGAGTAAAAGACTATACTTTCTCTACGACTATACGATAGTCAGAGTTTTAATGAAGACTAAATATTATTTATGAAAATAATAGATAGTTCATTCATTCATTCATTTTGGATTTCAGATTTATTTGATAAAATGAAATATATTTTACGGGAGTAGAATACCATACTTTCTCTACGACTATAACAAATACAGTTTCAATGGCAGTCTCGATGATTTTAATAATATGATAATGCAATGGACAGAAATATTTAATACTTAACGAACTTGAATAATAAAACAACTTATAATTATATGGTCAGTGAATTCCTATGTTTTTCACTTGTCATACTTAGTGACTAAATTTATAGTGATATTATCACAATTTGTGAAATTTAATGTCGGTGTTGCATTTATATCAACACTGACATTTTTATTCATATTGTCAGTTGATGTTTTTTGTGTGAAGGTACTTTTACTTGATGAACATTGTTCGATTGATTGAAGAATCGAATTTGCCGTTTTTTTCTTATTAAACATGGAATCTTCTAGATATCCTTCTGCTACTGATGTGCTCTTCCAGCCACCATGTCTTTTCAATGCTGTTATGTCTCCACCTGCATCAACAAGCAAGGTTGCAGATGATCGTCGGAAGCAATGGCCGGTGTACATTTCGGGATTTGGAAGCTTCAAAAATGTAGCTATTTGTTTCCCCATTGCTGCAAACTTATTAATTCCAATTTTCTGACGAGTACATTTTTCTTTTTGGTAATTCATAAAAAAATCGGAAATCCCAACATTTGTTGCACGTATATCAATGTACTTTTTACAAATTTGATAAAATTTTCCAGCCACGGTGAACTTCCTTACAATTTTTGTTTTGGTCTTGGGAATAGTTATCATCAAAGCAGATCCAAGATCTTGAATATCTTCAATACTAATAGAGTGCATTTTTATGGAACGGCAAGCACCCATTATACCCATAATTAATGCAACCTGAAAATATAAAAAAGAAACGTATTGATCCGGACTTCAAAATTTATAAATTATTGCCTTTATTACCGAAAAGAAGTATATATCATAAAGTAATATAAGGTAGAATAACAATTATACATGAATAATCGGTGTTCATTCATGAATGAATAAATGCCTTAATTGAAAATAATATAAAAAATACTTCCAAGAGTTGGAATTCGAACTCACGCCTGTATAACTACCTTCGTTAAACAATTACTTCATGTAAATAAATAAATAAATAAATGTTTATTGTTACAAAGTTGTTATAGTAATACACATCATTTGGTATACTTCAAAACTCCGTCCTAGCTCAATTCTTCGCCCAAGAAGGACCAGGAGAGAGGAAGGGTCGGGAGGACGCACTGAGAGCCGCCTCCCTTCCTCCACAGACATTGCTGGCTGCAGAGTAAGGGAGCGCTTGTGCCAAGGGGCACATAGGGTCCCGGTCAGGGGCGCTAGTGTCCACCTCCGCTGGTGTTAGCGGTTGGCCGAGTATTCCAAACGATAGTAGTTGTAGTACGTATGATACATGCCTCATGCAAAGCTTATGCATGTCGTCGGTCGGTAGCATTCAATGTAGTGCTTTGTCGTCTAATTTTGTTCAGAGGCTGTTGTTTCGTGCTAACTCCGGAAAAGGCTGATGCAAAAAACCGGGTCATGGTACATCGCGCATTACAAAGATGCGGCTTGGTTCCCTAGGGAACCGGTTCTTCCCATCTTTCCTGGAAGATGGCCAAAGATTGATATATCAGCCCGCCGTGTTTGCGTGGATTCTGAGTCTGGTAAGATCTCTCGTTAACGTACTCTTGGAGAGGTGAAACCTGTAGAATTTCTACGACAGGTTTTTAACATGTGTCGGGATGGAGTCGACGCCAGCAAGGGCGCGCAGCATGTACACCGCTTCTACCAACTGAGCTATAACAGGCACTCGAAAATTTGTGAATGAAATACCTACTAGAAGAACTAAGAGTGTGGAACGTTCAAGTAAATATTGTTTGACAGACCTTTGTTGTAAGATAGATTTCATCAGGAGCTTCATTGATAAATCTGTTTACTTCTTCTGGGCCGAATGTTTTTGACTCTTTTGGCTGATAACCTTCAGATTTTCGTTTTAACATCGTACGCAATTTTGAGTACCTCTCTATGTTGATATTGTTGTTCACGTTGAGTGTGCTTCTCAACATAGAATATATCTTCCACAACGTTGATGACTTATACTTCTTTGAGAGTTTCGTAAAATAGGCAAGGAAGACATTTTCTGAGAAAGAATGTGCCTGGTTCGAATTTCGCCAATCCATGAATTCCGCGTATGCCTTCGAATATTGGTTTCTTGATTTTTCCGGCAATAAGTTAATAGTTGCTCTTTTCGCAGATTCCAATAGCTCCGGTGGTGTACAACAGATCTCTTTTTCCTCACTATCACTGCTTTCCCAATCCGCTCTATTCATTTTTATATTAGGTACTTGTCACGCAGATCAAAGTTAAAACTAAGAAAATAGTCTGACATTCGCAGATGCCAAGCTGTGACAAAAGTTCAATCAAGCAAAGCCTTCTTGAGAAATTTGTTTGTTAAACCTCCCAGTTCCCGTGGATTCTGAAAATTCTGAACCTGTGATTGGCCGAGTGCCGTTGAATAATGAGTTAGGATCCACGGTGTCTTGGAATCATCTTTATTCTTCAATTAAAAATCAATATGTAATGAACGTAGAATACAATAGTCGTAGGGAAAAACAATTTCTTCTTTTGTATGAGGTACCTGCCTTTTCTATATAATGGCAAAGTAGACAACATATGCGCCGTTTTATTTCATAATTCGATGCTATACTCCATCCGCCACCGTGGAACATTTCCAACATCCGTCTTTTTAAGTTAGTTCTAGTTGCTCCTGATGCATTGGTCATGCATTTTGTGGGATATTTTCTAACTTATGGTCAAAAATTACCCCTCTAGGGAAATTGAAAAAAAAAAACTGCATCTACAAAATGTTCTCAATCGATACGAAATAGTTTATTGGCGTGATAAAAATTGTGAATGGTCGGTTGTCCAAACCTAGAATCATTTCCCAAGCCACATATCAAACCATCGTTATCTGGGAGTTCATTATCGTTATAGCATGCAGTTCCAAAATTACCCCATCAAACGTTAATGGCCCTTTTATGAATTATTCATATTGGTATTCTGCCATTAAGTTTCACTCACTAACAAAGCACTATAGAATTCCACGTTTACATTACTTCAGGTACCTATCGATATCTTTCATACATCAAATTCCTGATGAAAAAGGTCGTTTCGTCAGACAGACAACAATTTATTGACATTGATCATAGTAATTATTCAATTTAAACCATTAGCGTCAAACGTTTGATGCCATAGTTATGATGATTCATATTGTACTTCTTCCGTAAATGTTGGTAAGTGTATACAGGGTGCGATTAAGTTTCTCCTCATGTTCATTATGAACGATAAAATTTGAATTCATGAAATTTGGATAAATGAACTGAGGAATATACAGGATGCCTCAAGGATATTAGGAAACTTGAGAGTGTGATTCTACATGGAAAATCAATGAAGGGTGGAGATATTTCATCAGTTTCCACTAGATAGTGCCATTTGGATATGAAGTATGTTTTCCATTAATTATGTAATGTTCATACTCAACAGTGGCATGCTCACGAGCATTGATATTTAATAGTTATTTATGCAACAAGTGTAAAAAGTGGGTGTTTATTGCACTCGACGTGAAATTGTCCGACGAGGCCGTTAGGCCGAGTTGGACAACACAGAATATCTGCTAAATATGTAGTGGGTTTGAACGTTTATGTTTATCATGATGACAGCACATTGAAGTAGAATGACAGATGAGTGCAATAAAAACTTTATTGCACTAGTGCTTCTTTTTCCACTGAATATAGTTCAATAAATGCATGAATGTAGAAAAAAATATATGGTACACCAATGGTTCCTCACCAAATTGAAACTACCAATTTCCTGGTCAAAATGAGTTATGACTTATTTTTTCCTCGTGCGATGTATTATTTCCGGAAAAAATACATTAGGTACATCGTCTGAGAAAAAATAATATAAATATTGAATAATAAAATTTTGCAATAAAGCCAGTTGGCCTGGAAATGTCACTTGCGTTATGACCTGACATTTTCAAGTAAGTGTCCTTTTTCAAATCAGGCAAAGCTCTGCTATTTGTTTCAGAGAACTATTATCATTCTTTGCACATACAATAATAATAATACTCCCTCATAAACACTCATAAAGTGTACCTAAAGGCATAGCCTGTGCGGGTAGAGGACGGCTTATTATTATTATTTGCCGTGGCGAGTTACTGATTTTAGGTGGCGTATTCACTTTTAGGAAAACTGAGAAAAACCCGGGTAGTCGGCGCGAAATCCAAGCAAGCACCAGAAATCGGGATTGACATCTATACAACTTACATTGCCTATCGACTCCTATGACATTTCCAGGATTCGAACCTGGCCAAATGCAAGTGGAAGTTTAGAAGGCCAGCATCTAACCGCTTCGCTATTGAGCACCCTAATGCCTAATATTCCTGAAATATTGAATCAGTGTGATCCATCAAATCATTCAAAAATAAACCAAAATATTTTCTGATATGTTACCTATAGCCTCGGTGAAAATCTTTAGGAAGATATTCTATTCTATTCAACGTAAATGAAACAGGTTTTTCGAACCATACTCGATTTATTGCATTTTTTTAACTTACTATGAATGTTAGCAATAACACGAACCCATTCCATTGATAATGAATAAATGAATGAACCAATTCCATTACTATTGGAAATTGAATTACACCTCACAGATATTTGTGAAATGTTTCGCAAGGAGGATACCGTACAAATCAAAGAGCAGAACATACGCTTTCATTAGATGAGGTCCAACTGATTATTGTATGCCATGTTTGCAAATCTCCTTGATTAACATATCAAATTTGGAAGAGCCGTTTAAGAAAATATAACAAAGCTCTGCTTTATTAAATCAGGGATCCAACTGCATCGGTTTCGGAATTTTTGTACCTCATCAGTGCAGCTTAGCTAAATTTGATGACAGACAGGTAGCGAGGCTCCCGTCTAAAAACCGTGTTGACCGAGGCTGCACTGATGATGAATCAGATCAGACACACACTGCCGTAATATTTTTTTCCCCTTTTCTAATGCATGACAAGGTTTTTTATGTTTTTTTCTTTTCTGTCTCTCAGTTTCGATCACTCACAGAGATGTTTCAGGTTAAGTGGAAGAACAGCCTTAATTTCGTTCTGCAAAATGATAACTGAACTTCGCCTTTTGTTTCATTTTAAGCTCATGAAAACAAATTTAAATTTTTTATTGATTCAAAAATAATAAAGACATATTTTTATTATTATATATTCCTCTCATTTCAATTCCATTAAATTACGTTTTCTAATAATTTTTCCAAAACTGGAGTAGTGCCAGTTGAGTTTTCCAAACATACCCGACAAAGGACCCCGCAAAATCCTAATGGAATTTGTGTCTCGGTGGATTTTTTTGAATTTTTCATATGATGTAGTCCATGTAATTCTCAACCAATGTTATCATTGCGCCAAACCCAAACAATGGACAGTTTTGCCGCTAGGGGTCGTTAAAATCACCTCTTTCTCAGAATAGACAATTTATTTCCGAAACCGGGAACGACATTTTCTCCCGTTTCATTGTAGATAATGTTGCATATGATTATGCTCTTTTATAAAAATAATCTTCACCCTCCCTCTTCTCCCCACCACATATTATGAAACACAAAAAATTATATCTGGATTACTTTGGAATGCATCGTCAGATGTTTGAACATGCTTAAATTAGGGAAATAGCACGTTTTCATGATTATCCCCCCTCCCCCCGAGGGGTACAAAACAAAAAAAATTCGGTGGATTTTTCTGAATTTTCATTATGATGCAGTTCATGTTATTGTGAATAGAAATTAATCAGGTGATAAACCCAAAAAATGGATAGTTTTGGTGCTAGGGGGCGTTAAAATCACCCCTTGTTCAGAATTGACTATTTATTTTCAAGACCTTTCCACCAGTTTCATTGTAGCTAATGTTGCATAAGATTGCATTCTTTTATAAAAAAAAATATTCTTCCCCCCTTTTCTCACCACCTCCTATTATGATACGCAAAAAAATATGTCTGGATTATTCTGAAATGCACCGTCGGATGTTTGAATAATCTTGAATCAGGGAAATTGCACTTCATGATTTTCCCTCCTCTCGCGATGTCAAAACAATTTCGCTGGATTATTCTGAATTTTTAGGATGCAGTTTATGTTACTTACTGTGAATAGGAATTAACTAGGTGAAAAAAAACAAACATCGGTAGTTTTGATGCTATAAGGGGCGTTAAAGTCATACCTTGCTCAGAATAGACTATTTATTGCCGCAATTTCCTCGCCTTACTTTGGAATATTTTAAACGGTTATCTCTAGGTGAGATTTTGTTGTTGTTATAATAGTCTTAAACTGGATTTTTAACTTCTGGTATCTTTTTTAATTCACACCTATAATTTTAGGTGTCTATTATCTATATTCAGGACAAGTTTCAGAGAGATGCGGGTGAAACTATTCAAGTAGATGGACATTTGAATGAGAATAGGTTTATTAGAATGCGCATTTACTCAAGATATACCAGGCTCTTCAAACATCAGCTTTGGATTGCTTTTAACCGCAACATGCAAGCCGAAGAGGAGGTTGTGTCAATTTTAGGATATTACTGCACCTGCAAAACGGGGGCAAGAACTTTGGGCTCTTGTGCACATGTGGCAAGTGTGTTATGGTTCTTGAGCTTTGCACGCCATGAACCGAATATCAGATACCCATGGACGACGCTCTTGGATGTAGTAATGGATGCCGCCAACAGGCCTGCACACATTGATCCAAATCAAGCACTACCCAACATTCAAATCGTTGTTGTTTGAACTTATACAAAGTCTCACAAGGCTATGACAGTACTTTATATAGGCATGATACGATGGGCGGCAAGGCCTGAGTGTCACTGGGGGCAATAGCCTGACGGGCCTGCATAGAGGTGGAGGTTTTAGTGAGTAGCCCTGACATCTGAGAATCAGTGGAGTCTCACAGTAGGTCTTGAGTTTTGAGGTTTTGAGACTCATTACCTCTCTATAAAATTATCCTTCACCTCATACGAAAAAAAAAAATCGCGTCATTCACCCTCATTTTTTTAAGTGGGGGAGGTATAAATGAACAAGTATAATTTCCCTTATTGAGCTGAATAAAACATTAACTTTGACTACGCCTTCAAAACTCTAGGCAAGAATTATTTTTTAGTGTTTTAAAATAGGGGTTGATGGAGGTTTAGAATTCTTTTTATGAAATAATACAATATGACTCATCGTAATCTAAAATTAAACATGTTCAAATATCTCTCCCTCCTATAATAATAAATAGTCTATTCTGAGCAAGGTATGAGGTATGACTTTGAAGCCCCCTAGCATCAAAACTATAAATTTTTGGGGTTTAGCACCTAGTTAATCTCTATTCACAATAACATGAACTGCATCATATTAAAAATTCAGAAAAATTCCCCATTTTTTTTGTTTTGCACCCCTCGGGGGAGGGGGGATTATCATGAAAAAGTGCTATTTTCCTAATTCAAGCTTATTCAAACATCCGACGATGCATTTCAGAATAATCCAGATAAAATTTTTTTGCGTTTCATAATAGGAGGTGGGGGGAAGAGGCGGGGGGGGAGGTGAATAATTTTTTTTGGTAAATAATATTATTATAAAAGTGCACAATCTTATGCAACATTAGCTACAATGAAACTGGTGGAAACGTCTTGAAAATAAATAGTCAATTCTGAGCAAGGGGTGATTTTAACGCCCCCTAGCACCAAAACTATCCATTTTTTGTTTATCACCTGATTAATTTCTACTCACAATAACATGAACTGCATCATATTGAAAATTCAGAAAAATCCACCGAATTTTTTTTGTTTTGTACCCCTTGGGGGGAGGGGGGATAATCATGAAAAAGTGCTATTTCCCTAATTCAAGCATGTTCAAACATCTGACGATGCATTTCAAAGTAATCCAGATATGATTTTTTGTGTTTCATAATATGTGGTGGGGGTATGAGGGAGGGGGGTGAAGATTTTTTTTATAAAAGAGCATAATCATATGCAACATTATCTATAATGAAACGGGTGAAAATGTCGTTCCCAGTTTCGGAAATAAATAGTCTATTCTGAGAAAGAGGTGATTTTAACGACCACTAGCAGCAACATTGGTTGAGAATTACATGGACTACATCATATCAAAAATTCAAAAAAATCCACCGAGACCCAAATTCCATAAGGATTTTGCAGGGTCCTTTTTCACTGTATCTTTCATTATTTAAACAAGAACATGTTTCTAATTCCTGCGTTTCTCATGCACGTCGACAGGCACAGGTATGAACGTCGACAGGCATGCATTCCTCATGTAGGGTTGAACATGTAGGGTGAGCATGCATGTATCTGCTTTGGCGTTCGTCTATCCAATAGTTTGAGAACAGCTTGGTGCTCCTTAACTAGAATCACTTTTTGAAAGTGCTTAGTAATCGTGAGTGAATTAGAAATGAAACTGTTCAGTACTCCAGATCTAAGAGTGCTTGGTGCTTGAAGTACTTTTTGTCAGTGCTCGGCACAGCTCTGGTGAATACTCTGCATTTTATTGTGTTCTACTTGAAAACTAGGACTGTTATCATCTATCAACATGATTATAACAGTTCAGTATCAATCCTCTGATATTCGAACAAAAAACCATTAATGTGTAGTAATTCTCATGAAATTCAAGTCATTAATCAGTTTATCGATAATATGTGGAATCCTGCAACTAGGACCCGCATCAAATGATGATAAAGTATTGTTTTTGTTTCAGACCCACTAATTGACGCTTCGAACCAGTGGAACTGATGATGCATTAATATCTACTGGGGTGACAGACAGATGATTGAAATGGATTTGATTCGACCACCTCTAGTATTGGCTTTCTGTTTGATCACAGGTAAGTTTATATTGGATGAGGATTATCAATTTGACTTTAACCTACGCTGACTACTGGATGTTTGAAAATATGAAAATTTTGCCACTTTTCCTTTGCTACATAATGGTTTCAGATTTGCTATCGGACGTTTCGTCTTCCGGCCACCATCATCAACTTTATTTTTTCTTAAGGGCGCTACATTGAATTCTTTCTATTTTGAATAGAATCAGATATTACCTTTTCAGTGATGTATCACAAGTTATCATTCTTTTTCGGAAAACCGAAGATATTAAAGAAAAAAATTCGTATCATGATAGGCTTTTACTTTGATGTTACTAAATTTGACTTTCAATTTGTTACACTTAATGACATTTTGTTGTTATACAAGTCATTGAATTTTTGGCGAAAAATGGTTTTCACGAATGAAGAAAAAAGAGATATGATACAAATTCTTCACAAATACAATAGAAATAGTGTTAGGACATGGGAAATGTATTTTAACTTGTGTCCCCAAAAATTATAGCCACACTAAACTATGTGAAATGAATACGGAGTACCCTTCTCTCTAAACGTTTCCACCAAGTGGAAAAATGAAGGCAAATGTCTGTCAGAAAACAACTACTTCCCTGGCTAATACCACGACGGACATTGAACTACAACTGACATATATTTGTGCAACGCTCTTTCAAGAAGAACCAATTAAATAGTAAATTATCCTTCATTTGGCTGGAAATGATCACCTGCAGACATGCATGTTTCGAGGTTTATTGCCTGTCATCAGTGACAGGGTAGGTCGGACAACACTATAATTGTCCTATTCCTGCCAAATGAATAATAATCAACTGTTTAACTAATATTTCCTCACGGATAACACCACGATCTACAACCAAGTTGATCGAAGCGCGCCATCCGCACGGAACAAGACAAAACACTCCCAAGCAGCACAGTCTCTGGGAAGAGAAATCTGTAAACATTCGAACTACTTCGAATATATTGTGCCAGAGAGGTATCAACAATGTGAAATGAATATGGAGTACCCTTCTCTCTAAGCGTTTCCACCAATTGGAAAAATAAAGGCAAATATCTGTCAGAAAACAACTACTTCCCTTGGCAGGGACGAGAAAATTATAATGTTGTCCTACCTACCCTGTTACTGATAAGAGGCAATAAACCTCGAAACATGCATGTCTGCAGGTGGTCATTCCCAGCCAAAAGAAGGATAGTCCTCTGTTTAACTACAAGACAAGCACTTGCAATTGGGTCTTCTTGGAAGAAAGTTGCTCAAATATATGTCAGATGTAGTTCAATGTACGTCGTGGTTAATTCTGCCTCCGTATTTTTTGATTGGCTTTTCAAAGGAACCAAACTCGGTGAGATTCTGATCTAACAACTTGAACATAGTTCAGTGTGGTTGTTGTCTTTCGGAATCCAACACTGTTTCTATTGTATTTGTAATAAATTGGTATCATATATCGTTTTTCTTCATTCGTGAAAGCCATTTTTCACCAAAAATTCAATGAACTAAACAATAACAAAATGTCACTGAGTGTAACAAATTGAATGTCAGATTTAGAAATATCAAAGTCAAAGTCTATTCATGATAAGATTTTTTTTTAATATCTCTGTTTGTTCGAACAATAACAATAACTTATGACGAATCATTAAAGAGGTAATATCTGGTTCTATTTAAAACAGAAAGAATCCATTGTAGCGCCTATAAGCGCATATAAGAAAAAATAAATTTGATGATGGTGGCCGGAAGACGAGAAGTCGGATATCAAATCTGAAAACACCATTATGTAGCAGGGGAAAATTGGCAATGAGGAAGTGCAATTTATTTTCGGGTCTTTCAAAAAATAAATCCAGAAAAAAATTAAAACCATTTTCCAAAATTTCTGTTTTTTTTTCGAATATTTTCGGATGTACTCGGAATTTCTCATCGACACATCGTTAGTCAGGAAATTGCGCAACTTTTCCCAAAATGGTGAAGGATCGAATTTTTTAACTCCCTGTATTAGTTGATAAGGTAAGCTCGGGTAAGTGTGACCGTGATTTTTATTAGTTCGCATTGAATTTAGTCCATCTGATGAACCTGAACTAATATAACAATGAAGTTTTGCAGGTATTTACTTCGAAGGTCAATCTTTGTAATACGTCAAAGAAAACTGTTGAAAAACGTATTCTATGAATTTTATTTATATATTCAGATATACATCTCCATAGGTCACACTTCCCCGGAAAGGTGGGGCAAGTGTGATTCTGGCCAAATTTAAAGATATTAATGCACGTAAATCTCTCTTTGGGGCAGGTGTGAGTAAACAGTAAAGGAACTTTCACCACAATTTATTTATTTCGATATATCTTTATTCAAAACATGGTTAGGAACTTTTTAATATTGAATTTGAAATGCCCCATTGGAAAAAATCAAAAAATAATCGTGAAAGTGAACATTTGTTGAAAAGAAAAATTTACAGGTAGAAATCTGAAAAATTGAATGAGAATTTCATTGATCCCCATCTTCTGACGAATGGTGATGGAAGCACAGCTGTTATTTCATCCTCAGAAAGTGTATCAATGTCTTCCACATCAGGCCAGGTATATTGCTTGGCTCTCTGAGATTTCCGTATATAATTTCGTACTATAGCTGAAAAAATATTACTATTTAGATTGGCCAAATGAACCAGGTTCTCACTTACCCCGACAGATAGGTCACACTATCCCTAATAACCTTTAATTTCGGGGTAAGTGTGACATGCAATGTAAAAATGTAAAAAAAACAACTTCATGAAAAAACGGCAATCTATAGTCAGATTCATTGTTTAGGCAGAAGAAAAGTGTATAAAATGGATTCTTACCTTAGATTTTAACAATACACTCAATGATGATGTTACTCTTCTTCGGGTTTGTTGGCCGTCGTGATATGGAATTGCTTCCTAACGTTTCGCCCGCACGAGTGGCTGGCTTCTTCTGAGGTTCCATCTTGAAAGATTTCCGATGACTGGTTGATTCGGGATCTAAGCGCATATATATATGTCCGGCTGGTACCTGCAATTATTACGTTCTTATCGTCCGTTCCTGGAATTAAATTATCTCTCAGTATTGGGGTTGCAGGTATATTCCTTTCGGCTGTTCTTTTCCTAGCTTGACTAAGTAATGGATTCCAAATTCGGTTGAGGGTCAGTGTCTCTTCTTTTCTATTGAAATTATCCGTATGTTTATGGATTTCAATTGCTTCTCGTATAAGCCGATTGTGATTGTGATATGATACGAGAAGCAATTGAAATCCATAAACATACGGATAATTTCAATAGAAAAGAAGAGACACTGACCCTCAACCGAATTTGGAATCCATTACTTAGTCAAGCTAGGAAAAGAACAGCCGAAAGGAATATACCTGCAACCCCAATACTGAGAGATAATTTAATTCCAGGAACGGACGATAAGAACGTAATAATTGCAGGTACCAGCCGGACATATAAATATGCGCTTAGATCCCGAACCAACCAGTCATCGGAAATCTTTCAAGATGGAACCTCAGAAGAAGCCAGCCACTCGTGCGGGCGAAACGTTAGGAAGCAATTCCATATCACGACGGCCAACAAACCCGAAGAAGAGTAACATCATCAAAAATCCCGGCCGCGAAAGCCTCAATCAATATATCAATACACTCAATGCTTGAAATTCGTTCGGGTTGATGAATTGTAGGTTAGAAAACTGGGGAAAATATTTGGATTTCACAAGATCTCTTTTGTATTTTATATGATGGTTATGGATTCATTATGAGTGTAGTCTCTTCGTCGATAGATGGCATTGGGCTGTCGCCCGGTTTAGCGAAGATAGCGAGCAAACTCACACTTGCCCCAAATTCACACTTACCCGAGCTTACTATACTCATTATAGACTGACTTCTATCGTTAACTTTATATTCAGAACCAACTTCCCAGCTCTCATAGAGCTAGACCAAATGGACTCTGACGCACTATTGTCCCACTATGTATAACTAATCAAATAATATATACAGACGAACAGGTGTAGTTTCTTCTATCCTTAGGTTTTACGGCGAGCAATATGGAATTTAACTTTTCACGTGATTATGACATTTTTTCTCTCTGGCAAGTCCGAAATCGCGCCTTCATACGGTCTGTTTTCCAGCAACAAGACATCTGCCCTGCGCTTAGGAAGATCCCATGTCTGTGCTTAATTTATAACACCACCTACATAGCTACGTCGCCGTCGTCGTTGGAAATTACGGCTTTCCCGCTTTTCCCGAAAGGGAGCATGAATAATGATGTTCATTTTATTAGAGGTGCGAAAACCGATTCATCAGTCAGGCTAATGCCCCAAAAAAGTCTGTTCATTGTGCCACGGCTTGTTATAATGACTATTCTGTTGAAGTTTCTGGCTTTTCGATGGATCGGTTAAAGGATTTATGTGTGTTGAAAGGAAAGGATGATTTGGCTACGAAGGATTTTCGGTATGACAATTTAATCTGGATTGATGTACAAGAGATTATAGAAATTTTTGTCAGCTAAACTTTCCGATATCATTAGTATTCGCACAAATGCCTGGTTGGATCAATTTGAGTCTCTTTTGGCTACGGTTAATTATGAAAGATATACTAAAACAACTTCACTCAAAAAATAGCCATTTTGATGCCGAATAGATTTTCTTGAAATTTTTGTGACAGTTGTAACAACCATTCAAATTTTGTCATTTTGTGTCATATGAAACAATTTCTAACAATCATGTCAACATTACACTGACAATTTCCCTCATATTATATAAATCAATCAAATGCCATAATTTTCTCATTTCGAACCAATGAAAACTGGACTTTTTGAAAACACTTCCTCCAGCCCATGGTATTTTCAAAACAGTATTTCGCTTCTAGCTTGTTTATACAATTCCATAGTTACGACAATCACGGTAAATTTAGAAACGTCAGTTTGACGGTTCAACTCTTCAACTGATATTAATGTCACATGATGAACCGTTCCTGCAATACGCATTCAGTCCATAATATAATGTCTTCGTAAAATTTTCTGATCGAATATCCCTTCAAAATGCAGAATTATCAAAATACTTTCACCTTGCCAGTCGCTCAAACTGTGTTGCTGTTCTAAACAACACAGTTTTCGTGACAGCAAGGTGAAAGTATTGTCGCGACTAGGGCCTCAGTGAAGCTATAAGCCCTATCGCTTGGGACTTAGTCAGGAAGAAAAACTGTAGTCACACATTCTCCTTATTCAATATATATATATATATATATATATATATATATATATATATATATATATATATATATATATATATATAATATATATATATAACTTACTATAACTTACTACAAACAAGTGAAAGGTGCTCCCATGGGGGTTCCCCCCTTTCTCCAGTCCTTGCAAACCTTTTCATGGAAGACTTCGAAACCAGGGCTGACCACAAGCCTACTTGCTGGTTCAGATACGTTGACGATATTTTCGTCATATGGCCTCATGGTTATAAAATCTTAAACACGTTCTTAGATCATCTAAACGATATCCATCCCAACATGAAATTTACAATGGAGACCAAAATTAACAACTCCCTAGCTTTCCTGGACGAAATCCAATAACTCTTTCACCCACACAGTACACAGGAAACAGACCCACACCAACCGATACCTACACGCAAACTCTCATCACCATCCAGCACAAACAAACTCCGTATTGAACTCCCTGATATACAGATCAATTCATCTTACCGACAACCAGAATAGACCACAAGAGCTGGACAAACTGAAATCAGCCTTACTCCAAAATAGTTACAACAATTCTCTAATCGACAAGTCTATCCGCCATCAACTGACCCGTCCTCCAAAAACGAATGATCCACTAGAGAGTATTCAGCCACACAAAGCTTTCCTACCATACATCAAAGGTGTGACAGACAAAATCAGTAATATCTTGAGAAAACACGAGATAAAAACAATATTCACGGCCAACAACCAAATATCCAAATTCCTCAGATCTCCCGAGTCTACGAACACGAACTTGCTGTGCGTCAGGCATCTTTCACTTCCGCACTTTATAAACATCGAGAAGACACAGGTCACAAAATAGACTTCAAAAACACACAAACAATTTCCACCGAGAAAACTCTGCAAACCAGGATCATCCGAAAAGCCCTTGAGATAGAGAAGCGCCCCAATTGCCTCAACACTCGCGACGACGGACGTAGACTTCCCAATACCTGGAAGCCTCTCATTGCACGCATCAACTCATCTCCTACCAACCCAGTTCCCGCACACAGCTCACCTAGCGCCAACCAAGTTCCCGCACACAGCTCATCTAGCGCCAATTCAGTTCCCGCCCATAGTTCACCTCGCGCCAATACATTGACACTATAAATACTCGCTTGAGGACATCTTTTTCAGAGGTTCGTCAAGAAGGCTTTACCGCCGTAAACTGGCTCTGGGTTCGACAGTGTCGCAAACCCACTCTAAGTTCACCAGTCGACTGTCGACCCTTCACTGTCGACTCTTAACTGTCTCATTGCCATCGGTCATCTTGTATTTATTCAAGTTTCGTGTTATTGCTACGGACATTTTTATTCGAAGAAGAAGTTCGTTGAAATCTTCAAAAGCCATGTCAATAACACATGATTTGTTTTTGTTATGAATCGAACCAGGCCAAGCTCGACCATGATCGATGTTTGAACTTCAAGTAATTCAACATTGGCTTGTCCTTATGTAGCTGTAGGAGCCTCTCACTTTCCATAGCTTTGACGTGGGCTTTCTGCTGAATGGGTTCCAACTCGGTGACAGAGTTTGGGTCAGTCCGTTCAAAGACAAATACGAGACCGTGTTCATCGGCTGCCTTGAAGAAAAATGCTCCAATCCCTGCTTTTTCATGATGGCATACTGAGCAGAGAAGGGGATCTGAAGTCCTGATGACTTTACAGGCTCCATCCAGTACACCATTCTGTTACGTAGACATCCCAAGCTCAAAAATCCATGGTCTCCTCATTGTCTGGGGTAGTATAACCGTGGAACGGACGATTTGAGATGCAAACTGCTATGAAGATGCATCATCTTGTGAGTTTTTATGTCGAGTTTTCGCAGCTCTTTTCTAATCCATTTCATTACTCCCAAGAAGTAAAATAGAATGAGATTCAATAAATTATTATTATTATTATTATTTGGAGACTATTAATAAAATTTTGCGAACGAGAAAATAATTGGATGAACATAGAAGCTTAAAATAATTGGCGTTGATACTGAAAGATTGAGAGGTCAATATGAGAAAGAAAGACGGGAACGAATTTAAAGAAGCAACGGTAAACACCAAATTGGAAGTTTTCTGGACCATTTATAAGTCGGAAACTACCCATTGTCTGTCCTAATACCAAAAATCAGGAAGCCATTTCCAATAAGGAAGGCGCGGGGTCCTATCCAATTTAAACTATTAATTCACTAAGAATTGATCTCCGGCTATTTTTATTAGTTTAACCACAACTCATGAAGGCGTGGTTATAAATACCTGTCATGCATCTTATGAACGTCCTCGAGTAACGGAGTATGTCGTAGATTATGAGAGATCCAAGGTTAGGCGTGTTTACTAACGTGCTGCACTCTGGAACATGTGCATCGGGCGGTAGTCGTACCTATTAGTTTTTGTTACAAGGCAGCTCTTGCAAGGTTGATATTGCAATTAAAGTTATGCATTCATTCTATGCATCATCAAGAGCGATAAATTCAGTTTTTCTATTGTTCTGCGGTCTTTGTTGATGGTTATTGTGATGGAGAAATAGTTAGATACCATAAGGAGTTATTTTTTTTTCCAGAGTTTACGAGCTAATGATGATTATATATGGTATTTCCTTAATGGGCAGTGATTTTTCTTGGCGACTGTAGTATTTAGGTTATACCCTTTCTATGATCTCTAATAGATATGAGTCGTGGGAATGTTATATTTTGTATCAACAGCACCAACGTACTTAATACAAGCAGTAAATTCATGTCATTCCCATATTTGAAAATTCACCGAATTTAATATAACAGATTTGTTTTTGTATCCATATATTGACGAAGAAAGCTGCAGATTTTGGAACAAGTGAAAAATTGTAGAGATTATCGAAATATTATTGAATAGATGGGAACTAGTGCATCAGAAAAAAAAATAACTTTAAATTCAAATATTGATATATATTTGGTCAAAATTACATCCCTTTCATGGTTCCAACAATGTAAGCTGTGATATAAAATCATTCAATATTAATGTCATGAACATGTGTAGTATTTTGTTTGTGATTCCATGTTCAGTACAACAAATACTGTTACAATTTTCCATGATAAAATATATTTGTGATTTATAAAATATTGAATTTAAAATTCCTGCTCTGCTCTGCTCTGCTCTGCTCTGCTCTGCTCTGCTCTGCTCTGCTCTGCTCTGCTCTGCTCTGCTCTGCTCTGCTCTGCTCTGCTCTGCTCTGCTCTGCTCTGCTCTGCTCTGCTCTGCTCTGCTCTGCTCTGCTCTGCTCTGCTCTGCTCTGCTCTGCTCTGCTCTGCTCTGCTCTGCTCTGCTCTGCTCTGCTCTGCTCTGCTCTGCTCTGCTCTGCTCTGCTCTGCTCTGCTCTGCTCTGCTCTGCTCTGCTCTGCTCTGCTCTGCTCTGCTCTGCTCTGCTCTGCTCTGCTCTGCTCTGCTCTGCTCTGCTCTGCTCTGCTCTGCTCTGCTCTGCTCTGCTCTGCTCTGCTCTGCTCTGCTCTGCTCTGCTCTGCTCTGCTCTGCTCTGCTCTGCTCTGCTCTGCTCTGCTCTGCTCTGCTCTGCTCTGCTCTGCTCTGCTCTGCTCTGCTCTGCTCTGCTCTGCTCTGCTCTGCTCTGCTCTGCTCTGCTCTGCTCTGCTCTGCTCTGCTCTGCTCTGCTCTGCTCTGCTCTGCTCTGCTCTGCTCTGCTCTGCTCTGCTCTGCTCTGCTCTGCTCTGCTCTGCTCTGCTCTGCTCTGCTCTGCTCTGCTCTGCTCTGCTCTGCTCTGAATTCTAAATTCTAAATCTTTCGAAATTATAAAATTCCAGGAAATCTTTCATCCCCCGTCAATTCTTTCTAATTTCTTTTAGGAATGGTCACACAGCAGAAAATAAAAGGAAACCTATTACTTTGCGAAAACGAATAAAAAGAATGCCAAACCGAACGTGCCTCAAGAAAATGGCGCATCAAACTGGCACGGTATCTTATCCATCTAATCCCGGTTTTCTACTGAAAGTTCAGCGCGATATAATCGGGTCACCGTAGCAAATCCACATGTACAGTGTTGAAGGGATAAAGTTCCTGCTCTCACAATACTGATCAATTACTTTGTGATCACGAGATTAAATCTAATCTGGCCCTTCCAATACAGATGTCGACCCTTGTCAGCAGAATAGTTTTTATAGATTACTCGTTTCTCTGACTGAATATTCGGAACTTTTCCAATATTGGAGATGCGGTCTATAATACCCCAGAAAGTTCGGACTTTCTGGTGACGTTATGTTCGAACTTTGAACTGAAGCTGACTGTGACGCGAGATCAATTAGAGCGAAGTGTTAACTTCATTCAGAGACAACAACTACGGGGAATCTATGAGGAATAGATTTTATGTAGTTGATTCATATGTATGGGTTGGCCCATTAATGCGAGTCATTATATTTGTCATTATTTATGTATAAAGTCTCAGTATGAGGGTATTATTTTCTTGGGGCTTCCGTAAACTTCTGGGAATTTTCTGAAAATTTTGTCGGTCAGCTGTGATGGTTTGTACTTTATAATTTGACGAAAGCAGTTTGGAAAAAGGAAATAAATCTTTTTAACGGTTTAAATCTGGTATCTGCGCGGTATAAGAAAAAAGCGCACCTTTCGAAAGTTAGTGTAAGAAGTTCATTTAAATTGTACCTAATTTAGTACATAATTAAAAATGTAAATGATTGAAAATTATCTCTACTCAATTCCAAGAGTATAGTAAAATAATTCAAGAATCCCTAATTTTATCATTAATTTTTCACCAACTTCCAGATCTGTCCTGAATACTCAATCTCATAATCGCTTTCAGCAACTTTTCAACCCTTTACATTTCGTCACTTTTCGCTCAGTTCGAACAATGCTATCAAGCTGACTAGGTGATAATCCCCAAAGTGCAAAGCTCGATGGTATGAATTATAATGGAACTGTTTGGGAACAAACTTTGTTTTGAGGATAGAGACTTATGGATTTAAGCGTGTGAGTGCCACGCTAGATGAACGGCTTAGTGAAATCATGCGATTTTTCAGACATAGAGGGCTCAACCGAAAAATCTTATATTAGATCTTTGTATAGAAAATTCTGCAGTATTCACAAAAAATTCTGAAAACCAGAGAAAATAAAGGATCAAATTTATAATGTTGTGATGAAACACCAACGGTCTGTGATGAATCCCTTTTCATTTTTTGTTCACTTCTTTATGAGCTGAATACTGTGAGAATAGTAAATGAATAAATTTTAATCAAAACAAATGCTTGAATAGGCATTTGCATTTTTTACGGTGATCCTTTTCTGATATGTTCAATTTGCGGATCATATGGACATCTTGATTGGCGTTCGGGTCCAGAAAATATGTCATCCTGGAAATATAAGTTAACAGTAAATTTCGTTTCAACTATTGATTGTGGTAATTTGAATATATATTTTACGCAAATACTGAGTAATACAAAATGCAGGGGAAAAGAATATTGATGAACGTTCTCATCAGCTACTGCCACCATATAATATATCATCATCATTAAACCTTTTTAACCCCATTCATAATACAAGTGGAAAAATAAATAAAGGACTATTTTCTCAAATCATCCGAAAGTCTTCAGATATGTTTGCAATTTCAAATCCAATTCCAGTGGGAACTGCTCGATGATAAAGAGAGTGAGGTTGAATTTGAAACGCATAAAAAATATATTTCGCCGCTTACTGAGATTCACTGGAGTGACTGAGTGTCGGGAATTGTTTTAAAACACAGCTGCTTTCCGCACAAAGGAAACACCGAAAACACAGACGTTTATCGTGAAACAACACAGACAGTGAAAATACGAATGTTGATCGTAAGAGATGTTATTTGGAGTATTTTCTTAGACTGCTCTTGACGGTTTCTCCAAATCCTTGGAAATTGTGTCCTTGAGCAGAATGTCTCGCAATCAGCTGAAATATTGAGTTGATATTTCTATTCTATTCAGGGCAGTATTGAACGAAATTGTACAAAAAATATGAAATGGAAATGAATTAAAACATTTAGCAATATTGGTGTTATATTACTATGACGAATTGGCGAAATAATGGAGATCACCATGAAAAAACGTGAAATTCATATTGGTTGTTTAACAAGGATGACATGTGATATGGTATAGTATAGTATAGTATAGTATAGTATAGTATAGTATAGTATAGTATAGTATAGTATAGTATAGTATAGTATAGTATAGTATAGTATAGTATAGTATAGTATAGTATAGTATAGTATAGTATAGTATAGTATAGTATAGTATAGTATAGTATAGTATAGTATAGTATAGTATAGTATAGTATAGTATAGTATAGTATAGTATAGTATAGTATAGTATAGTATAGTATAGTATAGTATAGTATAGTATAGTATAGTATAGTATAGTTTATTATAGTATAGTAGCATGCGGTCGCCTATCGATTCGATTTGAAGCAGTTGAGAAAAAATCTCTTGTACCTACATCGGGCTTGAACCGACTATCCCTATGCTGGAGTTTCGAACCGCCTGTGCATCAGACCGCTGAGACACCAGCCACCCTATAGTATACAGTGTGCCCAAGATAAGGATGAACAGCATGGGGATCTCGGTATCCGTAAGAGTTACACAGATGGTCTAATGGTCACAAAGTTGCGCAATTAAGGGGTAAACAAATAGATGTTGAGAAATCCCAAAAATATTGTTTACTTCCGGAGATATTCGGAAAAACCGAAATTTGGCGATTTGGTTTTTATTTTTTTCCGAAGTTATTTGAAAAGTTTCGAAAAAACCAAAGGCACTTTCTCATTGACACTTTTTTACCTCTACAAAATGGCGCTCACAAAATTTCCGTACAACGTTTCTTTTGGAAGAAACCATCATCAACTTTGTTTTTTTAGATGGCACGAAAAAAATTAACACCCTGTAGGACATAGCATTTTTCATTGCAAATGCAACGACGTACGGCACAATATGTTTCCCTATGTTTTGATTCAGTAAAAATGCTCATTACAATTTTTGAACATAGGCGGCTTAGAGACAATCCATGGCAACATACATAGCTGTCAGTTTCCATAGATATTTTTCGTCTTGAATGAGTATTTCATTGTTGTTGTTTTTGTTGATATTGCCTTCGTTTCTTCTACATTAAAATGGAGGGAGGTAGTTTTACAAATGAGAAAAGTTTGATATGCTGTCCTGCTACATTTTATGCCAAAGAAATTGTGTAGAAACCGAACACATGTATTTGAACAAATACCCGGAGCGAAAACAAGCTGGCAAGTCCATTTTCAGGCGTTTAATATAGAATTAAATAAATTATGGTTCATTTAAAAAACCTGTGCTATCACGACAAAAACCGTCTGCTGAAGAAAAAGAACACCTAGTGTTACAATCAGTCATTGAAAACCCAGAAAGTTCAACTATAGAAATTAAAGACCAGACTGGGGTTCCTAAATCAACAGCTCAATTTATTTTAAGAAAAAATAAATTCAAACCATATAAATTTCGAATTTGTCAAGGCTTAAGACCAGGTGATGACGAGCGGCGTAGACATTTTTGCGAGTGGTATACAAGAATGTGTGATGGTGATGCAAATTTTCCTTTCAAAGTGATCTGGTCGGATGAAACTATGGTTACCAATAACGGTATTTTCAACAGGCGCAACACACTATTGGTTACAACAAAATCAACGTTGGTATCTGGATGATCCAGATACCAACATCGATTCGGATTTATTATTTGGTGTGGAATTTTTGGCACAAAGGTTATAATAGGTCCATTCATCTACCAGACGTCTTTAACTGCTCAACGATACCTTCGTCTGTTACGACAAGATCTGGAGATGCATTGGATAATTTGCCATTGGACGCTGTGCATAATTTCTGGTTTCAACAAGATGGTGTACCTGCTCATAATGCCATAGCTGTTCGCCAATACCTGTGTGAGCGGTTCCCAAGAAAATGGATTGGCACTCATAGTGATACACCCTGGCCAGCAAGGTCACCAGACCTAACACCTTTAGACTTTTTTTGTGCGGCCATATTCAAAATGAGGTATACAAAGAAAATTTTGAAAACGAGGAACACTTACTTCGCTCAGTACGATCAGCATTTGATAGAATTACCCTTGAAATGTTGAATCGTGTTATAGATTCCACAGTGAAACGGGCATACTTATGTTTACAAACTGGAGGAAATCTGTTTGAACATATGCTATAGCACTTACTATTTACAATCTTTAATAATAATTCTCGCCTTCTTAGTTCTTATTATTTTAATTTCTGATAGTTAAATATTAGATTATGTTGAAAAACTAGTCATAAGCATTTTTTTCTGAATAAAAACATTAGAAAACGTATTGTGCCGTATGTCGTTGCATTCGCAATGAAAAATGCTATGTCCTACAGGGTGTAAATTTTTTTCGTGTCATAAAAAAACAAAGTTGATGATGGTTTCTTCCAAACGAAACGTTGTTCGGATATTTTGTGAGCGCCATTTTGTAGAGGTAAAAAAGTGGCAATGAGATAGTGCCTTTGGTTTTTTCGAAACTTTTCAAATAACTTCGGAAAAAAATTAAAACCAAATCGCCAAATTTCGGTTTTTTCCGAATATCTCCGGAAGTAAACAACATTTTTGGGATTTCTCAACATCTATTTATTGACCCCTTAATTGCACAACTTTTTGCCCATTTGACCTACCGTGTAACTCATACGGTTACCGAGATCCCCATGCTGTTCATCCTTATCTTGGGCACACTGTATATAGTGGTATAGTATAATATAGTGTAGTATAGTAATCGTCGACAATTTCGAAATCGGCTAGAAAACCAACATGTCACCTCTGTTTGTTCCAGAAATTCACGTATTCATCTTTGATTATTGTCAGTCGACCACGGCTCTCGCTGTTGCGTTAGAAATAATCAAATGCCATGGAAATATAATTTTTCTGATAATGTGGGTTTGTTTGAATTATTCAATGGAAGATTTCTTGAATTTATCCCTATTTATGCCTACTGTAATAGATCTTCCTCAAATATATGTGATATATTTGCTAGTTGGTATCCAAAGGAAAGCATGTCCTCACTTAATACTGTGAAACGAATTATAGAAAACTTATCCAAGATAATGAAAGTTCACTCAAATTCCTGACTGTAGCAAAACAGTCTCAACAGTCTCAAATTTCATTTGCTCAGTCATTCACCAAAATCCAGTTGATTTTCAATATTTACTTGAAAAGTTATTAAAAAACGTGAAAAAAAATATTTAAATACTAATCACTCAGATTTCCAGGCAAAACACCTGAAAGCAGCGCTTGTACAAGGTCAGGAGACCGAGGGGGCCATTCACTTGCACCACTTCGTCCTATCTGGCTTCCTGGAAATGTGTCAACAGAGTTATTGCGCACATTTGGAGAGTAATATGGAAACTTTGTCTTGTTAAAAAATCAGTTCCTTGGTTTCTGGATTTTGTCGAAAAGTTCATTCTCAGTCTGTAATGCGTTGTGGTACGTTTTTGATGAGCCACCCTGTATATACTCATATAAATTTACTCGTATTACATTAAATAAAACACTTCATTTCAAATATATGAAGTTAGAGCGTATTCCACGGAGTCAAAGACTGTCTAAGTAAGAAAATATTTGATAAGTAAGATGTTTGTCATAATAATGTAATAAAATGTTAGATTACGTAATTCATTCAGTTTGGAACACCCTGTATAACGATCTCATTCTATTGCAATACCACCAGCAAAAATTTCACAAATGATAAAGCTTATAGTGGCGTACATAGTTGAGACCACATAAATTGCATGCATAACACAATTTGTTTTCTTTCTCATGAGGGACAGTATGTCCTGTCTCTGAGGAATTTCTGGTTGAGTAACGTAATATGCCAGCATAATTATTGCTTTCCCGGTGGATGAAGCGCATTATACCCTCCTAATGTCTTCCACTTCCAACGCGTAGGATGTCAAGGATTCGGGTTTCAATCTGCCTGTTTTATGGGTACTTGAACTAGATGAAGAAAAGTCTTATCCGCGTGTACGGAAAACATAAATATGTCTTGCTTGTCTCATCAGGAATAGTACGAAGAAACATGTCAAAGATTCTTGGAGGATTTTCAATGTTTAGGTTAGATTATCAGGAGCGCTCTTGTCAGAATATAAATCTTACTAGTGCTAGGAAATAGTATATTTTTCAACAAGATATGAAAACACTGTTTTTTTTCATGAGAGTTTTTCCATGAGCGTAGCAATCTCGTTAAACTTACATTTCTTGCCAATGTTGTTTGTGAATATTAAAATCTTCCAGCCATTTTTGAACGAACTAATTACTTTTTGAATGACTGGATCAGTTTGGGATAATTTTGCAATTTTCTCTGGAGAAATGATCTCATCTTCAAATTCAAATCAACAAAACTTCTGCAAGTTCTGGAATATCAGTCTCTACGGTAGAAAGTGGCAGTCTACTTGGTTTGGCATACTGAAGTTGTAGATAATACAATACAAACTTTTATTTAATTGGCGTTCGAGTATGTGGTTGAATCTTTAAACTGAACATTGAATCAATTAAATATTATACAGAATGTTGCTCTGATGACATTGCAAAAAACATCAATCAGAGAAAGTGGAATCGAAAAACTATCTAAAATTAAATTCGGAAAAATCCGTAAAAATTTGTGGAAAATATGGACCGAGAGAAATTGAATTGAAAAATTAACCCCTCTGCTTAGTTGAAGGCTAGTTAGATAATGCGTAATTATATAAAAAATTGACACGGTGGAAAATCACGACGTAAAATACCGTTAGTCAATGGAGTGGACCCCCCTCTCCTTCTTGAAATGAATTGAAAGGCTTGCGAAAATGAAATTGTAAAAGTCCGTATACCTATATCCTTAAAGAAATGGAAGAATATAGAACAGTAAAATAATTTAATTGCAAAACATTACTCTTTGCCCCCCCCTAACGCTAGATGAATAGCGTGTGATGCTTGGAAAATTGCGGAAAAAATACTCGAAAATATACTCTGAAAATCACGTAAAATATTGAAAAACATTGGGCAGCCGCATTATTCAATTTCAAAGAATTTTCAAAGCTAAATAAAGATCGTGTAGAAATCAGGAAACATTCTTTATGATTTCGAACTTTGAAAATCACGGCAATAAAATGTCATTCGGAAGAAGCTCGAACCATCCTTATCCATGATGAAAATTAAAGGCCCAAGGTAAAAAATTGTGAAAATTGTAAAAATCATATAGATAAAGTAAAATTCAAATAGTACGCAACAAATGAAAAAATCCCTATTTGTGATTAAAAAAATTGTAATCATCTCATGCTTTGAATACTATGATAACGTAATGAAAATTTCCATTATGCTGTAGGTAATTTTTGATAACCTGAAGTTTTTTTCCAACACTCTCAAATCTTCACTGTATTCATAACTACCCTAAATGCCCCACACATAAGCTTCCCCCAGTGAGTCATTGCAATGAAAAATTGCTGAGACCTAATAACCATTATTATCAACGATAGTCATCGGCTAGTTGTGGTGTATTTTTTAGAATTCCTACACTGAAAATGATTGACTGACATCACACGTAACTAGAGCTGGGCTAGTCAAGGTCTCTGGCACGGTAAAGCATAAATAATAATAAAAACACGCGACTCTGAGGTACTTGAGATTTATGGTTTCTGCATATGACGTGATTGATTAGTTTTGGACTGAATACACGCAACTTGTCTTCGTTTTAGAGCATAAAAATCTGTTGTTCATGGGAGGATCAAGATGATTAAAGTTTATTAATTTTTACCAACTTGTTGGGTATATTTATAACCAACAAGGATAGGAAATCTTGTATCCTACCACGGTAAAACAACGGGACTTTTAATGAAAGGGTATTCAGTATCAATGTTTTTTAAAATAAAAAGATAATAAATCAAACAGATGTCACTTTGCTAAACAATTCTTTCTTTTTCTATTACTTTGGCCTCAACATCAGGCCCATCAGGCCATGCATGTATAATGGAAATAGAATTATTGCCAAGCTACAAGGTGAATTTCAATTGTCTGTAAGTCAATGTGAATTTTGAGTTGAAAAATAATTTTGACATAGATTTTTCACTCACTCTGTGAATTTAAACAATATCGACGGAAGGGACACATATTCTTGGAAAAGGGAAAAAAGCCAAAGATCCCTAAAATTCATGAAAATTACAAAATCATTAGATTCTCTTAAAATTTACACTTTGTACGCAAATTTCTATTCTGATTTCAAAAAAATTTGATATGTGTCTGATGACACACAATGTTTAGCATAAAAAGTGAACAAAACATCAAAAATTTCTTCGCACAATCACGTTTTCAAAATATTTCACAACTCATTCTTCAAAAAATTGCAAACTTTACTAAATTGACCCAATTTAGGAATATTTTCTGACGAACAACCCCCTCAACTCTAGATTCGAGATAGGCAATTCTGCGAACGGTATTCGATTCAGAATAATGAAATTACCTAGTACAATTCCAAGGCAATCGACGGAAGAAACAAACTAGTCGGAAAAAGGGAAATATTATTAATATTAATTGGCCTATATGTTTAGGTAGTCCTGGCAACAGCTTCAATTGTTCGACATGAATAACTAGAATAACAGGACTTAGTGCATAAGTAATACCAAACACGTACTATTTGTTATTGGGTATGATCGCTTCTTGTAATCGTTCACAGAAATAGTGAAAATAAAGTGAAAGTGTGTGGTATCAAATTATTCGTAAGAAAATGATCTTTCACGAAAAACCGACGAGCCACCCCCTTTCCATTTGAAAAATTCAAGTTAACTGGAATAATTCATATTTGAGACTTTTGAATAATTCTTACAACGACTGTGAAGTCAAAAGCCTCAAAGTCGTATTTTTTCAATGTTACTTGATCAAGAATGAGGCGATTCACACGATCCATGGCATTCTAGATCAAAAAATAAAAATTGAAATAAAAATTACTCTATTTCTGAAATATTGACAAGTGAGGTGTCGTTGGATATAGAATGTCATTCTCGATCGAAATATGTAAAAATATATAGGATGTCCCATTTAAAAATCGAAAGTTATGGTCATTTCCGGTCGAACCAGAAGTACGATAAAGCAATTTGATATGTCAAAAAATGTAAATTGAACTATAATACACAACGCCCAAATTTAATTTTTCTATCTTCAATAATATAAAAGTTATAGGGATTAGCCACCTTGGAGAATCACCCGGTATACTCAAAATTTCATGCTGATTCCGAAAACATATAATTTTTATATGCCAAGGTACAGGTTTCAGCGGAAAAAAGGAATAAAATGCCAAAAATTCACTCACATGACGGAATTTTCAAAAATTTTCATTTAAATTTTTTTGAAAAATTTCGAAATGTCCTTCAGATTTTTCTCGACTAGCTGATTCCGAACCATACCACAAAAATTAATTTTGATGAAGAGTTGACTAAATTTAGGAATATTTTTCTGGCGAACAACCCTCTCAACTCCAGATGACTTCAACTCGAAACGGTTCAAGATAGAACAATTCTGCAAACGCCAATCGATTCAAAATGATGGAATTTTTGATAAATAAAATTATGATTTTTTAAATTATTGCAATATTCTGTAATTAATTGATATACTTGTTTGTACTTTGTTGAACAATCAGTGAGTGAAATTGCCAACACGATTTCACAACCAATTTGACCACGGAACCTCTTTCTTTTGAATATAATCGAGGTTGTTCCCTAGTGAAATAGTGAAATCTTCAAAATGTTCAGACTGCATACCTTATCAGTTTTCTGTTAGAGTATAAGATTTTTGCCAGTGTGAGGAGATAATAAGTTTTCAGTATTCAACGAACTCATATCCTCGTTGGGATGATGGAGAAGTTTAGGAAACTACTTCCAGTGGTTCACAATTTTTACTCCCGTATATTATTTAACTTCTGAAACTCTTCGTAACGCACATTTATTCGCTATTGACGAATCGAGCATTAACTTCCTTGCTTGGTTTGTAAATGAGCCGTCATCTGGTAAATTCTCGTTGATTCATCATCGAATTATTAATATTGCCTGGAAGATGAATGGGGGTGAAAAATCAGAGGGCCGATTCTCGTGCCAGGTTTTAGTAGGTATTATCTTGTTTGAAAATAGGACTATCAAATATGAAATATTGCACGAATATAATTCAACTAGACTTTGCCAGAATAACCCGTAAACCTGCTCTAGATTTGACAGTCTCCCGTATACTCACGGTAAGTTCGAATTTTTCAATCGTCCTTTGTCATCTTGCATTTATTATGTTTTCGTATTGTTGTGTCCCTAACTTCTTCTATATCATCACGCCTTTATCGAATTCTCGCTTTGATATTACGTGCATTTTCATTCAAGAATTTTCTTTTGTATGGAGTACATCAGTCGAGATAGATAGTGACTTGTTACAAACATAAAAAAACTGTTTGGAGGGTTTTACCGATACTACTTTCTGAAATAAAACACATTGTGATTGCTCGATAGATGGCGCACGGGGACACATCAACTAAAAAAATTTAAATGGCATAGGGGGCCATGTGTCACATCGTTGAAAAGATAATTCAATTCTCTTTCGAACCATGTAATTTTATAGATTTTCGTTAATACGTTTTTTCACAAAATGCATTTGAGATGTCAAAATAAGTGCGGATCTGGCGGTCTGAATTCCTTTTCTTACCTGACCACGATAACTTTTGAATGGTTTGATGTGAAATAACGGGACAGATTTATTTTTGAATTAAACAAAATTCTGAAAATGTTCAGATGGTTGCAAAGAGAATTGAATTATCTTTTCAACGATGTGACACATGACCCCCCATGCCATTTAAAATTTTTTAGTTGATGTGTCCCTCCGCGCCATCTATCGAGCCATCAACATTTGTTTTATTTCAAAAAGTAGTATCGGTGAAACTTCCCAACAGTTTTTTTATGTTTGTACGTCAAACCGTTCAAAAGTTAACATGGGGGGACTATTAAAAGCCGCACTTTATAAAATTAATGGAATTTAACAGAAAAATTTTTTCATAGGAGACTCAAATTTCGACTGGGTATGTGCAAGAGAGTGCGTACGAGGATGTATTGATATCTAGTTAGCCTAGACCAGTTCCCTGCATAAAAAAAATATTGCGTTACCATAGCAATGAACAATAACCTATCAGAAGCGTAAAGTTTGACGTCAAAAAAGTATACCAGAGTTACGCAATAAATTAAAAGAAAAAATATGTCCACCGAAATTGTGAAAATCGTAAAATTGGAGTATCGAGCCATCATGAAGTACCTGTATTCAAAACGGTTAAGAGGTAAGCAGATTTACGAAGAGATGCTTAATACCCTTGGTGATCAATGTCCTTCGTATGCGACCGTGAAAAATTGGACTGCAAGCTTCAAAAAAGGTAAATTTTCCATTGAAGATGATGACCGATCGGGAAGGCCAGTTTCTGTGTCAGTCCCCGTAAATAACGATGCAGTTCATGACATGATTTTAACAGACCGTCGCATTGAGCTAAAACGGATATCTGAAGCACTGAATATTTCATACGAACGCGTTCATCATATAGTTCACGTCAATTTGGACATGAGAAAAATTGCTGCAAAATGGATCCCCAAATGTTGACCAAAAGCGTGCAAGGGTAGTAGCATCGCGTTCGATCTGTGCTCGATTTGAAAACGATGTAGACTTCTTAAACCGAATTGTTACTATGGATGAGACTTGGTACATTTCTACAATCCAGAAACAAAGCAACAATCGATTGAATGGCGACACTCCGGTTCTCCAAGACCTAAGAAGTTTCGTGTCCAAAAATCTGCTGGAAAAGTTCTTGCTTCAGTTTTTTGGGATTGCCATGGAGTAAACATTATTGATTTTTTGGATAAGGGTAGAACAATAACTGGAGATTACTATTCGACATTACTGACCACTCTACAGGAAAAAATTAAAGAGAAAAGACGCGAAAAGCTATCCAAAGGTGTTTTGTTTTTGCAGGACAACGCCCCTGCACACAAATCTCATGTTGCCATGCAAAAAACACGTGATTTAGGGTTGGAATTACTTGAACACCCCCCTTAATCACCAGATTTGGCTCCGTCCGACTATCATATCTTTCTTCAACTGAAAAAAAGTTCAAAAGGTCGTAAATTTTCTTCCAACGAGGAGGTAATAAAAGCTGTGGAGGTCTGGTTTGCAGAGCAAGAAGAAACATTTTTTTTAAAGGTCTAGAGACGTTGCAGGTTCGCTGTAATAAATGTATCCAATTAAGAGGAGAATACGTTGAATAATAAAATACTTTGACATTGAAATTTTGTTTGGTTCTATAGTAGGCTATTTTTCAATATATCCTCGTAAAATAGATATGATTTCATTAAGAAAATCCAATAAAGTTCACTGATGGAAAGTCTAACGTGTTTCACAATAAAATTGGGGCTTAAGTTTATAATCAGTACCTACTTGAAAGAGTGAACCTCAGCTTTTTCCCCAAGATGTTATATTATTGCCCGTCTTACTTTTGCGGACTATTATGAACAATTTCATTATGTGTTCATCGTTTTTTATGAACCAGTGATAATAAATTGTTTATATTCACTCCATACCGCAACCTCTCCAGCCTCACCGCAACCTTTCCAGCCTTTCACAACTCTCCTCTCATACAACTATAATGAAATCTGAATCGCAGTTATGTTCAATGCTGATTTCAGTTAATGCAGAGTAATAAATTCAGTGAAATGTTTGTATCGAAAATAACAACGTGCTTGGGCTGATAATATAGGAAACAATCGACAAATTTACATTCGACAGTGACGGTCAATTACGATGTAATGATGTAGCAAATAACATTCACAGATGATATATCGATTGAAACTGAGTTTCACGGTGATTGAAATAAACGTAAAGAAATCTTCAGAACATACGGGTGGTCGGTAGCGAGGCGGTTAGATGCCGGCCTTCAAAACTTCCGCTTGCATTTTGGCCAGGTTTGAATCCTGGGAAACAAGAACATTTTTCTCAATTTTGCTGTAGGTTGCTACAAATTTTCCTACAGCTGAAAAGGGGATACGTCCCGGAGCGCCACGGCAAATAATAATAATAGCCTTTCCTCACCCTCACAGGCTATGCCTTTGTGTACACTCTATGAGTGTTTATGAGGAAGTATTATTGTTATTCAAATACGAATTTGTCTGAAATATTCAAAAATAATGGCATGTTATCAAAATTAATTATGCTATAGCTTTGCTGCCAATGAATATTTTCAAATGAAATTTTAGAATTCACCTAAATGAAGAATGCTTATTCTAGTGGCTGAGTAGAAATTTCATGAAAAAATTCGCTAATGAAATTTAGCAATTAGAACATAAAAAAAAATCGTAGTATACCCTGAAATTTGGAATATTTTGCAAATGTTTTGTTCAAACTTAAACTTTTTGTTACTCTTCCTGCTAAAAAAAATTGAGTCGGTTGGAAATTGTAAAAATATGTTAATGGAATTTCAGGAAAATGTCAATTTTATTTATTTGTCAACAGATTTCGATGAAATTACAGTCAGTGATATTTCGAGACTTCCTGAATCCAGTGGTGTAGTCAAAGTTTTGATAAAAGTTTTGAAATTGATTTTGGGGGTTGATTGAACGGCATATTTTTCAAAATTAATTCCCTCATAACTTTTTTATTGATTGACGCATTTCAAAGTTATTTACATAAGAACCATTTGAAAATGTCGCGAATCCAGTGGTGTAGTTTGAATTTTTCTAAAAAAATCGCTAGTAATTTTTTTAGATTTTTGACCTTGAAATATGAGATTAGTTGGCCCTGGAAATGGAGAATTATTCATGAAATTTGGTGTCCTAGAAGACTTTTAGAATGTCTAACTAATGAAAAAAAAAAATCATTCGAATCGGTTGAAAAATGTTGATTTTATAGGGGTGCTCCGGTCTTAAGTGGGTCATACTGTAGATACTTTTATTTCTGACCGATTTCTATAAAATTTTGTTTATTTTCAAAACGAAGTTCTTTTGTTGCTATGTTACTTGTTCATAAATAGAACTCTGTTGTCAAGCTGTGTTTGTGTTAAAAACGTGTTTTCTATGCCAAATATAATGAAGCATATTTTGAAAAAAGCTAAAAATCAAGAGAATCAATAATTCCATCGAAAAGTGAAACCGTATACCAAAACGAATACAAGATATACCTGGAGTGGCTGATACGGAAAAATATTATCCCAAAAGATGCTACTGGAACTGTATTTCTGGCATATTTTCAAGAATTGGTTAGGCATTTTCTATGTTATTTTGGTAGCTTTGGTAGAAATTGTGGTTTTTTGTTGCAGTCAGAAACGTATAGTCCGAATTTCTTATGGACTAAATGGTCAATGCTAAAATCGATGGCGACTATACATAAGAAACGAGATATATCCAACTAGAGGCTTTTTTGAAACGGAAAAGTGAGAGTTGTAAGCCGAAACAGTCTGCCGTTTCATCTCCTGAAGATGTCATCACATTTTTAAATAACGCTCCTAATGAAATTAATTCAATGCATAAGGTAATTTGTTTCTTATTTTCCTTTTGGTGTGTATTTATATATGGCTTCCAAACCCATCTTCCTTCACGGGACATTGCCTTCGTCGCACTTCTGCAACTACTGTAGCTAATGCAGGAGCAACTATGACTAACTTGAAAAGACAAGGAGGTTGGAAAAGTTTCACGATGGCGGAGGGGTGTTTGGAGGATAGATCGAATTACGAAAAAAACGGTGCATATGTTGTCTACTTTGCCATTATAAGAGGCAGGTACCTCGACAGTAGTGAACAGAAGCTCCAGACTTACAAAAAAAGAAATTGTTTCCAGTGGCGGAAGTAATTTTCAGGACACATTTCAAAATTGTACATTTATTACTTATTTGTAATGGCGTGAATGAAGAAAATATAATAATAATATAAATATATGCCTATATATATATTGGCATTTCTTATTTTATTTTTACTTGTGATAGTATAGAATCTATAATGTCCCACGAGAGTTATGACCTTCTTTATTGATAGCGTAACTATGACGATATCCCGGCAAGAAATAAATGATGATAATTACTCTTTGCAAATTGAATGCATTTGTAGATGAATATAGAGGATAATGTGAGATTTCCAATATTATCACATGTTTCTTTATAATTCAAGTTGAACATTAATCGTATATTGTTGATGTGTCACATGTTTTGGACCACTGTATGGTAACTTGCTCTTTCGGGCCCCTCAACATTCCGAAGAAGCCCGCATTACACACATATCGCGACTTTCAAACCTTTGACAGAAATAACTTCTTGGTTGCCTTACAAAATACTTATTTTTCTCCTATATTTCATCTCGATAACATAGATTCTAAAGTTGAATTAATGAATGAAATTCTACTTGCGATTTTTGTTGTCCATGCTCCAATGAAAACTCTAAGAATAAGCAGGCCGCATGTCCTGTGGATTACTGAGGTTATTGAAAAAATGATGTCGCTCAGAGATAAATCACTCAGTAGATATAAGCGCACAAGGCGCAATGAACACTGGAATTACTACAAAGTCTTAAGAAATGAAACTAAATATGCTATCTTTCGCGAGAAAAAAGCTTACTTTCAGTTCAGAGTCAACAACAACAGAAACAACCAACAGTTCTGGAAAGAACTCAAAAATCTTTGCATCCATAACAAAAACGTTTCTCATGATCTTCCCGATCACCTAAGGAATGTTTCCATCATCAACTCTTATTTCGTGTATTCCTCCCGTAGTGATCTTCCTCTTGACCTCAATACTTTAAATTATTATTCAAACCGACTACGACTAGGCGTTGGCAACTTCTCTTTCTCTCTTACAACAGAATCTGAAATATTCAAAACACTTCTGTCCATCAAGTCAAATGCTACTGGTGTCGATCAAATGAATATAACAATGTTATTGCATTGATGTCCCGTTATTCTTTCATTTGCCACATTTTCAACTTCTGTATCGTTATAAACGTATATCCTTCAATATGGAAGGAATCATTCATTCTCCCCCAACCCAAAGTACCTGATCCTGATGATATGAAATCTTTTCGACCAATAAGCATTCTGTACACACTTTCATTTGAAAGAATCATATTTCTCCAAATGCACCTGGAAGCATTCAATATCATGCCTTCATGCCAATCCGGTTTTAGGCTTCAGCATAGCTGTGTGACCGCTTTCCTCAAAGTTACAGATGACATCCTCTCCGCTATCGACTGAAACCAATTCACGGCACTGGTTATGCTTGATTATACAAAAGCGTTCGACAGAATCAAACATCAGCTTTTATTTGCTATTTAACATTTCATCGGATTTTCTAGAGATGCAGTATCATTTATCTAATAGAATGCAAGCGGTTATGGTGGAAAGGGGTGTCTCTGAGTTTTGGACTGTGGAGAATGGGGTTCCACAGGGATCGATTTTGGGGCTGCTACTTTTCATTATTCATACTCATGAATGGGATGGCTAAATATTGAGAGAAGAAGGATTCTGCATGCCTGTACCTTATTTTATAAGATAGTCACGACCCAAAAACCACCCTATCTATACCGAAAGATCACTTTTCGAACCGATGTCCTTAATGGCAATGTACGATTTGAATATCGTCTCACACCTCCCATTCACACTTCAGCTCAATATCGGTCCTCTTTCTCATACACTATCACTAAGCTTTACAACTGACGGGTATCAGTCTATCATCGTATTTTCTTTTTGTTGTTTTGTTTTGTTTATTTTTTTCTTTCAAGGTTGAGTGGTAGAAAGCACTTGCCTGATCCTTGTGGCTCAGACAGAAGCTAACCTATGCCTTTTGGTAGATTTGTATATTGCAATGTGAATGTTTGTTTCTTTCTCTGTTTCTACCAATAAAAGCGTTTATTATTTTTATTACTATTATTATTATTATAGACCTCTTTTGAGAAAAATAAACTCTCGATGCCTACTGCTCCACCCTACATGAATAATGTGGGAATAAAGATAGAGTAGTAAACGCTGATCAACTGATTCGACAAAGTGAAATCAGAAAATATTAAGCGGATACAAATGAAGATCCAAGTCGTCTACATTAATTGCAAGCATAAGCACAGCAAAATGAGAATGATTCTGACGTACAAACGCTAAATGTTCCTGGTAGGGAACGTTGGTTTTGCTTCTGGAATTTCCAATTTGTTTTCAATTCCAATGGCTGTGGAAGGGCTCGTAATTGAAGCTACAAACTCTATATCACAAATAAACTGGGCCATGATGGTCTCTTTGTGAGCGGGAACAGGAAAATGATTGTGTCCCGATTGATCAGCATGTACGGACGTCAGTTTAGGAGGATTACTGAAATTTCCAATCATACAGGACATAAAAAAACAAAGATGTATAGATTCCCTTTGTTTTTCGTATCTCTCTCGTTATTAATAAAACAGAAATTTCAATCACGTTGATTTGGATTGGACGTAATGCAGCAATAATGGAAACTGACTCAGTCGAAATGTTGAATGTAAATGAAAACTGTCTTCGTAAAATTTCTTTTTACGAATTCCATATAGAGAGTATTTTTCCAAGTAGAAAGACGTCTTGAAGAATGACGTCTTGAAGAATTATTTTGATTTTTTGGTGGGATTGTAGTACAAATGTGTCAAATCCTACAGTGCGCGGTATAGACTCAAATATAGCAAAAATTGAATATGGAGTGCCACAGAGTTCAGTTTTCGGTCCAACCCTGTTTCTGCTATATATGAATGATATCTCCAGACTGAACAAACCGGCAAATATCACTCTTTTTGCAGAAGATTCCTTTTTATGGCATGACAAAACAGCGCAACAACTGCAATGAATAATAGATAGAGAGAGAGAGATAATATTGAACTTGAAAAAACAAATGATATGACATTTCAAAGCAATCTTGCAGACATTTTTATAGCTAATGAAACAAAATTGAACTAATAACAAATTCACTAGACGTATCAAATGAATTCAACATCTTTATTAACATAGGCGAATTTCAAGTCAAGCATTTGAATTCTTGAAACTCATTTATAGTGCTCGCCATTTTCTCAGCGGTAAAATGAAACGAACCTTATGCAAGTCATTAGTTCTAAGCCCCTTCAACTATTGTGATTTCATCTATGGTCCTTGCGTAACAAGGGTAGATGAGGGCAAATTTCAGAAAGTGCAAAACAGCTTTTGCAGACTAATTTATGGGATAAGAAAATATGATTATATCTCTCATAAGTTTCAAAAATGTAAATGGCTCACTTCCATGGGTACTTAAACTTTTCAATGATCCTAACCCACCTGCTCTCTGGTACGAAAATGCATTCTAAGGTCTGAAATACATTCAAAAAGTATCAGGAATAGGTATATCCTGACCATGCTTCAACACAGAACTTCAATGTTCCAAAGGTCATTTATATTTAATGCTGTTCAACGGCACAATTATTTGCCCGATGAATTGAAAAAATTCAATATCAATAAAATGCAAGTAAAAATTGAAATATCATCTTCTTGAAACGCAGCGGAAACTGTCTCGACCGACTCGGTTAAATCTCTTTGTTTACTGGTTTATTCATTTAGAAAATTGTACTCTATATATACCAGGGCACCCTTCACTTGTTCATGAATTGTATTCGTTTTATGAATAGCCATATTGTAGGTCCAGCAAACATTGCCACAATCACCAAAATAATCCATCTGACTCAAGAATTGTATAACATTATTTTTTTTTAATAATTTTTATTTTATTGGCCAAATGATCTCTGAAGGTCAAGTGGAATAGCTTTGAGCTAGACTTCGCCTTCAGTTTCATAAAATTGTAGTGTTTAATGTTTTTTTTTTTCATTGACAATGAAAATATTTATTATTATAACTATTGATATCAGAAGCGACTGGCCCAAATCTCAGGTATTTCAATCAAGAACACCTGCCTTCCAAAGAAGATGTTCTCGATACATCAGGTCTGCCCTTTGCACACCATCATATGACTCATATTACGCCAACATTCCGAAAGATTTATAACACTCCAGTTATTCCAATCTAGCTTGGTGTATATATAACTTGGTTACTAGCCCTGAAATACCAACTCATTGTTCTCGCGATTATTAAATCCATTACTCTTTCCTGCCTAGTCGCAGCCGGCTAATCCCCACATATCATTTGTCACTCTCGGCTTGCTTGATGCAATATTCTCGTGGCAGACTATGCGCTTTTTATACAGCCCCGGGGTACTTGGAACATTGTTAGAATTTAATACCCATCCACGGGTTATTTCCTGTAAAATGCCACTTAGTCCTCGAAGTTGTGCATAACCCGATGCTACCATCGAACGAGAAATGCCAGTAAATCACCCCCAAGGTGACCGGAAATATTACAATGTCTGCAGGAATGAAAGGAATTGGAATCCTTTAGAGGTATTTTTCGAAGGGAAAGTGCCGACGATAACTCATGAGAGCAGCTTGAACGAATTTATTCTTTATGGTGGTCGCAAACTCAGAATTATATAACCAACCAATAATTCCCTATTGGTTTGGTTTTGAATATTTTCAATTATTGTAGATTTACCATATTTGTAGTGACATATTAATGAGAGCTGTGAAATATCAATTCCTCTTATGAACACAACAACAAATTGGAATAGTATATCGTCGTAGTACCTCCATCTCCACAGTATTACGACTCAACTTATTCACTTCAACGGGGCCTCATATAATCTAGACCGAACTTCACAGTTATAGTAGTAGTAGTAATCATGGGAAGGCCGCTGCCATAGGCAGACAAGTAGGCCCCGATGGGCCCTTTTTGCTTTCCCCGCTCTCCACCTTGCCTCTCCTAGTCTTCCGTTCCTAATCTTTGTGTCCGTTCACTTCAATTCGATGAGTTCTTCTTGTTGGAGTTTTTCAACTCCGAAGATTTCGAATCTTAGCCTTCTGTACGCCTCACACTCGCCAAGGAAGTGAGACAAAGTTGTTTCGTATTCTTCACACATATGGCAGGTGGGCCTGTTTTCAATACCATTAGTGACAGGTGTCTGCCTAGTTTGTTATGGCCTGTTAGTATTCCTACAAGAAGGCGATGCCTAGTACTAGCTCCGGCCCACAGAACGGCACCGCGGAACCGGTTCTGGCAAGTTCGTCAGCCACCTCGTTTACCGGCACCCCTCTGTGACCAGGAACCCATACCAACCCGACTTCTTTTGTTTCAGCTGATTTCTCCAGAGCGTCTCCGCATTCCTGTACCAGAACTGAACTTGGCTCATGATGGCAGATATAAATTCTCTGCTCAGGTCCTTCTATCACCTCTTGCCTCATAGCTACGGTTAAAATGGCGAACACTTCAGCTTGGAAAACTGTGTATCTTCCCAGGGCGTAGCTTCCTCGTTTACCTCTTTCTTCCAGGAAGATGCCTGCGCCCGAAGCCTGTTTGTCGGTCAGACGCGAACCGTCTGTGTAACATAAAAGGCTTCTTGGTCGGAACTCCACTGTATTTGCTTCCCATTGCTCTCTGCTCGGAATAGTAAGAGCAAACTTTCTATTCCATCGCAGTCTATTTTATGCGCTTTTCACTCTGAAGGCGGAAATAGGAATCTCCTGCTCCTCTCACTTTGTGATTTTCGCATGCACTATCATCTCTCCTTCGTTTACCTAGACCTCTGAGTCTCGCATCCTCAAATGGGCTGCCACTGCCTCCTTCTTGATCTAGACTGGAAGGGGTGGTAGCCTCAGCAGCACTTCCAATACCGCCGTTGAGGTTGTTCTCATTGCACCCGTTATTAATAAATAGGCCAACTTCTGGAACCTACTGATCTTTTGACCCATTGTGCTACTTTGTGCACCTGTCTACAGCTGACCCATATTGGATCCGTGTATAGCCAGCGCATAATCTCTGGATTGGTTCCCCAATTTTTCCCTACAACTCTCCTCAGTTGCCATAGTTGCCAGTTGAGCTCATTTGATCTAGCGATTATGATATGTACTGTTAAACGCTATAATTTCGTTCTAGCGATTTGTATTAAACATTATATTGTTGTTGTTAAAATTGTTATTTCCGTCAACCAGCTGCACACCTTTAAGAGTACAACCCTCAAAAGTCTTGGAAAGACTTATCCGAGCTAGTGAAGACGCACCTCTTAACTTTTAAAGTGATGCCATGCATGAGACCGATGACCATGCTGGGAATCGAACCCATGACCCTTAGGTTAAGAGACAAGCGCTCTACCATCATGAGCATCACGGCCTTTATAAAATTCAACATCAGGGAAAGAAAAGAGTACAACCAGAAGGTGAGTGATTACTGTGTTTTAAGCTTGATAGCAGTGTGTCCATTATTCCACCAAGGACCCCCATTATGAGATACACCATTACACCAGAATGTTTTTGGTAAAGCCCGCGGAGTTCAAAGAGTAGATTTCGATATTTAGTCCGTTTTTCCTCCTCTTTTGGATGACGTTCGTTTTGCCGGGAGCCGAAAACTCTATGACGAAACTCTTTGATGGTCGAGGAGGACTACATCAGGCTTATTGGCTTGTATTTGCCTGAGGCTGGGGAATGAGTAGTTCCAATAGATTTGGTTCTTCTCATTCTCCACAACGGACTCAATATCCTCCGGAGCATAAGGCAACACCGGTGTCTCGTCTATACCGTAAGAATGTCGTAGGTGGTAGTACCACACTCGTAGCACCGCGTTGTGCCTGTGGATATAGGCTGAGACCACATAAGCTGGACAAGCTGACAGCAAATGCATTATGATCTCAGCTGCCCCACGAGACGCTCTGCATTTAGTGTCAGGGAGCTCTAAACCCATCACGCGACTACGATAGACGAGGTTGTTGAAGACACCATCTTGGCAGGCTCTCACGAACCCCTTGGTTTTCAACTTCTGGTCACTTGACCTGAAAAAAGCAAATGTCAGGTTTCTGGATAAGCCAAGGTCTTCAATGTTCTTAAAGAAGACTCCATGCATTGCCTTATCCTCATGTAGCTGTAGGAGCCTCTCACTCTCCGCAGCTTTGACGTGGCCATTTGGTGAACGAGTTTCAACTCGGTGACAGAGTTTGGGATCATCCGTTCAGAGTCGAATACGAGACCGAGTTCATCGGCTGCAGGGGTTGCTGCCTTGAAGAGAAATTCTCCAATCCCTGCTTTTTCATGGTCGCATAGTAAGCAGAGAAAGAGATCTGAACTCCTGATGACTACACAGGCTCCATTCAGTACCATTTTATTGTGTAGACACTACAAAATCCAAAGTCCTCGGCATCCCCGTTGTCTGCGGAAGTATAATCGTGGAACAGACGATTTAGGATGCAAGCTCCTATGAAGATGCATCATTTTGCGAGTTTTCACGTCGAAATGACGCAGCTCTCGTTGAGCCCAAAGGAGTGAAGTAGAATCGGAATATCAAGCATATTAGTTGCAGTAACTTTGTTCTTTCTCAACAGTTCTAATGACCAGAACTGTCGGAGTTTATGCTGATACTTGCCGCAGAGAGAGTTTTTAACAGTAGTTTTCTCTTGGGTGTGGCGTTGTTTCACCATCTTTCTAGCTAGGTGTGGATGCGTCTCTCCTGAATCCAGATGATGTAGGATGCTTTCGTCTATGTCCTCCCCATGAGATGCAGAAGAGAAGAGGGCTGAGAGAGTCTCCCTGGAACACGCCTCTTCTGAAGGTAATCTGATCTGTTTTGACTCTGACTTTACCAGATGTTGGGGTGAAGCGAGTCCTCCAGAGCGACATCAGCTGTTCAATGCATCTCACTATTTGATCGGGCACCGCAAGGCATCTAAGCAAATGCATAATGAGCTCATGCGATGTTGTATCAAATGCCTTGCGATAGTCGATCCAGGCCATTGAAAGGTTGCGCTTATACCTCACGGAGTATTATTACTGTTATTCCATGACTGATAAATATAGATATATAGAGCTTCTATTTCCTCTATATTTATCAGTCATGATGAATTTACACGTACTAGATGTCACCACAATAGAACATATTATTCCATTTATATTTAAGAAAAAAAACAACTTGAAATAAGCGGTATTCGAATGCCAATAACTCATTAGTTACTTGATAATGGTGTGTACGCCGAAACCTGTCATGTTAAATACCCAGACCAAATCTTATCTAAATGCTAGATAGCAAAGCAGAACAATGCGGTGTGAGTACTCAAAAATGGCTAACAATTTCAATGCATATTTTGTTAACAGTATTGCCAAAATCATAAAAGATCTTGATGATGACCAATCATGGTGTAATCTCAATTATAACATGTATCCTGAATTTTCGGAATTCAGAACTATAACACTCAAAGAATTGAGCAATAGTGTTTCCTCACTAGATAATAAATGCAGTTTGAATGAAATCCTCAATGCTAAAATTTTTAAGAGTATATTTGAAGCTATTGGACATGCCATCTTAAACCTCACTAATACGTCACTTGAAAAATCTAAAATTCCAGATATATTAAAAGTCAGCACTATTGTTCCAGTTGCCAAAATTACTAACACAACTTTGGCAAGCGAATTCAGACCTGTCAACACATTACCACCTATAGAAAAAAATTTGGAAACTGTTGTTTATAATCAGTTATTGGAGCACATCAATTGTATTGATATTTTGAGTAGTAATCATTCCGGCTTTCGTAAACAGCATTCATGTGAGGCAGTATTGCAACTGTCCATAACCAAGTTTAAAAATGACATAGATAATGGTAAATATGATGTGGCAGTTTTCTTAGACCTTAAAAGAGCTTTCGAGACTATCGATAGAAATATACTATTAACTAAATTTAAACAATATGGAATTCGAGGTAAAGTAATCAAATGGTTTGAGAATTACTTGGAGGGCAGAAAGCAGAGAGTCAGAGTTGGGAATACACTGTCAAATGTAATATTTGTAATAATATGATTGTGCCTCAGGGAAGTGTTGTAGGACCACTTCTCTTTATATTATATTTAAATGATATCAATCTTTATGTGAATTGTGAATTTATAAATTTATTTGCTGATGACACATTATTAGCATGTAGTAATTCATGCCTGAACATTGCTATACAAAAGATGAATAATGTTTTATTGAGTGTGAGGGATTATTTGAAAATTAACAAGTTAAAACTGAATGTCGCAAAAGCCAAAGCAATGATCATGACAACTATCAGAATTGATAATGAGCGAATTGAAATCGGTACAACTGTCAAATACCTTGGCTTTCAATTGGATAATACACTTACTCTTGATGCACACTTCACGTATGTTACTAAGAAAATTTCGAAAAAACTAAATTTTTTTTCAAGAATTGCTAAAAATTTATCGATTGATACAAGAATCACAGTGTACCGGTTAATTTTAATACCTCATTTTGACTATTGTGCGACTTCATTATACCAATTCAATTTGAATAAAATGGCACAGCTACAAAAATTGCAAAATAGAAGCATGAGGATAATTCTAAGCTGTAATCGCTATACTTCTATATCAATAATGTTGAATACATTACAATAGCTATCAGTTTCAGAACGATTATACTTCATAACGATGATATTCATTTATAGAATAGTACATAAGGAAGCACCTTCATATTTTCGTGAATATGTTGATTTCAAACATGAGATTTATTACCATTTTACACGTAATCTGAATAACATCCATGTGCCAAGAGCAAAACTATCAAACACAAGTAATTCTTTGTTCTTTAAAGGTATAATAGAATTCAATAATCTACCACAGATTGTTAAAGCTAGTGAAACTACTGAAAAATTCAGACACAGACTGTTGAAGCATATAAGAGATCTAAATTAGGCTTACTTTTTTATGCTGTGAGAATATTTTTTTATTCCCAATGAATTGTTTAATTGTTTTAATAATAGGATTAAGTGATATATTTTTTACTATGTAGGTATATTCATATTAGCAATATTGTATATTAGGGAAACCTATTTTAATAAATATTCTTCTTCTTCTTCTCTCACATCTGTTTATTCGAACACAGTATTGAAATTGTTCACGCAGAAAGTTGTTCCAGAACATATTCAGTAGTGAGACAGATGTAACATCTCAAAGCGTCCACGTTCAATGATTTAGGTCCATTTTGAAGATAGTCATTCCCAAAGTTTCGACATTCAATCATATTCTCCGTCGAGCTCTAATTACGAAACTCCTGTGAAACATATTCCATGTTTCTTATTTCGACTCGAATCAAAAGCTCGCTGAACCGGACTTCGGGTTCAAAACGAAGATTCCATTTCGCGTTTGAGAGTACTTGAAAGCGCCCTAATCTAATTAAATGTATATGAATGTTTCATGAATTTCTTTTCCAAAAACTGTCTGGGTAACAAGATATTATGTAGCGGTATATTTGCAAATTTACATTACTCAGTAATATTAAGAAAGAGAGGAAGAATGCGGATTCTAGTTGAAATGAAGTTCCTCGTATGTGAAAGGCTTTCGCGGCTCTCATAGCTTGAATGACAGCTTTTAGGCCAACCTGTATTCTGAAAGGTTCTCGACGTTCCGCCAACACGAGTGGTTGGAATTTAAAAAATAAATGTCGACAGTTGCTCTGATTACTGTCAACTGTTTGATATCTGTCATCTCTTCCAGTATTTTTGTGTTATTGTACTGGTTTCTGATTGGTACAATGTGTCTACAAAATTCCGATAGCCAGGCTTTTTTCAGGCTTAACCCCTCTCTGGTTCCATTAAAGTTATTGCGGTATCCAATTTCATCATATTTGCATATTTCCCTATACTATATGACTGTCGGCAAACGTCGAACAGAAATTATTCAACACGTCTACCCAACGCTTGGCAAAGTTTTTCAACCCAGTTCCGCATGAGAGATTATTAAATATTTTTTATGATGAAATTGGTCTCTTCGGCTTCAAACGAATCTTTCTATGGTTTCTATAGATGGCTCTGTTGCTCACTTTCTTAGTGGGTACCGGAGATATCGTAGTGCCAGTTAACAAAACCGATTGAAATCAATTACATATTGCCGAGTCTGTACTGATGAGCGAGTTGAAACACGAAACTAGTCTGCACATGTCACATATTTTCGATTGCCAGTTGGTGTTGCAAAGTATATTCTTGTAGAAAAACTGTTGATATCAGTTGATACGACAAGAAGACTTCAATCACCGACAGTGAATATGACTGCCGCAGTCGCAGTCGAAACTAATTTATTTGATGCACTTCCAGTAGAGTATCCTACTCGAAAACCATGTTGGCTGGGGGTTATTATTTTATATTCATTCATATATGTCATCACAGCAGTGTATATTTTGGAAAACAGGCTCAGAATGGAAATGGCCCTGTAGTTCTCAACTAGCTGAGTATCACCCTTTTTGAGTATGTGGAACGTTTTCTAGACCTTTAATCTTTCTGGAAATTTTTCTTGAGAGAACCGAGTCATTTATAATTCTTGTTAAAACTTTTAGTGAGCTTTATTGGAATCTCGTCTAAACCACAGGAAGTTCAATTTGTTAGTGCTGGTATTGCACTTCTAATTTCATACTCATGAAGAGCTTTGGAAACCATTACATTTTTTTTCTATAGAGGGTAGTAGTACACCCTTCACCTACGGCTGTGCATATACCTGACGAAAAAGTTACCATATTCATTTACAATGATTCTCACTTATTATACTGTCTTTTATCTTTAAGGCAATCTTAAAAGAGTATTTAACTTCATTTATTCCCATGTTCACCAATTCCCATATTTTTTTAATTTGTGTTCGCTGCCTCTTTGATGAATTTACTATTATAGTAGTTACGTTTTGTATGTTCTTCAATATTTTTTGAAAGCTGTGTTTTCTAATTTTTGTATGTGTTGTTCAATAAAGTAAGTTCCTTTTGAAAAATAAGTAATACCATCCATCATATTGATACTTCCCAGTATTTTCTATCAACACATGAACTGTCATTTTAATGTGACGAGAGATTAAAATTTGAATAAAAGAGAATATCAAATTCGTTCTTTGAAATTATATATTCCAATTGAATAAATACATTTCCCCAATATTGTGTATTACTTCTCTCAATCTCAGTTCTCTTTCCAATAAAATTCTTGCTAGTAGAGAAAAAGCAGCTACTCACTTGGATTCATATCTCCTAATAAAATATGACGTCGATATGAGCTATGCAGAAGAATAAAGAAGAAGAATAAAAGTATGTGAATCCCCGATGAAGAATATTCCCCAAGAAAATTAAATTCTATAGCACTTATTGAAATTATAAAGTTTTTCTTTCGGATTTATGAAATAACGAGATCTGATGCATAAAACATGCTCGCAATGCTTTCAACATGTGTGAAAGGTTTTCCAGAGTTATTTTTCGGCGGAAAATATTATTTTGTTTCTGTGAATACCGAGCGTGTCGGTATTAATGGATTGCTGAAAAGGTCAGGAATATTTCAATAAGCTAAACACGTTCGATAAAAGCAATACTTACGCATTCAAATGAAACCACCTGATAGTCCAGTTCACTCACTTTTTGAGACCAAATTTGGCATGCTAGTAGATGTGACAATGTCAAACAAGAAAAAACATTGTTTGCCAAAAATCCGGGGGTGGAACCCTAAAAAAAATTGTTGAAAAAAAATTATTTTTTTGTATTGCCACCTTGGAAATAATGAATTTAATAAAAAAATGGTTCGAATAGAGTGGAAGATCATTCAATTCCCTACAAGAATGATTTCCAGTAATTCCCAACAAAATGCGCCCGTTTTCCCAGAAAACGTGATAGAACGCCAACATCAACTTTCAGGCTCGTATTTACCCGCCGCTGCAAGTTCCGGCGGTGACGTATGTTAAATGTGTCATAACTTTGCTAAAAATGCTCAAAGAATGAAGAATAAAAGTGCATTTTAGTCGTGGAGACTTTCACATTTTCGTGCAAATATAACATATATGGGTATCTGAGTACCTAAATGTTTTTTTTTACCACGTCACATATTCATACACTGCGTTGTTTACGGAGGATTCAGAAATAATTGATATTTCAGATAATACAGAATGATTGCATTAGAGCAGGAACCATTACCCTCTTCAGACCCTATGCAATGATTTAAGAGTAGTGAAACAGGCCTCACACACGCCAACAAAAACTGGATTTCACTCCTGCTCCATTTTCAACTCCCACATAATCCCGTGATTTTATCCAGTAATTGCTGAAAATAATCACTTTTAAACATCTTGCATGAAGAATAAAGTATACAATTTCAAGGTGGAGTTTTGCTTTTGACATTTCTGTTGTTGAACATACAAAAATAACTCTAAATTGTGTTTAACTTAAAACGTTCAGGGGTCGTGTCGTCTAAAAACTCTTTGTTTTCAAAAGATGAGTGATTTTGTCGATTCGCAGGATTTTCAGAAATCCCTGATAATCCGAAACGATAGGAGATGAATTTATCTGTTCATTCCATATACAGGGTGTTCCAAATTAAGTAGGCACCCTTGTCAACTCCGTTATTATTGATGCTACGAATTCGGTTAAAGGGCAAACCAGTAGCATTTTTGATGTCCTTCTCGATGCCGAAAACAAAAAAAAATATGACAGTCGCGTTTTCAGAATATTTCATAAAATGATATTTCTTTCAATGGAACACCCTATATTACAATAAAGCTCATATCACCTTTCTTCCTGAAGTGAAAAATGAGCGACAAATGTGGAAATATTCATTTCTTTCACTAGTACGAAAAATTTATTTGTTTTGGCAGATAAAACCTCATGATTGTCCAAACACCCAATTTTGGTACTTATACGAATGACAATATTTTGTAACTAATAGCAAAATAAGACAGTAGAAACAAAAAATTGCTCTGGGATGTGAACTCGTGAAATCCATGATCATCATGTCGCACAACTCAATTGATACCACTGAGCTATTTGGTATTAATGTACAAAACGATAATTTCCATCTTAAAGCCATTCCGCTAGCCGCTGTAATGATAACTTTAAAGCCGTTTTTGTACAGAACAGAAATTACTGGAGGGTCATATGATTCTGGTTGGAAAAAATGTGTTTGATTCGATAAAACATAATTATTATGAGCAATCAAGTTGCTTCGGAACATTGTTGAAATACTATTTGTAAAATATACTCAAGTGTAACTATCAACTCCTGTTCGAATATTTTTCGAAATGCCATTTTCCCATCATGAAAAATGTCATATGTTAGAATCCTACTTGGTTTTCCAGAAAAATAGCGTAAGAGCACTCCAACACTACAACAATTCGTTCCCCGATCTTGAATTACCTAATCGGCCTTTTTTTGCTGTGCTTCATCATCGATTCAGGAACAATGAAACAGTTTTTGAGAAGAGGAGAACTAAAAAACGTTTTGTAATATCTGAAGATACAGAACATGACGTTTTATCCTACTGTGAGGTTTATCCAAATAATTCCATCAGAGACTTATCTAGAGAAATTGCTGTTCCACTGTCTGGTATCCAACGACTTCTGAAGAAACATAAGATTTCTCTCTATGAGTTAAGACCAGTGCAAACTCTAGAATCTTGTGATCCTGAGAGACGATTGGGTTTTTGTCGGTGGTTTATGAATAAATGCAGACAAGATCCAAACTTCTATAGAAATATTATATGGAGCGATGAGGCTAATTTTTCAAATCGTGGAATGAATAATAGAAAGAATTTTCATTATTGGAGTAGACATAATCCATTTCTAGTCCATCCCATAATCCGCAAAGACGATTTAGTATTAATGTTTGGTGTGGTCTATACAGAGGCTGAATTATCGGTACATTTTTCTACCATGGTTCTTTGAACGGACCCTGTTACATTAAATTATTAACAAAAGTATTGGAAGAGTTTTTCGATTATTTCCATCTGGAGGTTGGTCAGATGATCAATTTTCAGCAGGGTGGAGCACCAGCACATAATGTCAGTTGCGTAAAAACAATGCTGTGGCTGTTTTGGAAATAGATGGATTGCTACAAATGGCCCAGTTAAGTGGCCTCCTCGTTCACCAGACATGACACCTATAGATTTTTATTTTTGGGGATTTCTGAAAAATGAGGTGTACAAATTGAAACAATTATGTAGATGAACTGAAAATTATATTGAAACTATAATTACTAGAATTGATGGCGGAATTGTGTTGAATGCCACACGTAGTGTCAATAAAATGGCCCAAATATGTGTTCAACAAGAAGGCGGTGTTTTTGAACATTCACTCGATATTTTATTGTGCTTTATCAAATCCGTTTGTTATAAATGTTTCCTATTGATAAAACTGTCTTATTTTCACCTTTACGAAAAAAATTCAAAAGAGATTTGTTGTTGAGAATGTTATAACGAATCGAAATGCATAAAAAAATATAGGGTGTTCCATTGAACGAAATGTAATTTTATGAATTATTGAAAAATTTTATAGTAAAAGACACTAATTAAGATTATGAAGATCCAGCTGCGATTGTCCGTCTAATAGTGAGTAGAAATTTATTGTAGAGCAGACAATACCTTAAAATTCAAGCTGTCAAATGGTTTGACACTGATAACGATCAGAGATACTAAACCGATTGAAACGTCGTGCTCATAGAAAAAACTCCAGACAATGGAAGTCCGCAGTGAAAGTAATCAACTCACAACATTGTCTAAAACTTTCAAACAGCGAGGAATTGGTTCTATTTTCAATAAAAATATATTTCCTAGGACCGTCATTGTTTTCACAATTATCATGATAATTTCCAACAAATTATGTCTAAAAATTCTTTTCGCCTCTGCATTACTAGGGTTATATCTTTTTAAACGTCATCAATGAACTGATTTTTAAATTTTTGTTTATTTTATTATGTTTAACTTTCATCTAATATATCTTATGTTTTTTTCTCAGGCAAACATGATAATATTATAGTGGGCTCCTTTTATGATGTTCCAGTAATTTTTTGTATCCATGACGCTCCTAAAATCACTCTACGTGTTGCTCAAAATGCCTCAAAAAATTATCAAACCACTTAAAGTTGTCTGGAACGAATCTGATTCAGTTAGTACAGATGATGAAATACAGCAAGGACATAATTTGATTAATTAAAAGTTCAAAGGATGGCCCCGAAAACTTTTTTCAATTTCGCTGTTAAAGTTTTTTATTCCTAATTGGAAATTATAATTCATCTTTCTGAGCGAAAGTATATCCCGTTCGTAGCTGTTGGTCACGGAGGAGGCTATGGGTAACTGTTTTGTTATTATTATGATCACATTTTATCCAAAAAGGAAATGCATTGTTAAAATATATATGTTCTTTCTTACTACACTCGTGTCCATTGATATCAAAATAACCCTGATGATATTAATGAGAGAAAACAACATGTCTTGAATGCACAAATGAAATATTTTTGCAAAAAGTCATCACCATCATCACTTGACTATTTGGTTAAAGGAGTGTTCGGTATTGAAAATGCCATGAACAGGACCATTCTCAGAATGATTTCGATTATCGATTTCAATCTTAAAATTCGTAATCTCACAGTGATGCTAATAATATTATTCCAGTTCAGTTTGCTCCATTTCCAGTTCTTTTTGGACTTTGTGGAGGAAAACTGACTCAATCATGACAACTCATCATATGAATTCATATATTTTCTCAATTGCCAAAATTTGGTCGATATTCAATATTCGGAAGCTACAGGTTAAGTAGTAATTTATGAAGAATTTCAGGAAAAAAAGTTGTGGAGTAAGTATCGGTGATATTTTCATTCCGTCTGACAATGTTGATAGGAAGAGAGGAAGCAATCTTTGAATAAAAAAAATTGGTTGGATTTCATGAAATGAGAGTGCATTTTCATCAAAATTTGTTGCTTGGTTGTATTGACTCGACACGCTACTACTTTTATTCTGAAAATTGTTTAATAAACCTTGTTATGTTGATAAATATTGAAAAGTCCCAATCATCAAGGTGCCAAAGCGTGGACCATCTGAGGCAGTCCGCTCCTGACTTTGTGGCAAAACAACCAACTAATATATGACAACTCAAATCTCAAAAATTTGTTCGATTCTTAATATTCACTCGAAGTCATTGAATAAAATTTAATTTTGTAACTCAGTAACAAATGATATTAGGAAAAAAAAACTGTACCTATGACGTATAGGCGATATTTTCATTTCGTCTGACAATGCCAATAGATAAAGAGGAAGCCCGTCATGAAAAAAAAAAATAAAATATGGTGGAGGTCCCAGGTCACAGGTCCCAGGTGGAAGTGTCTTATAGATTCATCTTACGATATGAAATGGAACATTTGTCAAAAGAGGCCCTTAGGACGAATTGTCAAATATCAGTTAGTAACTTCATCATGAATGCTATCGGAATTCGTTCAGAGCCTGAGAGTATCGATTCAGATATACTAGTCCAGTACGTGGGTACCGAAAAGGGGTGTTTGAATGCAAAAGGTGGGGTAGTAGCGATTTTTTAGTATGTCCTTAAGCTTGGGGCCCTCATGTAAAATCCAAGTTTTCAACCTCGAGGCGCATGCGCCTCAAAAACGGTTGGTTTTATTACAAAAGATGTTCTATTTAAAGTTGATGAAAACAAAATTTCCTACATTTTTTGTGTTTACAGTTTTTTCGTAGCACACATATGTTAAGAGTTACAGCTCCGTGAAGTTGCACTATTTAAAAAAAAAGTATTATATTTTGTTATTTGGCTGTTGATAACTAAAACAAACATTTTAAACAGATTCAAATCATATTGAAATAATTTAAAAAAAGACTCTACTTTAATTTTATATTAATAGGTTGCCCTGAACCTTAACGCATTGGCAGGTAGCGAGAGCACAATAGTAGGTATTGAGCGAGGGTCATAAATGACCTTCAGTGCATTAACAAATGCAAATCATATTAAAATATTTGTTAAAGAGACTCTAATTTCATATTATAGGTTGCCCTAAACCTTAACGGATAGACAGATAGCATGGACGTACCACCAAGTACAGAAATGGAGAGGCATAGAGAAAAATGGCGAAAAAACTAGCTCCCGATTCCTTATTAAAAGTGGTATCTTGTATCTGCAAAAAAAGGTGTGGTGGGGCATGCAGCTGCCGAAAGGCTGGGCTTAAATGTTCGGTAGTATGTGGCTTCTGCTACGGACAATCTTGCGGAAATATGCCGGAAATCCGCATTGAAAGCGAGGACGAGGATGACGACATTTTCCAGGCTACGGACCCAAACTACGACCAGGCCACAGACAACTACGACCAGAACACCGACAATATCCAACCCGGACCATCGAAACGTACCAAAATGTGTAATATAAATAAAACTCAACCAAAATGAAGTTTCCGCATTTTGTTTTCAAATAGTGCAACTTCACGGAGCTGTAACTCCTAACATATGTGTGCTACAAAAAAATTGCTACAAAATTTGTAGAAAATTTTGTCTTCTTCAACTTCGTATGGAACGTCTTTTGTCGTGAAAGCCACCGTTTTTGAGTTATTATCAAAAAACTAATTTTTTTTACATAAAATCCAAGATGGCGGCTCGAGCGCATGCGCCTCGAGGTCGAAAACTTGGATTTTTCATTAGGGCCCCAAGCCTAACAACATATTAAAAAATCGCTACTACCCCACCTTTTGCATTCAAAAAACCCCCACGTACTGGACTATACAACAATTTCGATGAAGAGATATGTAGATTTAAGTGATTACTCACAGCTGGTAGCTTTTTCGAAGCGAAAAAGTGAAGACGAGGAAATTCATGATATTTTCGAAAGAAAATATGTACACATTTTTGAATGAAGCTATTGTTTTGGATTGGATTTGGAAATATCCTCTATCTGTTGAAAGCAACTTCAACAAACGAAAACGACGGGAAAAAGAAAGCTTGTTACACACTTTTCCAATCACTTTTGCTTCAATCAGAACTGTAACAACTGAACCACACAGAACTTCAAGTCTTTGTAAACATTTCTATTCTTCGCATGACTTAGTGAAATGTCGCGATATATGTAAACATAATGTGGTTATTTTATCTTCGCTAACGCATCATTACATTCGGAACAGCTCATGAAATATACATTCATATGTAAACATGAAATTATTACCCTCCGTAGCCGCTATTGTGTGTTTGAGTTGTATTTTTAGAGGAACTTTTATAGAAATAAACTCCCTCTTGTTATTCTCATGTTTTCTTTTCATACAGAAAACCAATATTGTGAAACCGTGGGCAAACCTTTCGAGGCTATATGAGTTATTGTAACGTCATGGAATATTTAATTGAAACCAAGTTCATTGATGATCATTTGTTATTTTTTATGAATATTTTTTAATGATCCGGTTCTTAGAAAGACCTGCCTTTCTAGATGAAATACATACTTGTGTTTATTCGCATCAAACTCCAAGAAATATATGCATGATTGAATCTTATTTTAAATTCTGAGTAACTTTTCATAACAGTTTTCGATATCATCACAACAAAATAAAAGATGTTTATTCTTGTAGTTTGGCACTACTCATTACTCAATTTATGCTCTGCTCTGCTCTGCTCTGCTCTGCTCTGCTCTGCTCTGCTCTGCTCTGCTCTGCTCTGCTCTGCTCTGCTCTGCTCTGCTCTGCTCTGCTCTGCTCTGCTCTGCTCTGCTCTGCTCTGCTCTGCTCTGCTCTGCTCTGCTCTGCTCTGCCCTGCTCTGCTCTGCTCTGCTCTGCTCTGCTCTGCTCTGCTCTGCTCTGCTCTGCTCTGCTCTGCTCTGCTCTGCTCTGCTCTGCTCTGCTCTGCTCTGCTCTGCTCTGCTCTGCTCTGCTCTGCTCTGCTCTGCTCTGCTCTGCTCTGCTCTGCTCTGCTCTGCTCTGCTCTGCTCTGCTCTGCTCTGCTCTGCTCTGCTCTGCTCTGCTCTGCTCTGCTCTGCTCTGCTCTGCTCTGCTCTGCTCTGCTCTGCTCTGCTCTGCTCTGCTCTGCTCTGCTCTGCTCTGCTCTGCTCTGCTCTGCTCTGCTCTGCTCTGCTCTGCTCTGCTCTGCTCTGCTCTGCTCTGCTCTGCTCTGCTCTGCTCTGCTCTGCTTGAAATAATGGTCACCCTAAACCTGTTGATAAATGAACGATGGGTTAGAAGTCACTTGGAAATTTCCGTTTTGGTGAATATTAGTGAATGATAAAAAAACTGAATGTTGTTGGATAATGATTTACGCTCTATTTCGTTAACATTCCCATATATTTATATTTCCAGATATATTCATCTGTGTCCTTGTTCTGATAAACATCCTTTTCAGAAAAGTTCGACAGTTAAACATCCCAGTCCATCCTTGAAGATTATTACTGTGAACTCTCGGAAACCACATAAAACCATAAATCAAAGAACTCTGCAAGAAGTTTTAATATGGTTCTCAAGTACTACACGAAGAATATATTCATACATTACAAAAACTTCAGAAACTGTCAAAAAAGAAAATTGAATTTTATATTTAATCCGAGTACATCCATTTCCAGGAGCACAAACAGCACGCTCGGATATATCCGCAAAAACTTTGGATTTTTTATGATTTATAAATTCCACGATTCCCCAAAGTCGCCCTCAACTTTCCCATCTTATGTACACGTGGGTTAAGATTTATAGGATTGTAAATAATGGAATAGCGTTATGAGAGCAAATATGTGGTCCAACATGCGTATTTTTTGCCTTTCTTACTTTGTCGTATGGGAGATTACTTCGATGGAATTCCCTCAGCAGATCTTTCAAAAGAAGTTTTGTAATATATTTAATGGGACTTTGGAACACTGAAAGTAACATGCCAAGATGTGTAAGAATGATATTGGATGGTGGCTATTTTTCTGCTTCTCAAATTTGACAGTGAAGGTTACAGGACGACAAAAAATGTCATTCAAATATTCCCAGTAGACCATGTCTCGAAAAACTGTTATCTTTTGGATAGTCATCGATACTTCTGGAAATATGAATTTCATATCGACAATTCAACTCATGTATGAAATCGTCTATAAGAAGTGACAGTTTTGGCAGTTTGATGTCACAAATTTTTAGCAAATATGAATTTTGTAGCATCTTGGACCTCCGATCAATTAACATAACCTAGATGAGTAAGTCGCCGCACAAGCATTAAGATTTGTGTGTAAGGGACAACTTCCCCCCAATGGCAGTATCGTGCGTTGTTAACAGAAATATTGAGGTTCAATAAAATAGAAATAATGGAAACCCAATATGGAATGGAAACCTGAAATTATGATGAAATAATCTCCACAGGATTTTGAGAACAGCCGATGCTCTAATTGACGTGATTTTTTCATAATTCATTAATTTTTCTCTTTTCCAATTTGGTTTCCCTTTCGCGATAGTTGCGACACTGGTAGCTTCAAATGATTGTTCTGTCAAATATCAAAATGTAGCGTTGTCGTACTGACAAGACTATATCGACAACGAAGAATCTCCGTCATTCGACTTCCGGCAATGGTGGAGGACTGACGGCGTTCTCGTGTCTCTAGTCAAGTACATGTGTGTGATTGTTATAGTGTAGTTTGTGTTGTGTTGTCTGCCGTCTTTAGTACTTGCAATCACCTGATTTTTAAATGTTTGTGACGTCTAATGATTTTTTTTTATTTTTTTTGGGTGGAGGTATTGCCTTGAGCAAGATTTCCCCTCCACCCCCTGACGAAGTCCCCACTACTCACGCCAGTAACCAGGCTGTGGTAGGGCGGATCCCTACGTAGTGGGGAGAGTGCTGGACAAGTGCGCCAGTAGGAAGCAAGGTCCAATAAACGCAGAGAGAGAGAGAGAGAAGAATCTCCGTTCGGCGATGGAAATAATATCGTTTTTACATGCTCTCAACAAGCTGCAATGAACGTTTCAATTGCCTTCTTATTGTCATATATTTCATCCAAGACAATATTTTTGGGTTTTCGTTGCCATGAATATACCCAACAGATATCAAAATCTAGCTGACGTGCTTATTGTATCCTTAAAAAATTGCGACATGGCAATAATGTCATGATTTGAGGGATAACATTATGAAAAGATGTTACCTTCAGTACTTTTTGAGTATTACTCATCTAGATTGTGTTTTTATTATTTTTTTTACGAATTTTTCTGGTTTTCAGAAAGAGGAAACCCCTTAGAAGCTCCTAGGAGCTTGTACGATCAAGGAAAAGATCCGGGACCGATGGCCGTGCTGGGCTTTGAACCCACGACCTTATGCGTGTAAGGCGAGCGCTCTACCATCCGACCATCACTTGATCGGAGTCTTGGACCATTTCTTCTGAGCTCTCTCCATACACTTGTTTGTGGCGCACCTGAACTTAAAGCAACTTCATTTGTTGAAATTGACGGATTCATATTTATCTGAAAAACAGACCAGTTAAAAAAAATAAATTTTAATATAAGGATAGAAGTTTATTTCCGCATTTTGATTATAGTTTCTCATATTTTCATCTCATCGATTTCCATATTTATTCCTCGGTTTTTTGAATCTACCATATTCGGTAAGGTTTTTATCAAATTTTTCAAATAATGTTCTTGCTGGTTGTATTCTTTCTGGATATAGTTGAAGATACATTTCTGCAGATTTTTCAGTATACTGACTGATTCATAAAACAGTTTCTCCATATCCCATTTTCCTTGGTAACAAAAAACATTTTACGTTCATTCTCACTTTGGAATTTTGACAGCAGATGTGACTACATGATAGATAATGGCGTAACAACAAATCAATCCATTCAACAGGTGTTTTTGACACATTCAGAGCCTAAAACAGTTCAATATTACGCTTATAAGAGAAAATAAATTTGATTATGGTGGTCAAGAGGCGAAACGTCGGATGGTGAATTTGGAAATACCATCGTAAGCGGGGACAAAATGGCAACATAAATGTGCTGTTCATTTTGATATCCTTCATCAAATAACGCCAGAAAAAAATAAAAATGGTTTTTTAAAATTTCTGTTTTTCCGGATGTCTCTGCTTATACTTGGAATTTTGAAACTTTCTCACATAGATGCGCAAATTTGCCCCAATCTCCTTATCTCTTATAGTTTCCGAAATCCCAATTGTGGCCCTCGAATTTGAATAACCTGGTATAAAGTACTTATTTTTTTTCTGTTCAAGCTGAAAAAAATATCAGGGAATACGATTGAAATGTTAAATGAAATAAGGTAAGCTCGGGTAAGTGTGAGTTTGCTCGCTATCTTCGCTAAACCGGGCGGCAGCCCAATGCCATCTATTGACGAATAGCCTACACTCATAATGAATCCATAATTTTCTAACCTACAATTCATCAACCCGAACGAGTATAACGAGTTTATTTCAAGCTTTGGGTGTATTGTTAAAATCTAAGGTAAGAATCCATTTTATACACTTTTCTGCCTAAACAATGAATCTGACTATAGATTGCCGTTTTTTCATAAATTTGTTTTTTTTACATTTTTCCATTGCCTGTCACACTTACCACTCGTCAGAAGATGGGGATCAATGAAATTCTCATTCGATTTTTCAGATTTCTACCTGTACATTTTTCTTTTCAACAAATGTTCACTTTCACGATTATTTTTTGTTTTACTCCAATGGGGCATTTCAAATTCAATATTAAAAAGTTCCTAACTATGTTTTGAATAAAGATATCTCGAAACAAATAAATTGTGGTGAAAGTTCCTTTACTGTTTACTCACACCTGCCCCAATGAGAGATTTACGTGCATTAATATCTTTAAATTTGGCCAGAATCACACTTGCCCCAAATTTCCGGGGAAGTGTGACCTATGGAGATGTTTAGCTGAATATATAAATAAAATTCCTGGAATACGTTTTTCAACAGTTTTCTGTAGCGTATTACAAAGACTGATTTCCGAAGTAAATACCTGCAAAATTTCATTGTTAATATTAGTTCAGGTTCATCAGATGGACTAAATGCAATGCGAACTAATGAAAATCACGGTCACACTTACCCGAGCTTACCTTATACTTGTCTAAAATAGTCTACAGCAACTAAAATAAATATAAATTTTCCATACCAGTGAGATTTTTGAGTATTTTCACTTTTTTGCACTCAGTGCGGAAAATTGTTGATGTAATGTTCATTACTGAATGCTCAACGCAACATGATGAATGCTTTCGATATAAATATACTTCAACGACAAATTATTAGCAAATATTGTTTGTTGACACTTCAGCCTTTGTTTCCTGTAGATTTTCCGGTATACCATGTATATGGTTGCAAGTCCATCATACAGTTGGGCATCAGTTCCAGTTACTTCCACGCTACTGTTCACAAATCTTCCAAATGGCAAATTTCCCGAATGGCAACAATCTCATCTCAACTCTTAATAACTTCTCCATCTTTCAGCAATCATTTGTTATTCGGAATATGGGGCGCAATCTGCGAGGTTCTGGAAAAGTTTATGAAATATCGGCAGTCGTTTCCACAACGAACGATAACCGTTCAATGCAGTTTACCTTTTGGACTGTATACTTCTTGAATGAAACCGACTTGAATGAATTTATTTATAGACTCATTCTGGCGAACGATTTCTTGAAGTCTCCTATCAATTAAGACGGATTTACTCCGAAGCAATTCACAATAATTGCTTTCAGATCTGATCTTGAGACCGATTTCATGATCCGGAAAGGATCGTTGAGATTTATTTCTCTGATAAATAATGATCTGAGAATATTTCAATGAATCTTTGTAGTATAATATAAATCTAGAGCTTACAAATTCTAATGATAGAGGCATATAAACTTTCACGTTCCCTTGGATTTATGAACGTAGTTGCCGAGAGATAATGATAAATAATGATCAAGTTTGAGTTGCACCTGCTAATTGAAAATTCGAGACTTGAATGAAATAAGGAAGATTGTGAGAAATAGCAGGAAATGAATACAAGAAATAGAAAATTTTAAAAGAAAATATAGGAAAAAACTTCTTGTAATTGTTTCGTTGAAAACTAGTGCAAGATATTGGACGATGCACAACTGCATACATTGCCATATTTTAGGACGGGTTGGAACTTTGCCTTGTGGTTGACAAAAAATAGTTATTGAAGGGAAGTTGTTTTAAGCGATAGATCTCATATTATATGATATTTGAGGCGGATTAGCAAATTTCATTGAATTAGGCGTTGGAGATGGTCCCATAAAGCGCTTAACTGTAACGTGTTTGTTTTTAAGCTCATACTCGTAGTGACATCCTTCGACTTTGATTGCAATTTTTTCGATATCTATGATGTGCATTTGTATCGAATCAGATGCCAAGTTTAGAATTGTAAAATACTGACATTTTCCCAATCTGTCTAGATGAAAGTTACTCATTTACTTTAAATTATACGTTATTGAAAACCCAGTTTCGTGTAATAGGAAGGTGGGAAAAATAGCTTGATGTTGGGAAATAACATGTAGTGACTAGGTATTTGGAATTACAACAGGGGCATGTCTGTTGAAGAAGAAGTGAGTTTGGATATAATCAGAAGTCGATAGATTTGAGATAGAAAAAGTCATAACTGAATATCTCACATTACTATCAAATAGAATACGCAGAATGTATGATCTGATGCAGAGATGCATGAAGCAAATTTTAATTGATCCAAAATACCTTAAAAATATTCAGAAATTATAAAATTGATGATGTAGTTGAGAGTTAATTGATTCATCCAACTTTTAATACGGGCGATTCTGATACAGTCCAGATGATTTTTCTTAGAGTAGTAAAATTATGGGAATCATAAGGAAAATTGCATTGAATAATGCAACGTTTTTCATATACCTCTATGATAGATATTTTGTATGCAAGCCTCCAATAGAGAATATCTACTGCCTCCACGACCATTGAAGAGTTTCCTACAAGAATTACATTGCATTGCCCTTGATCTCAAATCCCAAAGATATAATCATTTGAGCTAACATCCAATATAAAAATGTATATCAAAGAGTGGTTTTGGCAAGATGGATATATTGTTTTTACGAATAATCATACAAGTTGAATAATGGTGCGTATATTCTAATAAGAGCAACTACCATTGCTCATACTGTGGCTGATACTGAGTTTAGTATATAAACTTTTTTAAGACTATATAGCAGGGATTTTCCAAAACCCAATTCATGCAAATTGAAGGAATAATGTTATGTTTAAATATTATTTGATCTATTATTCAAAGATATTTGAGTCCGATTGAAATTGTTTGAACTTCCATTGTTTAAAAAAGGAACCAAATTTCCATAGATTGTTATATCTATAATCGTTCTCAGAAAACAACTACTTTACCTCACGAATATTGAATTAAATTTGATATCTCTTCAAATACCTCTTTATTGTGGTAATGACACAATTCTTAGAGTTTCGAGAATTTATGGTTAATAATTCTTGGAAAGTGCCTCCTGAACCGGGTCCATACCGGATGTTTTTCGATTTGGATTTGTAGACAATGTTTCAGTATGATTGAAATCGTTTGAATTCATCAGATTTTCCAATACTTTGTTTATTATACCACCAGTTTAAATTACACTTCATTGATATTCCCCATGCTATGTAGTGACTATATATGTCTATATACGATTATGATAAATTGAGCATTTTAGGACTACCGAAATTACTCATAATTGAATATCCCATCATATTATATATATATTGTCTACATATTTCCTACAAGCAGATCCTGAAATCAATATTCTTATATCATCAAATTAATTAACGAAACAAATATTTCGTAAATCCGAAAAATACCTTTCTCTCCACACAATTTCACAAAGTATTTCAGGTATTTTTAGTTTCTATGGAATATTTCTTTCATTGAATTGAACTCTCCTATATACACAGTCGAACTTTGTTCGTTTTATTTACATTATTTAATTTTTTTTTTTTCTGTTGCAGTTTCACTGGCAAATGCATCGCAAGGCCCTGTCTTCATTAATCCGAACAATGCTGTCGCTGTCGCTCCAACTGCAACAGCCAACCAAGAAAATTTGGTCACCCAAACTGTCTATGGGTTTCTAGATTTTACCACAACGATAGGTAACACTATTATGGTTTTCTCGCCACAGAGTGCTGCGATCGCAATACCGGGTATGTCATATATAATTAGCATATGCAGTAAATTTAAATTAAGTGATAGTGAATAAGGCAAACATTGGAAAATTAATTCGAAGTGAACACCCATGAGGTATAAAATAGGACAACTCTGAAATTAGATTTAGTTGAATCTTCCCTTCCAGAAGATGCCAATAGTTATTTTCCTGTATTTTGTAAAAAATGGCACATGAGAGTATTGGTGACTGTGGGTTGAGAGAGTTCAAAGAATACGAGGTTCAAGTACATAAACTCGATAAATATCCACACAGATCCGAAAAAGTCACTGCTAACTCATCCACTACATTCATAAAATCGGCATAGCGCTGTATCATGAAACTGCTGAACCTTTGAAAATATCTTGCGGCAGCCAGAACTAGGTTTTCCGTAGTAGGTAGATAGTAACGTAAAAAAACGTAGTGGAATGTTCTTCCAAAAACAAAAATATTTTCAGAAGAATAATGACTGTTCATGTTTAATTAAGTGCAATATGAAAAACACAATGTTTTATTTCAGAGCCTCCGAAGGTGTCGACTAACGAGATAGTGTCCAACAACGTGATTGACAGCAAACCGGCAATCGCTCAGAAAGAACTCCCGATCAAACCTAGTAAAACGCAGGTTCCCAAAGAGAAAAAGTCTTCGGAGAAGGTATTTTCCGTCGTCCAGGTTCAGTCCAATACACCTCCGACAGCATCAACGAGAGTGGAAGTCCAGTCTTCCGCTATAACGAAAGTCAATGTTATCGAAGGAAAGTCTAGCATTAAGGCAGCTCACCCACCTCTACAAATCGTCAACAAAGTCCAGGTAACTAGTTTATTGAAATAATATTTGCTGAAGAATATAGGAGGGTAGTTCGCTCCTATTGACACTTCATTAATTCGGGATAAAATACAAAAATAGTTGATGTAACTTTGTTAGTTGAAAGTTCATTGGAAATAACGAATATACAGAAACAGAAACATCACAACTGACTAACGGCATTGTCAGTTACCAGAAGAAGCTTCGAAGAAATTTCCACTAGAATATTTGGGTCATCTTGAAGTTGCACTTCCCGTATTCTTCAAAAATTATTCAAATGTCCTCAAAACCGAAAGATATTCTTGAGGAATGCTCCCAACTCTCATTTCCCAAATATCAACAAGCTCTTTTCACTTGTCATGTTAAAAGATGTTGAATCATCTAATTATACTCGTACGAAAAGATTGGATATTTTTCAACAAAGGAAGATTTGAACATAGGAAAGCTAACGAAAAATTACACCTCATGAAAAAATTAGATTTTGTTGTACATATTCAATTCTTTAGAAATGCAAGTTGATGACAAACATTTCAATGCAATAAAGCGAAATATTTTTCGAAACGCACGTCTTGAGAAATCATGAGTTATTCCATTACTCGTGTGATGGGATTATAGAAAAGAATTGATGTCTATTGATAAAAAACAGGGTAGAAAGTAAACTGAAAAACTGTTTTTTTTTTGGGTCAGATGAGACACCTGTGGTTCTATTGAAACTGTGCATAACATAACTCATAACACCACTGGGTAATGTGTCATTCTCTACTAGCTTTTCTCCAGTCTTCACTGAAATGTGGTAAAATAACACCGGTGTACAAAAAGAACTGTCGTCAGAGCCTTGAAAATTATAAACCAGTCAGAGTCCCATCAATTCTTTTCAAAGTATTCGAGTATTGTTTTTCAGATTGATTAATGTAATTTTGTCAAGAATATGATGAGAATATGAGAATGCCCTGTTGGAATCTGTTCATGTGAATATTATCACAATCTTGTTTTTATATTGAAATTTACTAAAAAAAATTATTTACATACAGAAAGCCAATTCAATCTACTTTTTTGACTTGTTCACTCAGCAACGTAACAAAATGGAAAGATAGTCCCTTTTTTTTAGTGCAATACAATTATAAACTTCACATATCATATTAGTACGATGAAATTAGAAACTTCACATATCAGAATCTTTTGTGAACTCAGCAGAGCATTTGACTGTATCAATCACGATTCACTACTGAAAAAGTTGGAAAAGTTGAATAGGCAAGGAATTAGAGGTTATCCTCTAGAATGGATAAAATCATTCCTTTTCAAACGAACTCTATATGTAGCTATAAGCAATATCTTTTGAAAGCGTGCTGAAATAGACACTAGTGTTCTTCAGGGATCCATACTGGGGCCAATTCGGTTCCTATTTTATATCAAGTCAACTTCCAGTAGGTATGTGTATCTTTCACAATGTATGCTGATGATACGTCACTAATAATATCTTATAAAAGGGATTCTTCCCTGCGTGATAAATGCAATGAGATATTGATCTCTTTGAATGGTACTCACGAAATTATTTGTTTTTCAATACATCGAAAAATGAAGCACTGAGGTTACCTAATCTCAAAGTTGAATTCGATTGCATTTCAGTCCAGAAATTTACAGCATGTACTTAATGCACAAGTTGAGAGTATGCTACGATACGGGGTAATTTTTTGTGGTTTGCCTACCCTAGCAGAAGATAACGGGGGATAAAGGGGTTTTCTCGTATTCATTCCTGCAAAGATGTATTGAAAATTCTGGAAATATTAACAGTTCCTTGTTTAGTTATATCAAAAAATCATAGTTTCAATACAAGACAAAAAAAATCCATTCGGAAAATTCGAAGGTCTCAGCAATGGCCCACAGAATATACATTGCCCTCCCTTCAAATATGAAAATATAGTTACCATAGGAATCTTCAGTAAAATCAGGAATCTTCAGCACTATTTAATTTTCATTTTGCGTGATTAGGTTTACTTCTATGCCGTTTATACCTGTCTTGAGGAAACGAATGATTGTTATTATAGCAACATACCGAATATCAAACCTGTATCTTCAAAACCATTTGAAAATTGGGGGGCATACCTTACTTTCTGGTCAGCCGGTATAGGAAGAAAACTAACTTATACTATAGTTCGTAATTTAGATAATTTGGATGGTGAAAAATATTTTCTATGTTTCACAGTTGATATAAATCATGTGAAGAAATGTCACAAGAATTTGCTATAGATTTTAAAGCTCGTATTATTTTTGTACGCGACTGATCCCAAGTACTCTGCACCCCGTTAATAACAGAAAATTTTAAATAAGTCACTATCTTGAATTCACAAATTCGAATATAGCAACTTTCAATTATTTCCATTATCGATTGTAAAAAAATTATTATTATTAGTTTTATGACATCTCCATGGATTCTACAAGGTTTCAGAGAAATATTTTGAATTATTATAACTTCAGTACGTCAGAGGAGAAATGACCCCAGTCAAGAACTCTCGAACCACCAAAACTATTCAATGGTCAAACTTTGTTCCAGGCAGTCGAAACGCCGTCTTCCAAGCCGACCGCGACCCAAAATATCATAACAAAGGTTGAAGTTGTGAGCGGCCCAACAAAGTTGGAACCGATAATTGCAAGCAGAGTGGAAATTCAGAGCCGTCAGGAGGAGAAATCGATCGTCCACTCAAGCATCGTGCAAGTTAAGTCTGACGACGAGCCTGCCGTCATAATAGGAAACAATATCGGAGAGCCGGAGTACGACTTCCTCTCCAGACAGCCGTCGGAAGTCGTAGAAGAAACGTTCAAGGTCATAAACTTGAAGCCCAGTTCGAAGTTCATCTTGAAGCACCGACCGTCTACAGAGCCGAGGAAGAACGTGGCGACGAAACGTGGTGGAGTTGACCATCCCACCGGACTGGTTACGAAGTTAGGAGGAACGGTTATCAAGGATGGGATCACCACAGTTATCGAGACCAGTGTGATTGGTACTTATATATCAGGTATGTGAAATTGAATGCTTTTTTTTTTGGTGCAAACAGTGGATTGAAATGGGTAAGTATATCTTCAAGTGTCTGTTCTGTAGAGTTAACGTCTTGACTTTTTTTATCAAAGTTTCAGGCAATGGTGATTCTATTGTCTGAACTGTTACTTTGAACACGAAGTTAAAATCGGTATGGTATCTCCAATCTGTATCAATAGTCCCATAACCACAGAAAAATTTGTGCCAAAACTGAAGGATGAATTGTAACAATATGAAACGTGGCACGTGACTTCGTGACATTATGTTCAGTTGGAAAAAAAAATATTTATTAAAGAATCAGGGGTAGAACACAAAAAAAATTTAACTTCAAAGCTGTCGGAAAGCGGCTTTGATAGAATAAATAAAATTACAAAATAGTCTTGTATTACTTGCTTCATATTTGAAGCAAACCGTTTCTTTGAGCTCTGGAAACAGTGCAATTCGCACTAAATTGCCATGAGGAATACCTGCCACTGTAGAATGTGAACAAGAGGTAAGAATATTTTTCGAGGTTATGGATAGGCCTAACATCTCATTCATGAATATTAGGAAAATTATGAGGATAGCCAGTCCCGATGATATTTTGCAAAAACCGCTACTAAATTTACATGGGCTATTCTCTTCATAACTGATTTCGAATCTTCATCCAAACAAGTAGTTGTCACTTTATTATTAATTTCGGTTGATGCTTAAGAAACTGTCCTGAATGGTCGATTTCTTTCTTGTACTTATTTTTCGGACACAGATCAAATAGCAATGCGACGAATCGAAGATTTCTGAACTGTTCCTGAGTTGGGATTTCATTGGAGAGTACGAACCAATTCGAGGGTTAGGGTTATGGAAAATGTTTTATTGCCATTCTTGAACTTCTCAGAGCTTGAAGCCCTGAGTGTATATATCTGTCGACATTTTCTATTTACTTTGACGACCGCCAGTTCATCAAGATTTCTGTATTAGAACCCCCTTTCTCTGTTCACAGAAATGAATGTTTCCAGCCCTGCTGGAGTGAAAAGACACCAATCCTGACAAAATATATCTGTTTTGCAAAATACAAATTTCTCAGGCAATGTCAAAATATATATTGAACCTTTTTCGAAGCTTTTGAGATTTTAATACGCATATTTCATCGAAATTTATTGGTGGCTGAGATCTGTTTCATAAAATTTGAAGAATTCCTAAAGATAGCCATGTGGCTGACTTTGGGAAGGATGAGAGAAAATTCAAATATGAACTCTATGCATTATGAGAATATAGGCATCTTTCCGTTGCATTTTAATATATCAATATCATTGATTATTCAATATTTCACCAGTAGTCAGACCCATAAAACCTGTAGGTTAGTTGATGGCTGACTCGAGGTTGGAATATTCCAGTTCTCAGCCACCGGATACTGCATCATTTTCATTGTTTTTTTTTTTGTAATAGCGAAATCACTTTGTGTTGAACATCTTTTTCCCGGGGCTCGTTCTTCTAACGAACGTCAACTCTTTAGAACTATCTGCCTTGGGAATTGTTCAGGAGGAACACCAAATCTTATTTACTTTTCTTCGGCTCTCACGATGTACTCTGAACATTATAGGATTTTCCCTTTCGAGGGAAAAAAATATTGTGTACGCCGTGGTACCACACAAGACAGGTTGTATGGAATAGTCAAAGAGGGACCACGGAAATAGAACCCAGCACGGTTCTAACTAGAAAAGAGGAAGAATAAATTGCAAATATACAAGTTTTTCCCAACGCAGTTGAAAAAAAATTGCCACAAAAAAAGGCAAAGAAAGCCCTTTCAAAAGTAGTAACTAATGAGTATTGTTGATTTTGGGGAGTTTTCTAGGATTTAATTTTTTTAAGTTTTCACATATTTATTCAATGCACGCAAATGCTTAAATAAATAATGTCCCATCCGAATAATATATTATACTAGCCCTTCAGTTATCGTGGCTGACAACTAGATGCATAGTGGCTGAAATAAGAATTTCAACTGCTGACTATAGGATTTTTTGAGTTTTCAGAAAAAGTCTAGTATCAATTTAAGTATAACGAATTTATGAAATTCGAATTGTCTATGTAACATAAAAAACTTCAGATAATTCAATGGTGTAGAAATTTTAGTAACTTTCAATCGGGTTTTATTTTTTATCTTGATCTCAAAATGATATTTTGCTTAAGTGGCTGGCTACTGGCGATTCTACCCTACTCTCAATTCTGTCTGAATTTCAATATCCCAATAACAGATTTGTTGGCACATAGCTCATGTAATTGCAATCTTCAATAACTCAACTTATATGAACTGCATTTTGGTTTGTACTAACAACTTTTACAATTTAAATATATTTTACTTTTCAAACTTTTTCAACTCAATTATCAATCAATTTATTTTTATCTTGTGACATTTTAATCATATACAGAGTATCTATCTTCAACAGTTCATATACTTTCGTTTACTACCCCTGGGAAGACAATATTCTTATAACTTAGTTATCAAATCAAATAATCCCTTTAGGAAAAACTTCCATATAACAAATTCAAATGGAATATCACTTCTTTGGCAGAGAGAAAGTTGTGCACTTGACAACACTCTTGTTTTTTGCCATGAACAGATGCATTCATCTTCTTTCGTTTCGGATAGGGGTTTCTGAAAATCTCGCGGTTCGACAAAATTATTCATTCATTGAAAAGAATGAGTTTTTGGACGGCCTCTAAACTTCTTCGAATTTTAAAGTTGTTTTTGTATGTTGAACAACAGAAATATGAAGTACAAACCTACAGCTTGAGATTGCATACGTTATTTTTCATGCAGTATGTGTATACGCGATTATTTTAAATTTTTACTGGATAAAATGTCGGAATTATGAAGGAGTTCAAAATGAGGCGGGAGTAAAACCCAGTTTTTTTTGTCGTGTTTTGGTGAAACCTGTTTCACTACTCCTAATTCATTACATAGTGTCTGAAGAGGATGATGGTTCCTCCGTAAACAACTCAGTAGGATTATGTGACGTGGAAAAAAAACATGTTAGTAGTCAGATAATCACATGTTATATTTGCATGAAAAATTAGAAGTCTTCACAACCAAAATGCTCGTTTCGAAAGAAATTACTGAGGATCATTCTTGTAGGGAATTGAAAGATGTTCAACCCTATTGAAACTAGTTTTTCTCTAATTATTAGGTGACAACAAAAAAAAATTATTCAAATTTTTTTGGTAAACAACTTTTTTTCTTGTTTGACATGGTTCCAACTACTAGCATACCAAATTTGGTGGTGTTACAACCGATCTTCGTCCTATAAGCTGAGTGGACTGGACTAGAAAAATGTATGACCTGTCTCAATAATCTATCTTGATTTTTTTCTATCACAACTAAATATCCAATTTATCTTTTGCATCCATTCGTTAAACAATATCTGCAAACAAGTATGGGCAAAGAATTTAGGCAAACATTAATTTCAGTCTCTTCATCGAATCAGTTCAGTTGCTTTTGAAGTTAATTTAATTTCAATGAAATAATTCCAGAACGAGTCGAAGTTCTTAAACTTCATTTTCAAAATAATAGATGTACTAGTCAGATACAAACATGGATGATTCGTATGATGCTAAGTTAGTTAGAAAGTTTGTCGATACCGGATCTGTTTGTAATGTAAAATTCCAGCCGCAGAACTCCATCAGAAATGAAGCTGTGGGAGTTGCTCCTTTAGGGCATTTTCAATTGGATCAAACTCAAAGTATCAACTGGCTAATGCCGCAGGGGTCTCCCGTTCGTCCATAATACGAATTTTAAAAGCGAACAAATTTCATTCAGGCGAAATTAAGTTAGTAGAACTGGATGAGGATGATCCTAATAGAATGCTGCAATTTTGTGAACATTTGATTGACAGAGGACCACTTATCATTCCTGGAAGTTTGACTGGTGGAGTCTACCTGAATATGCTTGAAATTGCAATTGATCTTATCATAACACAAATAATAAAAGATGACCAAAATCATAATTCGGATCGTCTCCATATCCAGCAAGATGGAGTACCTCTGCACTATGTTTCCTCTCCTTCTTTAGGAGAATTTCATGTAATCCTTTCCTCGGACGATGGATTGGAAGAAGAAACCCAATTGAATGGCCTGCCAGGTCACCTGATTCATCACCACTTGGAAACAGGAGGGAAAGATCAAAACTTACTAACCCAGTAGTGATAAAAACCCGTACCTTACTCCCATACTGTGGTTTTAAGGGATAATTTTGATTTGATTTCATAAATGCATACCTCCTTAGTAGTAAGAGCTGTATTTTTACCAAGTTTAATGTTTTGTTTTGTGCTTGTTTCACCTTATGGATTTCAGATTTGAGGATATTGTTGGAAAAAAAATCGACAAAGTGATTTCAAAAGATTAAAACAGATCCTGTTATCAATTTTTTTGTAAATACTCCAATCTGTGTCTGTACAATATTGCTTGTGTAATTTTGATGATTATAAGAATAATAATATTTATTCATTTCAGCAAATATTAAAAAAAAATATACTAAACAAAGTTTAAGAAATAATGTCACAAAACAAAAATAGGAGCTTAAACATATGTAAATAAACACACACAAAATACACACAGAAAAGTAAAGAAAGAGATAAACAGACCAAGCAATATACATCGGGATATTGTCTAGTATAAAAATTGAAATATCAAATAGAAATCTCGTTAAGAAGTTGAAGTATCCAACAAAAAATAAGGTGATCAAACAACATAGCGATATCATCATAAACAGAGTTCATAAAAATATAATTGTCAAAAAAAGTCATATATAACATAACAACTTATGTGAACAAAAAATCCTCAAAGTGTTTTTTGAAGGAGTGTGATGATGATAAACTATTTACTTCTTCTGGTAGATGATTGAAACATCTGCAAGCATTAAAGTATACTCTTTTTTCCGAGTTGATCGCAGCTAGCTCATTCAAACAAAACTCAGCTTTAAAAAAACCAAGTCGCCGTAAAATCTCTCTAAGATTGATTTCAATTGATGAACTTTTGAAAATAAATGAATACATACGGTGTTTCATTCAAATTTCAAGAATTGGATTCACTTTCTTTGGGAATAGAAAGTCTGAAAAAATATTCAAATTGGTTGGTCATCAGGAGCTATTTGACGTCTATATTACCTGTATCAAGTTTCATTTCGATATTTTGAAAAATGAAGGGTAAACGAGGGATGCTACTGGATACCGTTGTCATGCAATACTGTGGATTCCAATCAACCTTAATAGGGCACCAAGTATCTTGCGGTAGTTATCAAAGTTTTTCAGTATAATACACGAATATTGGTATACAAATCCATTATTTTGGGTGTTTATCGTCGAATTTGCTCTCAATATTCTCTCTTTACATCAATTCTCCCACTTCCGTATAGTCTCTTCAGAGAATTACGATGAAATGAAGACATAACCACTTCTGCAAAACTTCTCATAATGGAGTGGAACTTTCTGTGGACTTACTCCATAAATGAAACTTCCCCCGTCAATATCCGGAGAAAATTTATACCCTAATTGGAACTTTTCCAGTCCCGCTGAACTTTAAATCACCGAAAACACTCAAATGACATCCAATTCCAGGAAAATACGCCCAAGTATTGCAGAGCACTTCGAGGAAAATCAATCCCACTCAAAGCCTGCGAATATTAAAAACGGCAGCGCCATCATTAGGAAAAGGAAGTAAGCACCGTCACGTCGAGCCCACTCCTGCGGGCTCCACTAATGAAGAGGCCCCGACCCCCCACGAGGCCCCGATTAACGCTCAAAACTCCATCAAATCCACGAGAAAGGCCAGCGGCGGTTCGGGTTCGCTGAAAAGATTCAAAAACCGACACAAAGAGCCAGACGTCAACGGCGAAGACAATGAACACGAAGTCGCTGCGACGCAGCCCAATTACAAGAAATCCCAGAAAAATAGAAGTCAATCGCAAAGCTCCAGAAACTCAAAGTAAGTTCTCGTCCTGTTCGTACTGATCATTTTTAATTGGTTGGGCTTCGAGCTCGATTCAAATATTCTTTTGAACTTTTGATAAAGAAAATAACGAGATAAGGTACGGAAATATCTACTGAATATACGTCTTGTCTATTGAAACAGGAAGATAAAAAGTTCTGTTCATCTCATAAAAATCTAATGATAGTTTTTCGTTTTAAGAGAAGTCACGCGTTTTTCTGAACAATCGATGAATTTTAACTACGACCAGTACAATAGGAATATGTCAGTATTTCTTGTTGGGATCGAATTCGACTATTCGATGCCTAGAACCCGACTGAAAAATGGTCTTTCCCAGTTATATTAGGCACCGTTTTCGAAAAAATTTCATACACTGCTCTACACTGTCTATGGAACGAGGTACAATTTCCAAGATATTCCCTACATCTTTCCATGCTACAAGATTTTTGGAAAATGTCATATTTCGGATATTTTTTTAAGACAGGTCGTAATATTTGATCCCAAAGATATCTAATATCCAATAATATCAAAAACTGTTCATAACAGTCTCAGCGAGCTGTAATGGGGGAAAACAAAGAAATCTTAATCATATATCCTCAGATATAACAATTGTGATCACTATTAATGTCATTCACATACGATATGTCATTTATTTTCCACAAATCTCGATAATCTGACAATGGGGTGCCAAGACATTTTCCTCAGAATGGCTCGAAATGGATAGCATCTCACATCCAAACGAATCCATGAAAATGTTCATCTTCAACAATTGATGGTACTTTCCCGATAGAATAGAAAGTTCAGGCGTTGAAAGCAAATTATGGAAAATATTATAGCATTTTTCTTGTTAGAAGGCGATTATTACAACCGTACGTGTTTTTGACACATTATTTTTGTTCGGCTGGAAACAATTGGTCGTGCAATCTCCCAGATATTATTTTTGTAAGAATTTTACAGATATTGTTGAGACAGGTAATCGGGCTGTAGTTCTTAGCTAGTTCTGTGTTTTCATTTTTGAGTATTAGGTATGTGCTTTCATGTGTCAGCCAATCCAGAATGCTTTGGTTGTTGTTAATCATTCTGTTATTAATTCTTATGTGCTGCATGGGCTTTTTCAGCCAAAAATTGGTTATGGCTTCAAAACCTGACGATTTCTAATTGACTGAATTTCCAATGGCCGATTTTACTTTATTTTCGTTCATGTTCTATTTTTTTTTTCCGTATGGAATGTACCAGCCAGGCCCTGTCTCCGGAGCTCCGATACTACCGGAGGGCGAGCTGGTGTATCATTAACACCAGCAAACACTCCCCACGTCCGTGGGGTGAGTGATTACTGGATCCGAGAATCATGTGCCCTGAGTAAACGGAGTGAACCAAGAATAACGGCCTTCCGCATTCTTCCGGCTAGGTTTTCTGCCGCATCACGGCATGCCAGTATGATTTTCAGATTTGAAAGCAGCGTGTCCATCATTCCACCAAGGACCCCTATTATCAGAACCATCTTGACAGAATGGTTTGGATAAAGCCTGCGGAGTTCAAATAGAAGATCTCGACATTTAGTCCGTTTTTCCTCCTCTTTTCGGACGATGTTCGTTTCGCCAGGAGCTGAAAACTCAATCGTTGATGTTCTTTATTATTATTATTATTGTTATTATTATGAATGTTATTCTTACCAATTTATTGTTTTCGATTCATCCACTTATTCATTTCGTAAACAATAATATGAATAAACAGTTATTTATATTTGTAAACTTTATTGTAACATTTATAAAAAAGATTGTGTTTCCAAGAATTTGGGTACAAATATCGAAAGATCCATTCATAGCTTGCTTCCAACACCTGAACTACTCCATTCTACCTGGAAAGTACTATCGCGTATCAAAGATGCAGACATTTTCTCGGATTCATTTGGCTGTCAGGAGCTATTATCCATTTCGAGCCACTCTGAGGAAAATGTCTTGGTATCCCATTGTTAGATTATCGAGATATGTGAGAAACAAATGACATACAATATGTAATTGACATCAATAATGATAACAACTGTTATCTCTGAGGACACATGATTAGGATTTTTTAATTTTTCCTCATTACAGATTGCTGAGCGTCGTTATGAACATTTTGGAAAACATATTAGATATTATTGGACATCAGATATATTTGGAGTCGGTTGTTATCGTTTCTCTTCGAAAAATATCCAAAATATGTCATTTTACGAAAATATAAATTATTCTAGCGTCATCCTGAGCATGAAAAGGTGTTTCGAAGATCTTGGAATTTTTACTTCATTCCATAGGCACTGTAGAGCAGTGTATGAAAAAAATTTGATAACGGTGCCTAATATAACTGGGGAAAACCGTTTTTCAGTCGGGTTATAGACATCGAATAGCCGAATTCTATCCCAACAAAAAAAGAGACCTCTGTGATGGATGAGCAAATACCCCCTAAAAATGGAAAAAATCCATTTTCAAAGTTTCGTATTTCAAAAACTGTCCATTTTTGAGCTTTGAGGCTGCGAACAATTTTGATCAGCTCATCAAGAACTACAACACCAAAACTTCAGCCAAATTCACGAAAAGCCATTTCCCATAATTCATTGGAATGAAATAATTATTGGAATATTTCTACCTATATTCCCTATTCATAAGCTGTGTCTAGTGGTTGAGTGTGATAATCAAAGATGTTGCTATGAAACCAAGTTCTCACCAAGACGCCAAAGTTTCAAGTCGAAGCTTTGTCGAAGTGACAGATTCTGCATTTTTCAAATAATTTTCAATAAAAGCAATACATTAATAAATTCGCCAGGCGAAGAGCTCCCAGAAGCACTTTTGAAGGCTGCAGATGAGGTAAATTCCGACCTGTTACCTCTTATTTTTCCGAGCTGAGTAAGATAATGAAGACCAATACCCTAAGGTCGGTTTACTTCACTCGGTGGTGAAATGTGTAGTTTAAATAAAACAAAACTTTGACAATACTCAGGGCATAGGCGTGAACACATTTGCTAAAATGCCAGCAGAGATCGCAACCTAATTAGGACTATCTAACCCGCAGAACGTTACACAGGTCACAGTTTTAGACGACCCTTGGCAACGTTTCGAGCAGATTGAAGCTAAGGGATAACCATCATGAAACGTCTTGCGCATATAAAGTTCGAATTTTAAGTGAATCTGACATCAATTTGTTTATCTTCGATCAACTTGAAATTCACTGAATATACTAATATATACATACCATAGCATGGAATTTTGCGAATATAGTTGAAATTTATATAAATCTCATAATTCTGTATTTTTCATAACTTTTAGAGGTTACAGATTTTTTCAACTCTGGAGTGTACCCATTTTTCTCTCAATACTTCAAAAGAATATTTATTTTGATCCGAGAGTTCAAAAATTTATTTTTAGTTAAGTAGGTAGTTTCCTCCTGCATGTATTTTAATTCAGCATGTGCTCGCAGGAAAATCGAAATTATTTCCGATAATTTGCTTTATGAATGGTTCATGTTGCATGATTAGATGGTTTATGTTATTCAGTTACATTGCGTGATATTGCTGAGTTGAATATAGACACATTTTTGTTTTCGATAAGGCTTAGTGAGGTCACCTTGTAAATGTTTCGAATGGAAAAATTCAGTGTTGAAACTTTTTGTATATTTTAATAAATTCAGAATTAATTGACCACCTTAATAATGTTATCAATAATACTTACGTTGGTTTAAAAAAAAACTTGTATAAGGTAAGCTCGGGTAAGTGTGACCGTGATTTTCATTAGTTCGCACTGAATTTAGTCCATCTGATGAACCTGAACTAATATAACAATGAACTTTTGCAGGTATTTACTTCGAAGGTCAGTCTTTGTAATACGCCACAGAAAACTATTGAAAACCGTATTCTATGAATTTTATTTATATTTTCAAATATACATCTCCATAGGTCACACTTCCCACTGAAATTTGGGGCAAGTGTGATTCTGGCCAAATTTAAAGATATTAATGCACGTAAATCTCACTTTGGGGCAGGTGTGAGTTAACAGTAGAGGAACTTTCACCACAATTCATTTGATTCGAGATATCTTTATCAAATCATAGTTAGGAACTTTTTAATATTGAATTTGAAATGCCCTATTGGAAAAAAACAAAAATAATAATCGTAAAAGTGAACATTTGTTGAAAACAAAAATGTGCAGGTAGATATCTGAAAAATCGAATGAGAATTTCATTGATCCCCATCTTCTGACGAGTGGTGATGGAAGCACAGTTGTTATTTCATCCTCAGAAAGTGTATCAATGTCTTCTACATCTGGCCAGGTATATTGTTTGGCTCTCTGAGATTTCCGTATATAATTTCGTACTATAGCTGAAAAAATATTACTGTTTAGATTGGACAAATGAACCAGGTTCCCACTTACCCCGACAGATAGGTCACACTATCCCCTATAACATTTAATTTCGGGGTAAGTGTAACATGCAATGGAAAAATGTAAAAAAAACAACTTCATGAAAAAACGGCAATCTATCGTCAGATTCATTGTTTAGGCAGAAGAAAAGTGTATAAAATGGATTCTTACCTTAGATTTAAACAATACACTCAAAGCTTGAAATTCGTTCGGGTTGATAAATTGTAGGTTAGAAAATTGGGGAAAACATTTGGATTTCACATGATCTCTTTTGTATTTTATATGATGGTTATGGATTCATTATGAGTGTAGGCTATTCATCAATAGATGGCATTGGGCTGTCGCCCGGTTTAGCGAAGATAGCGAGCAAATTCACACTTGCCCCAAATTCACACTTACCCAAGCTTACCTTAATGGGGAACATCGACTATTGCGTTGATTTATAAAAAAAATTATTGGACGAATGAATAATAATGAAAATGCCCAGAAAACTAAATAATTTCAGAATGAAATTAATACGTTATAGGAATTAGAAACAGAAATTAAATTTTCATGTTTATAAATATTTCTTCAAAATATGGCTGTGTAAATTTGTACATTACGAGTGGAGAATTTCCCCAAACAAAATAAAATATTCCTTCAACAAAAATGTTATACAAAGTTTTTCGTTTGTGTAAATGTCCTATTCTGTTGATGAAATTAATTATTTTATATTTTGATAACATCGATAAAATCACATAGTTGTTCGATTCACTGAAGTCGGCGAAGAAAGAAATCAGTCAAGTCATCAAAGATTGCTCTTAAATTTCACAGGTTTGTTGTCGTGTGTTGAACTAGTAAACCATTTTATTTTCGGTAATTGGTCATAGTTTCTTCATTATGTAATTCGGTATATATTTTGTATGTTCGTAAACAATAATTCCTGTTATGAAATTTTTATTTTTTGTCGTTGCCTATTGAAGAAAATAAGCAATTTCTTTATACATTTTGGATTTTGGAATTATTCTATTGTAAAAATAAATTTTTTGGATATTCAATCGTATCTTCTTGTCAATTGCTTTGTTTACTGCTGAAAGCTTAATAATTTTGTTAGATCAGGAACTTATACAGGATGACACAAGTCCCTCTTTCCCTCATGACGTATTTATGAGGATGAAATGTCACCAGTACGTCACATGATTATTCTACCTGAAATAGTCCATGACTCAAATACAGATTTCTTGAATCTACTAAATGAAGAATACTTTAATTTGGAATCAATTAAAAGTAATGTCAAATGTCAAAACATAAAAGGTTTATTGCTCTTATATGGGCCGCAGTGGTCATGATGGTAGAGCGCTAGTCTATCAGTCAGAGGGACGTGGGTTCGAATCCCAGCATGGTCACTGGTCTCGTGCTAGGAATCGCACGTTAAAAGGTAAGACCTCGTTAATCCTTAGCTCGCACAAGTTTCGACTTCTGAGGGCTGTCGTTCGTAAGGGGATGGACAGCTGGTTAACGGAAAAAACAATTTTGAAACAAAAAATTTTTGAATCAGATGCTGCACAAGACAACCATTATGTACTGAGGTACGGAAAAACTTATGAAAAGTATACACAAATAATTTGTCCCAATGTTTCGCGAGAGATGAAGAAGTCGTTCTAGGCCACCCTGTATATAGCAACAAATGATCAATACTGAATTTTCATCCATGCCTCCCACTAACTATAGATCTGATTCGTTTCTAATGGTTTCTTCCGCATGTTTCTTCAAAAGCATGTATAGTCCAGTACGTGGGAATCAAAAAGGAGCATTTGAATGCAAGAGGTGGGGGACTAGCGATTTGTTAGTATGTTGTTAGGCTTGGGGCACTAATGAAAAATACAAGTTTTTGACCTCGAGGCGCATGCGCTTGAGTCGCCATCTTGAATTTTGGGTACAAAAATTTACTTTCTTGATAAATCAAAAACGGTGGCTTTCACTGAAAATGATGTTCAATGTGATTTTTTTTGTAGCACACATATGTTAGGTGTAAGTAACAGCTCCGTGAAGTTGCACTATTTGAAAAAAAATGGATTTTATTTTGTTATTTGGCTGTTAACAACTAAAAGAATAGATAGAGATAATTTTAAAAGGGTCTCTACTGTAATTTTATATTAAAAGGTTGCCCTAAACCTTAAAAGTTAAACAAGGCGAAGATAATGCCGATGTGCTAGTTGTCAACACTGCAATTTCAATATTTGATGCTGTTTTTGTGGTCGAGGAAGACGTTGACCTTTTAGTACTTCTGACAGCCTTAGCACCAGCCGAGAGTTTCAACTACTTCCGTACACCTGGAAGAAGAAAAACTGCTAAGAGTATATTCAGCAAGTAACCTCAAATACGAAGAAGCAACCAAGCACATTCTGTTCTTGCATGCCTTCAGTGGTTGTGTATATTCATGATTTAAAATAAAATGCGATATATTTTTCAACTTCAACTTTCTTTACGAAAAGTATTATACTGTTAAATGATAATATTCAAATGCCCCTCATTTTTTTATAATTATATAAAAATGTAACGATATATGATAAGAATAATAAAATGAATCACAAACAAAATGATTTTTTTTTCAAATACTGCAAAGTCATGGAGCTATAACTCCTAACATATAAAAACATAAAAAAATGTTTTCAACAAGAACTGTTAGAAAGTTTGTCATCTTCTTGTATAATATAGAACATTTTTTGTCATAAAAGACACCGTTTGTGAGTTATAATCTAAAAACAATTTTTTTTATATAAAATCCAAGATGGCAGCTCAAGCGCATGCTTCTCGAGATCGAAAACTTGAAATTTTTATTAGGATCCCAAGCCTAACAACATACTGAAAAATCGCTACCACCCCAACTTTGACATTAAAAAAACCCCCACGTACTGGACTAGTAGTCTATCCATGCACTAACACTTGTAAATAAATACAGACACAACACATCTTCGAATACGTCGCAAAAAACCCGTCGGAACAGAAATAGAAAACGTACTTCACAACCATCTGTACACAGCGAGGAACCACCTCCAACAGCTACGTCTGGAAAGAGGTTTTCAGGCAGAAAGAATAAGCAGACCAGCAGAGTTGCTGCCCAGGAAACTGGTAGTACCAGTGGATTCAACCGTAGGGGGTACAAACCAAAGGTGCAGCCGTCGAATGTGGACCAATTTACACCAGCAACTTCCAGCTTGTACAAGTTCAAGTTGAACAGGTTTGTGGTTCCTTCTTGAATGCTTTGGTGAAGATATTGCATTCCTGAATGGTTGATAGAAATATAAATATACCAGGTATCTCGTTGCTATCTGCTAAAAAAGCGAAGGTTGCAGTGTTAGAATTGGCATCATCAATAAGCGGTGTTAATATTATTGTGTGTTATGTATTTTCAGGGTTTCGCGAGACCAAGACTTGATGAATCTTTCCAAGACCAATGCGAAGACTTGACTTTCGAGACCAAGAACCTCTCCCAAAAGTCTTGGTTTTCGTCTTGGTCTCGAAATAAAAATAATGAACTGAAATATACTCAATATTGAGAAAAATCTGATGGAAAATGCAATGGCATTTCATTTCCATTATTGATTTTTCATATGGTATGTTTTTGTTTTTGTTCAGTCAAAATCGAAAATTCATTTTTTAATCCTGTATAGCAGTTTTCCAGTTTTCCTATCCTTCTGCCGCAACCGCATATTACTGCTCATCACACAGAAACCTTTTAACATTTCGACCCTTTTAATGATTATTTAACAAACAAGTGTATTAATAAGGGCGATTAACAATTGAGATATTTCAACGCGTGAGCGGAGCGAGCGCGTTAATGTTCGAGATTGTTAATCGCCATTTTAATTCACGAGTTCGTTACAAAACTTTTACTTTGGCCGTAATTTTCAAAAAAAAATATTCCACTTGGGGATTGAACATTCCAAATAATCATGCAAACAAATGAAAAAAAAAATTCAAGACAAAACTTTCCAGACGAAAACGGCATTAAATGTAACAGTTGTGCTATAGTGATGACAGGTAGCAGTGAAACTGTAGCTCTCTCGAAAAATTCATACCAATCTATAGTCGATCAAATGAGGTAGAAATTATTATCGTTGAACTCATGGAAGAGAAAGAGGCATAACTGCCAACTATTGGATGCTATGGTACACGGAATCCCACCCCAGGAACGCCTGGTAACCTACAGAGTGGACAAAATTTTCCCAGATGTATTATATGAAAAAGATCAACATTACATGAATTTGGATATTCAAAATGTACGAAGGCTCACACCAATCTTTAATTGAGTTAGCATGGGGTGAGTTTGATACAATCGATTGATCCCTTCCAAAGTATGCCAATAGGTAATAACAACGGATTATGTTAAAGTAAAATCAACTGATAATTCTACGTAAGTAATTCGTGCCAGAGAGATGAAACTGGAATTAAGAAGAAAAATATCATTTCATTCTTGCGCATAAGGAGAATAAGGACTTATGTCCGATCAAGTAACACAACCTAGATGAGAAATACTCGAATCATACTGAAGGTAACATCTTTTCATAATGCCCTCATGTCATGACACTGTCGCCATGTCGCAATTTTTCAAGGATACATTAAGCACTTCAGCTAGATTTTTGATTTCTGTCAGGTTGATCGGGTAGTTAATTTTTTATGTGAAACTATCGTTAGTTTTTGTCATCAAGCAATGTGCATTGTGAAATGTGTAAAAGACCATTTGAAGCTGGATATCAAAATATGTCATTTCATAGGTAAGCTACCAGTGTCGTAACTATCGAGAAAGATAAACCGAATTGGAAAAGAGTAAAATTAATGAAATATGAAAAAACATTTCAATAAGAGATTCGGCTGTTCTCAAAATCCTGTGGAGATTTCAGGTTTCTATTTTATCGAACCTAAATATTTCTGTAAACAACGCACGACACTGCCGGTGAGGGAAGATGTCCCTTACACACAAAATTGAAAATGTTTGAATGATGTCAAATATTTTCGTCAACCACACTTATTTCTCTACCATGAGTAATACATTCTTTGAGCTCCTTACTCCAGCGTGTCCTTCGGCACTGAATCAGAAATATACCCGACTTAACAGAATAGTAGCATTGAATAGTAGAAAAACTGATCAATCTAATGTTGAATTGGATATTGTTCAGTGTGCTTTCTCAATCAGAAAATCTACAATAATCAGGTTTGAAAATGATTACACAAGCAATTAAATGTATCAATGCCAATTATAGTCCACCATATCTGTTAATTTTTTGTTTCCAAATATTTACATTGACAATTAACGAACGCGGGAGTTTTTGTGCAGGATTATCAATATGCAATGTTTCACCAGCTGTAAGTAGGTAGTAATTCGATTACATGGTCGATTGGATATCAACTGATTGAAATTTGAATCACGCACTTCGTTATCACTTTTATAGTGGTGTTATGGGATAAAATTGTAAATAGTGAACACAGCAGATTAGTTGTAAATCTCTGTTTCGTGGATTTTTTCAACGGTTTCACTCTCAGCAGTCTCATTTATATTGAGATGATAAATTCAATATCTCAACACCTATAGTCATTAGCGTTACGACGTGCGTGAAATACCTATCCTATTCACTATCGCAGTTTAAATGTGGATCTTGTGGAATACCGGATTCAATGCGGTCAAACTAGTTGTTCATGTTGTGTTGTTTCATATTCCCAGTCACATTTTTCTTTTTCGACACTCTCTTAATTTTCATTCAGAGCAGAATTGTTTGGTTCTCGACTAAAATAGAAGTAAAATTCTCTCTTATGGGACGCGGTGGCATGCGGGTTCAGTGCTCGCTCCATAAGCCAAAGAGCATGAATTCGAATCTCAGCACTGCCACCGATCTCGTGCATGGCATCACACGTATCGAAAGGTAAGGGCTACGTCTTCCCCTAGCTTGCATAAGTCCCCGACTTCTGAGGGTTGCACGTAGGGGTGCAACCGGTTGACGGATATAACAACAACAAAAATGTGGGAGCTGTTACCATAGCCAGGCAAGTGAGCCCCAAGGATCCTTTTTTACCCCCTGCTCTCCGCATATCTACGCTTCCTTCTCTCAATTCTGGAATCTTTCTGTTTCTGATGGACGTCAGTATATCCGCTGACTCCGTATCGATTAGTTTTTCAGATACTTTGAATTTGTACGTCACACACGCCTCACACTCACCAACAAAGTGAGAGTAGGTTTTCCTCTTCTTCACATATCAAACATGAGTTTGCCTAACCTGTAATGTCCTGTGAGTATTACTAGAAGGATGCCTTCCTTGACTCGCTGGGGCAGGCCACAGAGTTGATGGTGTACAAAATTTGGCTTCTTGTAAGGTGTACAAGTACAGTATTTTTTAGCAAGTTCTTCTGCTATTACCATACCAGTTCCACTCATACCAGTTCAACCGTTCATTATTATTATCACGTTGTTACAACTTTTTAGATGAAACGCGCGTTGAGTGAAATTGGCGTTATTTTGGTGTTTTGGGTAGTTTCTATTTATGAAATTTTATTCACACCAGGGTTCCAAATAATAATTAATTTGGTTGGTATTAGGTGGCTGCGATTTCATATTCCGAATGAACATTTGTTTCTGGACATCTGTGAGTGCTAATTGCATCAGATCTACAAAAACACCTTCATATACCTTTCGTTCAACATTATTACGATATCTTCAGCGTAGCCCTGGGCATGAACTCCCCCCGATTGTGGTCTATAAGGAGGCTGTCTACCACGAGGTTCCACAAAAGTGATGATAGTACTCCCCCCTGATACCAGCCTCCCATGGCTCCCACCTTCTTCGTGTCCCCGAGTAGGAAGGCTTGTAGTACCTTACAGCTCGGCATGGCAGATATCCACTGACTGAGGACTGGAGAATAGTTATTTGTTTAACTAGCCGAGGCTGAATTCATAGCCGAGCGTAGCAAGGCTAGGAATTCAGCTAAGGCAGTCAATCTACTTTGCTGCCGAGTTGAACATATAATTTTTTCTCCGATTGTTCATAATGATATAGGAGGATATTGTATTTGCAAATCATTACAATTCCCACAATCTCTTTATTTTTCCTTAGTGTTCAATCAAAATAAAATTTGATAGAAATCGCAGTTATTGGAATGGTCGGTTGCTATGGAAATGTCCATAATAATTATAGGTTGACAATTCATGAAATTTCTGACAGTTGTGCGAAAAAATATCGGTAAATTTAAATTATTATATAATGGACAGTGATAGCGACCTGGAAGTACTTACTCCTCCAGAAATAAGGGAGGTGGCAAAAAATATAGAGTTGAATTTGTTGCCGGAGAAGTCTCGGATGAAATATGGAGGAAATTATAAACGATTTATGGATTATTGCATGGAGAAAAATGCGAAGATTTTTTCAGAGAATGTATTACTTGCGTATTTTGCTGGATTATCTCAAACAATGAAGAGTTCTACTCTTTGACTTTGAAGGCAACTATGAATGTTAAAAATGGCGTAGATATAGGAAGATACTTGAAGTTGACGACATATTTTTAAAACGGTCATCTGAAGGCAACAAGGCAAAGAAGTCCCGAGTTTTCGAAAAACAAGATATTACAAACTTTATACTGGATGCAACAGATGATGAATATTTATTAGCAAAAGTAAGTTTTGAATAAGGTATCTATACCATGGAGTGAAAATACTTATAATCCATTCTTTTAGGTTGTATTGATTTTTGGAATTGCGGGTGCATGTCGCTGCGACGAACTTTTGAATTTAAAGTTAGCAAATATTGAAGATATGAACAATAAACTATTGGTATCCCTATTAAACACGAAGACGAAGAATTCGAGGTCTTTCGTAATAATGGAATATTTGGATGTTGTTAGAAAATATATAGCTCTTCGGCCTGCTGAATTAAAAGACACAAGATTTTTTTCAAATACGCAAAAGGTAAATTCATAAAGCAATTTGTTGGAATCCATAAATTTGGTAAAATACCTCAAGGAATAGCTGACAATTTAAAGTTGCCGAATGCTAAGGAATATACACGGGACACTGCCTCTGCAGAAGTTCTGCCACTTTACTTGTGAATGCAGGAGGTGACATAACAATGTTGAAACGACATGGTGGGTGGAAATCCTCAACTATAGCAGAAGGGTACATTGAAGATTCAATGGCAAGTAAAACCATTATTTGTGAAAAAGTTTTGACAAATATAGGAACTACTTATGAGACGAATCAAACTAGTAATATAATTAATGTAGAGAGAACGATATCTGAGGAAAGAAAAGGTTGCCTATTTGTTCAAAATTGTAGTAATTTTAACATTAATGTTAATAACAACTAAACATATGTTTTTAAATTCTTGTTGAAAGTGTTATGTAATAATTGCTAGTAAATATTTACGTCAAATGTTTTATTTCCATTGAGTATAATCACTTTGCTGCCTAGGCAGCAAAGTACCCACTTTGCTGCCTAGGCAGGAAAAGTAATACTTTGCTGATTGATATATGTCAGCAAAATTAATATTTGCTGCCAATCGGAGAAAAACATTTTTTTCCTGAGAGCTGTAGTAACAAATGTATATGGTGTGTTATCAAACGCCCCTTCTAGGTCATGGAACGCTATGAGTGGAATCCATTCATTTGAGAGTTAGTTTTCAATCTGCAGACTAGACTGTAGAGTGCAGACTGACAGGATTTTCTGGGTTGATAGGCCTGTTGGTACTCCGATGAGACTGGAACGAAGAGGCAAATTGGTCTGAATGCCTTGGCCTGGGCATAGGATGGTCTCTCCGGCTTTGGTTTAAGGACCACCTTGGAGCTTCGCCAGGTGTTAGGTACGTGCCTGTGAGCCGGGCTTGCCCTGAACAGCTTGACTGGGTGAGGAATCAGTAGGTCTGATTCTCGCTGTAATAGAAGGGGTTCTATATTCCATGCTATCTTCCTTCAGGTGATGACCTTTTTGCAGATACCGTATCATGACTTCTAGAAAACATTATATGTTTTTCAACCTGTGACATATATGACAGCAAAAACATCGATATGATATATGCATTTTGGATGAAGTAGAGGTTATGATTCTAAGAATAACCCACCATTCATGAGATGAATGAAGATACCAGATTGACAGGCCACCACTTCAACCTGATACGTGGCAAAATACGCTGTTCAATATGACCTATTCCACATAAAATCAGCGACTTTGTATTAGTTCAGAGTGAATATTCAACTGCTTTTAAAACAAACTAGACCTGAGATATTGCGCCTTTGACAATACCTTTATATTTTTTCAACCTTGATCTGCCTATTATTATTACATTTTGATTTGATTGCACTTTATGTTTCGCATCGACTTTGAGTCACGTATGCAATGGAAGAATAGATATAATTCATGAGTCATTTATGACAATAATTATAGTACCGCCAACCCATTCTGTAATAAGGAGCTATAACATATTTCGAATCTTGATTTGTTATACTATTCATAAGCGAACAAATACAGCATTGAATGCTTATGCAGGGAACTTCAAGTTACTGTAGAATAATCAAACTTATACTGAGCCAACACCAAATACAGAGAGATAATAAATAGCACACATTTCAGTAAAGAATCCATACCAAGCAAACAATGAAACATCTCAAGAAACTTTGGTTTAATCTGATAACAATTTTGTCTCGAAGCGCCGCAATCTCCAATAAAACTCTTCAGGAAATGTAATATCTTAGTAACAAAATGCTCCTTCCATCTCCGAGCCGAAACTCGTTACATATTCTTGCTTTATCTCTGTTACAGATCTCCCGGCAGATGGCAGTACAAGACTACGTCGAAGCCTCGGGTGACTATACGCAAACAAAACATCGACGAATCTGCGAACAACAACGAAACGCTGGGAACGACTTCCTCTCCTCTAGAGGCCTCACAGCCTCTAATCAATGACGTCGTTTCGCCTCAAGCCAGATCTGACGATGGCGATAGCCTCGAAGGCTCCGAATCAATTGCTTCAATTATTGACGATGAGAGTTCGACGGAAAATAGAGTCGACGCTCCCGCTTTTCCAGTCGAGACCATTAAAGTCGAAATTTCCACGCCTCCGGATTTCGGCGACATTTATTATGAGATTGCGACAATCAAGTCGCCCTACACTTTTCAGGTAATGCGATAGTCCTTTGGGAATAGTCTGGGTGAAGTGTGCTGATATGGTGAGTGTCGAAGTAGGATTGTAAGTCACCATGCATGTTGTTTTTGATGATACCTTATTATTTCATAAATCTTTGAAACGTATATTTTGTATGAAGAAGTAGATTACTAAAATTCTTTAATTGCCTCATATTGATATTATTTATTTATTATATTCTTCCTTAAATTTTTTTGTTAGAGATGAATTATTGGATATTTGAATAGCTTATCTATCCACTTGGAATTGATATTGAGTGTTAATTTTCTCATAGGTAATATTATGTGCCTATGTTGAATAAAGTGTCAATCGTTTTTTGTCTCAGAGCAGCGTTTGTAGCAAAAATACTATGTGTATTCTGAGCACAAAGTGTTATTGTCGCTATTCAAAGATTAATTTCATTGTCGAGCGACAATCAATCACTTTGATTTTCTAGAAATTATGGAAACAATTTCTATATAATAAATTCACAAGATTCGTCGTTTACAACATACTTGAAATGAGGGGGAGGAAAAGTACCTTCCACTCTAGGGAGGAAAGTATGAGATTTCTTCCTGATTTGATGGACGAAAGTGTGTACTTTCTATAGGGGTAAGAGAAAAAATGTTTTTCAATGGCCACTCCGAAGAGAGAGCTAAATAAAAATACTCAGGTATGTATACAGAGTGACCCATTTGAAAGCGCTACGTTTTCTATTTGTTGGCCGACTTCGACGACTATTTTTTCAATTTAAAGAGCTTCAACAGCTTTATCATTACGTTAAAACTTTCAAATCCAGAAAACATACTAGCAATTTTTCTAAATAAAATTTCACCACGCAACTGCATTTGTGGTTATATCTTATACTGCTAAACAGATATCAAACAAAAAAAAATTATTTCATTATAAGCGTTAGTGTATTGACTCGAACAAATTTGACGGTTGTCTTCTTTTGTTTTGCAGACTGATCATATAAAGCAGTAGGTGAACATTTCGGAGTCTACTGAGAACTAGTTTTTTTTTTCATCGATCAGTATGCAGAGAGTGTTTGGACGAAACTAACATCAACAATATCAGAAATAAATGTTGGTTAGAAATGTTAAAAATTCAAACTCATAGTGGTCTAATATGACATTGTGAGTTACAAAATTGTACACATATGATATGCAAGACGAATGTCCAAAATATTCCGATGAAATTTTCAATATCAACTCCTCCTTTACCTACATGAGTAAAGTGGTCGTGGTGTAAGAGCGTTTGCTTCCACTGAGCTGAAGTGGTTCGGAATCCACTTTTATTTAAGCCTTGCTCGCACAAGCTCTGCTTTTGAGGGTTTTTTTCCGAAAACCTGGGTAATTGGTGAAAAACAAACAAAAAGCAAACAAAACGAACCAATCAAACAAACAAAATATAGTTTCTCCAGAACTACTGCATCAAATTCAAAACACTAGGAAGCGTTGAAAATATAATTCGATGCCTTTTTTCGTTTTAAGTGTGACATCCTGTATATGAATATGTTGCAGAGTGTAGATTATGATTATATTTCTAGAGCAATTAAACAACATACGCAGCAACTAGAACGAAACTTTCCAATTACATTTTCTTGCGTTTTCACCGCATCCGAATTTTCACTGAAATCTTTGATGTCCTCATTAGACTTTTTCACTCTCATCAGAAAATTAGTCTTCTAACTCTCGCGTGGATCTAAATAGTGTGTTATACCAAAAAAAATAAAATTTTTATCGTGCGAAGGAATATTTTAACCTTGTTTATGAGCATAAATAATTCACATTTTTTCACAAGAAACTTAAAATGAAAATTTACAAAAATTAGATCGTCTGAGGAAAGTTTTGACGTTTTTTTCCTTTTTATGGTAAACCTTGGGTCTGAGCATAAAGAATACACAAATTTTAAATAAATTTGATGATTTCTGTTTCACATGATTTTCAAGCTGAATTGTCTGAAAATATCGAATTCATCATTCTGAAGCGATTGGCGTTCGCAGAATTTCTCTATTTTTAACCATACTCGAATTGAAAAGTTTGTGTATAGTTGAGAAGGGCAATTTTGCTTCGAAGTTTTGTTTATATCATTCGTCTATTGATTTTCATCTAATTTAAACAACTTTTGATATGCACATCGAATTCGAAGTCCATCACTAGTGAACTGGAGTTTTCATGGACTTTTTACCGGATCTCCGAAATTTTACAGTAATCTATTTCTGTAATTTCGTTAACTCGTCATCGAAATTGAAATTCCTGTTATGATTTGAAATCAGCTTGTCAAAAAACATCAGAGAGACGTTTGCAATTTATCAAAAAATAAAAAATTTACAAAAAAATTTGCGTGTCGGAATTTTTGGAGTTTTATTCCTTTTTATGCTAAACCTTGAATCTTAGCAAATACAGTTCACAAATTTCCGAAATCAGCATGGAATTATGCGTGTGTAAGGAAAATTTCAAGTGAATCTTATGTTTTTCTATTATGATATTTAGGAGTCTACCCCTTATGATTTTTTTCGAATAATCTTTTATTTCGTCTATCAACCAGAGATTTTCTGAAAATATCATCTTCATCATTCTGAATCGATTGGCGTTCGCAGATTTGCTCTATCTTTAACAATTCTCAAAGTCCGATGTGATAATAATGATAAAATTGCACTTTTACTCAACGTCATTCAACCTGATACATCCATCATTATTTAAAAAGATATTTCTTTTCAAATTGGTGAATGTTAAAACTTTCTCATTCAAATATGGAAATACACCTGTCCCAGGAATTCTCATTCTTATTTTAATGAATTCATTATAACTTTCAGGAGCTATTTGTATTTTCCTGTTGATCGTGATTCAACAATTTAACATCCATTAAAGGTTCAAACGATTTTATTCAAAACTTCATTCTTTCTTCCATTGACTATCAAACTGTAGTTTTTCAATTACAGTCTATCGGAAACATCAATCAACTCTTCCGAATGTAATGCCGTGAATAAATATTTCCCTTGATAGGTTGAGAACTATCGATCCCCTTAATTCCATACAATAACAATTTCTTTTTCGCTCGCGCCTATAATTCACCAATTTGCATGTTTATCTAACTCATTTGTTTCCGAAGCGTGAACGGTTTTTGATGTTATGTCGGATCACGTTACATAAATAGCCACAGGCAGACTGCTAAGTGGCAGCGCAGATGGATTATGAAACCACAAAGGAGTATCATTATTTTCACATCCTAACCAAGAGTATGTATGTAAAATTTGGAGCAGTTGGTTTTTCTACTCGTTAGAATCTTTGTTAAGTCCGCGAAGTGGCAGAGTATATTTTTTGATATTTCTTGAATTTCTTAAAAAACGATGTATAGCAAATATTCTAGCAGATCGTTGGTCAAGACTATAATAGACTGAAAGGTTCCCAACTAATATTCTAGTTAAAAGTACTCGTTTTCTGAATGAAGCTATTTCTTGAGTAACTCTTTGGGCTGCTTAATTCTGGGTAAGTTGTTCCCTTGTTCTCTACATGTTGTTTGGATCCATGATTAATGGTGATACTGTGAATATCACCGAATAGTATATTGTGTATCTAGCAGTAAAAACAATACATTCCCGGACGACAACGTAAATTGTTGGCCGAGGCGATAAGTCGAGGCCAACAAGCATTGAAGTCTGGGAAAGTGCTTTTACTACGAGGTACACATACTATTTTTTCTGAAACCGCAATCAGCATTATCATAAATTAAGGAATTATACTTATTGTTTGCGTGCATTCATTTACTGTCGGGAAAGCACTTTTTCTACAAGCGTGCGTGTTCCGCCCTATTCCCGCACGCAATTTAGTTTGAGAGGTGTCATATTCCCATACAAGTGCGGGAAAAATTTTCCCGCACGCTAATGTCACTTCAAGTGAGTTATTCCCGCACTAGTGCGGTAATAATTTTTCCCGCACGTGAAAGTTTGTTCAAGAGCATCACATAAGATGTTTCAATGCTCTTGTCGAAAAAATCTTGATCCTTACTCATACGGAAAGGTACTATCCCGCACTCGACTGCTTACCTGAACTCCGCTTTGCGTCGTTCGGGTAACGGCAGTCTCATGCGGGAATAGTACTCTTTCCGTACTTGTTAGGATAATAACTATTCCCGTACAGTTTAGTGCCGAAAACGGTCCGGGAAAGTTCGTTGCTTAGCAACGGACTAAAATACTAGGTATTTTGAGGCCTGAAGTTGCTCCGAGAAAGTGGGCATTCTTGAACGATTTCAGAAAAATTATTATTGTGTTATTGAATATAAATTGTGAATATAGTCAGTAAACAAATTATAGTAGGAATATAACTGAATGATGAGGATTAGGTCACGTATGATTTTGTAATGAACTCTGAATGTATAAAATCTCAATGTTGAAATAGAGTATATATTTTTATATACAAAAATATTCATGATGCAAAGACAGTGTTTCCTCATACATCTCTTTACAATAAACACGTTTTGTTCAAGTAAAACTATAACAAGTCAATAGAACTCTATCTTATTTTATTGATAGACGCATGAAACAAGTTAATTCATAATCATTTACCAAATCAAGCCAGAAATATTTGCAATATAAAATATTTTAGTAAAAATATTAGTTGAAACACTTCTGATAGGAAAATGCTTCTATAATTTAGTCGTTTCATATTCAATATATACTGTGATACTAGAATATTCTATTATATAGATAGATAGATAGATAGATAGATAGATAGATAGATAGATAGATAGATAGATAGATAGATAGATAGAGTTTATTTATTCTTTCTGCTATAGATTCTGTAGATGGGACAAGTCATACATATAGATATAAATAAAACGAAATAAAATATAAGGTGTACGGGCGAAGTGGTATGTGATTTGATAACAGATAATCATTCTGTTCCAATAAAAATATAAATTTAAAAAAATATTTACGCAAATATCAAAAACTATTTATACAAATATAAAAAACATGTACATCAATATGAATATAACAAAGGAGGACACTACTGAGACAAGAACATTAAAAAATTACTAACACAATCTCATATTGCTCACTTCAAGTGTAAATTCATCTACCGTGTAAAAACATTTTTGTGATAAAAAAAGTTTTATTTTTTTTTCAATTATTTAGTGTCAGTTTTTTCATTTGATCGGAGTAACATCGCTACCTTGTGTTTCAGGTGGGCAGCGTGAAGAACACCCGTTACGTAACAGTAACATCCACCTTCGAAAAGAGCCTTGAACCGTCGCCGGACCCCACTTCGGTGAAGGCGTCGGAACCGCTCACCGAAAACATCCTGGCGACGTCGAACAATTATGGGAAGGACAACAATTTCTTGGACTCGAGCATCGCGACGCTGCCGCCGCTTTATCTGGCCTCAGACATGGAAACGCCGCCCCTTGAAACGCTCACCGAGACGTTCAGCACGACCCAAACTATGTTGAAGACACACATTCTGCCGGTAGTGCGACACGGAAATGACACCCGCAGTTCGACTTTGGTGCAGACGTACGTGGTAACGAGGTGAGAGTTCTACAAGGAAAAAATTTTATTATGAAATAATAAGGACAGTTTTATTGACGAGGTTCTCTTGACAACAATTCGGATTTTATCAATTCTATCATCAGGGCTCCATAACAATAAGTTGAAAAAGGTCAATGAAATAGACAATAGTAAAAAGATTTCATCTTCACAAATTAAGACTTGAAGTTCTGGTCGCGAAAGACAAAATGACAAAATATTAAAAATATCAGGAATAAACTTATTTTTTCCATATTTATTTCTGTAAAAGAAACAATCAAAGAAACTGAAAAACAATTAAAACAAGTGAACAGTTATTGTATTCTTTAACACAAATTTCTAGAGATGTTTTGAAGTGATTTAAATCGAAATGCCTTAACAAGATCGCATCTCAAGCAAATATTCCACACATTTCCTTCTATTTTCACTAATTGCCTTCAAGAATACATGTCATCAAACGAAATTCCAATCAAAATATATTATATTCAATAAAACATACAACAGAGAGCAATCCAAGTAATAATCAAGTTCCCTGTAACAAAATTTCGTCTGCTAATTTCACGACTGAAATATCAATCGATGAAAATTCCTCTCGAAAGTTTTATTTCTCTTGGAGGATTTTTTGTTACCGAAATGGTGATTAGGAAATACATTCAGTTCACTAGATAGATGAAATATATTTCCGACAGACGCAATTACCAAGGTTAGCATGAAATAATTGGATGAACAACCGGAAATTAGATGAGTAAAAGAAAATAATTTTCCAGCCTGCCTCAAATAAATATGATTACTGGGAAAGTGGAAACAGAAATCAACTAATGGAGTGAATCTAGTCATTGGAAAATTTTCATCCATTTTTCCTCCTGAAATTGACGTCAAAATATATTTTACAAGATACATTAAAATCCATTTAAATAGATGCATCACTTAGGAGCTTGCCAGGGTAGTATCGATAAAGGGGGGGGGGGAGTTGAACGATTGAAAAAATAAAATAGAAAGAAGATTGACTTCTAAACTTTTAATTATGAAGGAGACATTAGTTTTTCGTTTTTTTATAGATACTGTTCAAATTTTGAAAGTAGGTATATTCTGAATGAACTTGAAACAGTGTTTAGTTTAAATAACTGTTAGACTGTCACTACCAAAATTGAGTTGTAACTGGCAGCTTGTCACAGTCTAAAAACTATTTAAACTTACTCCGACTCCGACTCAGACTCCGACTCCGACTCCGACTCCGACTCCGACTCCGACTCCGACTCCGACTCCGACTCCGACTCCGACTCCGACTCCGACTCCGACTCCGACTCCGACTCCGACTCCGACTCCGACTCCGACTCCGACTCCGACTCCGACTCCGACTCCGACTCCGACTCCGACTCCGACTCCGACTCCGACTCCGACTCCGACTCCGACTCCGACTCCGACTCCGACTCCGACTCCGACTCCGACTCCGACTCCGACTCCGACTCCGACTCCGACTCCGACTCCGACTCCGACTCCGACTCCGACTCCGACTCCGACTCCGACTCCGACTCCGACTCCGACTCCGACTCCGACTCCGACTCCGACTCCGACTCCGACTCCGACTCCGACTCCGACTCCGACTCCGACTCCGACTCCGACTCCGACTCCGACTCCGACTCCGACTCCGACTCCGACTCCGACTCCGACTCCGACTCCGACTCCGACTCCGACTCCGACTCCGACTCCGACTCCGACTCCGACTCCGACTCCGACTCCGACTCCGACTCCGACTCCGACTCCGACTCCGACTCCGACTCCGACTCCGACTCCGACTCCGACTCCGACTCCGACTCCGACTCCGACTCCGACTCCGACTCCGACTCCTACTCCAATTGGGGAAGCATTATTCAATCATTTTCATTGATGGAAATGAGTGAGTTTGGGTCTTGTTCACCCTCTAAGAAATAGCAAATTTTCGCAGAGAAGATCCTCCATCTTGTATTTTATTTTCAGACTTGTAACTGCAACTAAAACGTTGCCTCCCATGGATGCCTACCACTTCATCCCCAGCCGAACACTTAACGAATTCAACAGCCACTTGGACGAAGCCGGCTCGGAGCTACATCTCGAACTCGAATTTGGAGACCAGAACGAGCAAGACGACGGCCAACTGAGGAAAATATCACTTCCAGCGGACCTGGACCTGGCCAATATCGGCTCCAATTTCGATCTCTCCGACGTGGAGAAGTCGAAGATTATGGAAGGCCATCTCCGACCAAAGAAGGCACAGTCTCCTTTCAAGCCTATGAACGACCTACCCAACCAAGCCTTCAGTCCGGATCAACTTCAACAGCTGGCTCTATACAGGTTCCTGAATCAAGGTGCCCCGCAGGGGCAAGTTATCACTACGTCCAAGCCGGTTCTCAAGGTCGAAACTGTCTACGAAACATTCATTCTGCCCGTCACCCAAGGACACAACACCATTCAGAGCACCATCTCCAAGTTGAAGGGTACTTTCACGAAAACCGAGTTCGAGTTTGGCACCAGTACTCTAGCGCCAGCCTTCCAGCTGCCGCAAATACCTCAACAGCTGCCCCAAATTCCCCAACTGCCTCCTCAGCTGCCTCAGCTGCCGCAGCTGAACCCGTTCCTGCCCCAGCCTCAACCTCAGCCTCAGTTTGCCATCACATCGTCTCCTGTGGTGCAAACTACCATGGTTACTCAGACGAACAGCAAAATCCTGAAGCTCACTTTTGGGGCCAAGACAGCGCACACCACCGTATACAGTACGGTGGTGGTACCAACAGTAACGACTTCGTACGTAACAGCGTCTATTCCTGTACCACCCACCGCAGCGTACCCAGGGTACTTCCCAGCTCCGTACCCTGGGTATCCGTATGTTGGATGAAGTAGACAAAGTTAGTGCACACTGACAGTTTATCAGCAGAGTGAGTTGATTTTAGAAATTACTTATCATGAGACTGTTGGATTTTCTAGAAATAGGTGTTCGTTCAGTTGCTATTTTGTTCATTCGAATAGCATCCCTATTCTTATCAGAAAACATCTGCTCTACTCCTGAATGAAAGGAAACATGGACATCTGTGATTGTTTTGCAGTTAAATCTTGTTTTCATCTAACAAAATTAGTTAAAATAACATTTCGAAACGTTATTTCCATTCAAAATATAGGAATGATGAAATGAAAATATATCAATTATCCTGAAAAGAAAGCTGATATTAATGAAAATGCTTTAGAGCAAGTGTCAAAATGAATTAAGAGTCTGAGGTATGAGTCTGGAATGATCGATCGAACATTTCGAAAGAAGGAATCATTGAAACATCGACTCCCAAATGTCTCTTCATCAAATGATTCATTATTCTATACTCATTTCAATAACTTTTTTTATCGTTCATGATTCTGAATATATTTTTGAATTGAATAACATACCACCAAAATCCAGAAATCTGGAACAAAATATTGTTTCCATTACGTGTTGAGGAACTATTCCCCAACAACTTCGACGATTCCGAATTATGCATTTCGAAGTTTTTTTATCTATATGTTTACTCATAATAACAATCATACTCATACAGAAGCCAAAGATGAATTTGTTGTCGGACGCTTCTATCGATATTCACGTGAAACACTTCAACCGCTATTTTTTTAAATCATCTCACCACATGGAATGTAAATTTTGAGATCTTGTTGAAACTTCGGAGAGTTTTTGAAGTGAAACTCAACCAAGAAAGTATTCGCAAAAATCATTTGAAATGTTGTTTAATGTGAAAATAATTGCAACCTGTGTGAAAAAAATGCAATGAGTCAAATCAACAAGGAGTCCATTCTCACAAATACGTTTCATTCAGTGAAAATTCTCTGTATCCCCGACTCAAAATAAGTCATTGAAGATGATTTCTTCGAAATACATCACATATATGTGCGAGTGGACAAGGAAGCGTTAGTGAAGCCAATGTCCCATTATCATGTTTTGTACATATGCATAATATCATTTTGATACACATTTGATCATTTTAGATGTAAATATTTTAGGTGTATAGCTAGGATAAGACTAATTTTGTACTGATGTCAATATTTATATTTAGTAATTATAGAAATTGATTTTAGGTTGGAATTGTATATGTGGAATTTTTTCAAAATTCCTTATGGTAATTTCATGATGCTAGTTCAGTAATAAAAACAAAAATTAACTCTTTAGTTTTCTTTACCCAATTTGATCAGTTACATTAAAAATATTCGCCGAAAATATATATATATATATATAAAGATACGACGTCATCTACATTTTTTTTTAACTCGATTTCTTATCGATTCTTCTACAGTGTCCGAAACTGATTTGGACGGGCTCTAGCTTTTACACCGATTTTATTCAATGAACTAGTTAATCCTTATTTCCGAAATTTTTCCAATAAAAATGAAATATACAGGGTGGTTTTCATAAGTAATATGACCTTCAATGCCATATTTTTGGGGCAGCCGCAAATTTTAATTGTAAAATTTTACACAGCACATTTTTTTGCGTACAGTTAAGCAATTGACAATTAGAATTAAACCAAAATTACTATTTGAAATACAAAAGGTCCCAAATTGATTAGGCCAGGCTCCAACTCACAAAGCGTAACAATTGATAATTGTGAAAGCCACATTTAATGATTCAAGGAAGTTATAAACAACAAATAGCTCAAGATGTTTTGAAACATAAAAAAGTTAGTGCAGACAATTTTCTTATACAACCTATTTTCTTATTCTTCTCTAACTATTTTCAAGATTTCCTGATCAACATGTTGTCATTCGGCAATAACCCTTCTTAATTGATTTAATTGTTATAGGTTGGGTTATGTATCCCTTGGATTTTGAGTAACTCCTTAGGAAAAAAATCCAATAGGGTTAGGTCAGGTGATCCAGGTGGCCACGCTATATGTCCTTGTCGGCCAATCCATTTTGCCTGGAAATCAGTGTTCTTCACTGCATCGCCAGATTGAACCATTTTTTAAATTCATAGCAAGGTAAATTTATTTTCAAATACTTGATTTTATCAAATATTACATCTGATAATTGGAAGATTAGTTCTCTAAGTAACCACAGGTATGTATTCAAACTTTATTTCATATACTTAAATATCAGAATTCCCAAAGAGTTTTAATTTAATTTGGAATTTGGGACAAATACTTATCTGATGGTAGAAAAATGTGTTCTTTCATATTTTTCAAATATTTAAATTTGAAAAAACACAAAAACAAGAATGAGTGGTTCAAGGGTTTTCTCAAAAAAGTTCTTTAAAAGTTCAGATGTGAGAGCTTCCCCGAGTAACTTTCAGACATATTGTATGACCAAAAGTTGGACTGTAGAACGTGGAAAAATAAGCTTGGGAGTTGCTATTCAAGAAAAATACATTCATTGTCCATTGTTCTACCCAACATGGAGAAAATAATATTGAAGTTTGATAATACTCATTTTTTTATTAGAAAATCACATTCTCCTTTTCTGCACTCAATTCCAAATAAAATCACTAACAAGAGAACCCACTTGGTTGATAATTTATGGAACACGGTTTTTTATTTCCGGTTATAGCAATATCCGAAAATTTCCAATCAGAGCAAGCTCCTGAAGCGCATATGACTAACACTGGTACGGTTTTCTTTCCTTTCATAGTACCCTTGACATCTGTTATGGTCAAGCCTTTGATTGGAATTTTGTTATTAGGATGTTTTCCGTCCTGATCCGGATAATCTTGATGAATTTCCATTCCATATTTGGTTATACCTGTGGACAAAAGTAATTATTGAGGCCGATTCAGATACATGAGTGCGAATGCAAGGTTTCTGAAGCACGTGCAATTCACACGAATATGCTTTATTTTATATTTGGTTGTGTTATTATTTTGTCAATACTTCTGTCAAGATTTTTTTCAAATAATCCCTACGTATTTAATTACTTAAGATTCATTATCCGACTATGCGTTTTTCACGCACGCCGACAGGCACAGGTGGAACGTCGACAGTGGTACGCATGTGTTTTTCATGGTTATTTCCAATGAATAAAAATATAGGGCGAGTCAGAATAATACCGACAAACTTCCAATAGAGATTCCTTACCTCAACTGGAGATGAAAAGTTTTCATCAATGTGTATACTAAAATGCATCCCCTCTGAGATACAGGGAGTCGAAAGTCCGAAAAAAATTAGGATAATTTTTTTTAATTCCTGAGGGACACAAATTGAAACTGGGGGCACTAATCTAAGTTTATCAATGCGATAAGTCGATAATACAGTGTTTTCTTAAAGGAGAAATAGATCAATTCCTGTCAAAATAACACTTTTTTATCATGAAAAGTCATTCTCACGTCGTCAGAGGAGTCAGTCGATTTCTATATAATTCCAAGTGATCTCAAAAATGGGATTCGAAATGGCTCGCTTTGTGGTGGGTCAGAATACATTCATTCATTCATGGTCATTGTCCGGTTGTTAGAGGAGTGCGGTCGAACTTTGTTTATTTCGAAGTGATCCCAAAAATGTGATTCGAGTTGGCCCACTTTGTGGTGGGTCAAAATACATTCATTTCTGTCCAAATAACAACTTCTCATTATCGAGGGTCATTGTCGGGTCGTCAGAGGAGTGCGGTTGAATTTTATATAATTCGAAGTGATCCCAAAAATGTGATTCGAGTTAGCCCGATTTGTGGTGGGTCAGAATACATTCATTTCTGTCCAAATAACAACTTCTCATCATCGAGGGTCATTGTCGTGTCGTCAGAGGAGTGCGGTCGAATTTTGTATAATTCGAAGTGATCCCAAAAATGTGATTCGAGTTAGCCCGATTTGTGGTGGGTCAGAATACATTCATTTCTGTCCAAATAACAACTTCTCATCATCGAGGGTCATTGTCGTGTCGTCAGAGGAGTGCGGTCGAATTTTGTATAATTCGAAGTGATCCCAAAAATGTGATTCGAGTTAGCCCGATTTGTGGTGGGTCAGAATACATTAATTTCTGTCCACATAACGACTTCTTATCATCGAAGGTCATTGTCAGGTCGTCAGAGGAGTGCGGTCGAATTTTGTATATTTCGAAGTGATCCCAAAAATGTGATTCGAGTTGGCCCGCTTTGTGGTGGGTCAGAATACATTCATTTCTGTCCAAATAACACTTCTTATCATCAAAGGTCGTTGTTGGGTCGTCAGAGGAGTGCGATCGAATTGTATATATTTCGAAGTGTTCTCAAAAATGGGATTCCAATTGGCCCGCTTCGTGGTGAGTCAGAATATGTTCATTTATGTTCACATAACAACTTCTCATCATCAATGGTCATTGTCGTATCGGCAGAGGAGTGCGGTTGAATTTTGTATAATTCGAAGTGATCCCAAATATGTGATTCGGGTTGGCCCGCTTTGTAGTGGGTCAGAATACATTAATTTCTGTCCAAATAACAACTTCTCTTCATCAAAGATTATTTGACAGTTGACTTGTCTAAAGAAAATATGAAAGGGAAATATGGCATCATACCACCGTAGCTACGCCACTGTTTCACGAAAATCAAATACTATATCATCAACTTGTCAAATTGATGAACCTAGTGATGAACCTATACTGTACCTAGTTTGAATTTATTTACTTCAGGAGTTTTGACTGAAAAAAAATAAATCTTAATTTATGTGATACCACCAATTATGAATAAATGAATAAATAAAATAAAGTGATAAAATATACTTCAAATGTCCCATCCACCGTGAACACCTGGTAGTAGAGTGTACAATGAATAATCATTTCAGGAGGTTTGATACTATCCATATCAATAAAATTAAGTAACTGAATATACCAGCAACTGAAACTTACCTTTCAACGTGATATGACTGTAGGTGACATCTTGGACCAGTCCTGGGCCACCGTCCTTGTGTACTTTCAGGTGGATACCGTTCGCTGAATTCACAACAGTACATTCCGTGAAGGTGATATTAGAAACAACATTATCGTCATACGTTGTCTTGCTCAAACCCACTGATAAACTGAGTCCATGTCCTCCAGAACAATAAATATTCCTGAAATGGATGTTTTTTCCACGGCCCACAACCACGCAGTCATCTTGATTCTTCACAACACAGTTTTTGACTGATATATCATGTCCAGATACGCCAATTCCGTCGGTGTTATGGCCCAAGTTGTTCTGAAATGTGGGATGAATATTGATTTTTTTACATTACGCTTACTTACATGAAAAAGTATGAAAAATTAACTTGAACTCGAAGTTTGAATAGTTTACTTTACGTTACGTACCTTATCTCCAGCTGAAACATCGATATTCCAGCCACTGACTGAAATATTAGATCCGGCGATGGAGGTACATCGTTCAGGACAATTTAGCATGTTTATGTTTTCGAAATTTCCGCCACCCTTTGTTGTCAAGAAAAGTGGTTTTTTGGATCCCTGGCCACCTTTGCCATCCCAATATTTAGCTCCTTGTCCATCCAATCTGGAGCCTTCGGGAAGAAGAGTCATTATTGTTCCAATATAAGAATGCCAAAATAGAGAAGCAAAGCTGTCTCAAAGCACAGTGCTAAGTGCTCATGAAAGCACTCAAAGCACTTTTGTGCTCCCAAGCACTGTACTCCCGATCACATTTTTGGATCAGCTTAGAGCTCAGTGCTCCAGAGTATTTAATGAAAAAGCTTTGTGCTTAGTAATCCCAGAATGTGCTCACGAGCAATCCAGTGCCAAAAAGCACCAAAAACACAAAAACTTTCTATGTTAATCAAGAAAATCTATAAAATTTTCTGATAGTTTAAATTTTTTTAAACCGTTAGCAAATGTATTTGATGTATTTGATTTGTTCTGATCGCAGGTTCCTCTGTCCAATAATAATAATAATAATAATAATAATAATAATAATAATATTTATTCATTCCTCATTTAAAAGTACAAAATAAAAAAAGAAGAAGAAACTTATTTTTATATAAGTACAATGACAAGGAAAACGTCAGAAAGTTTGTACAGTTAATAAAAAATAAAATAAAATAAAATAAAATAAAATAAAATAAAATAAAATAAAATAAAATAAAATAAAATAAAATAATTAAAATTTTATCAGTTAAAATTCATCTAGTGTGTAGCAATTTTTTTCCAATAAGGCTTTCTTTAATCTTGCTTTGAAAATGTCTAAATTTGGTGAATTTTTTGTCATATCATCTAACTTGTTGAAAAGTTTAGGTCCAAGATAAAGAAAGCTTTTCTGATACAGAGTAGTTCTATGTGTATTTGGCACTAATTGATTTCTGAATCGCGTGGAGTACTGATGTTGCTGAGCAAAAAATTTTGATTTGTTTCTGTATACGTAACTACATAATTCATAAATATAAAGACCAGTGATAGTAAGTATTTTAAGGTTTTTGAATGCATCTCTACAAGATTCTCTCCATCCAATACCGGAAATAATTCTTACTGCACTCTTTTGCAGAATAAAGACTCTTTCAGCAGCTGTCCCAGTCCCCCAATTCAGAATTCCGTACCGCAAATGACAATTTATGGTCGCATAATACAAATTAAGTAGTATCCTCTTACTGCAGAAATTGGCCATAAATCTCAAAGCATAACAGTTTCTTCTCATTTTATTACAAAGTGTTTCAATGTGAGGGGTCCATGTGAGTATGTAATCCTGCGTGCGACCTAACATCTTAGCAGTTTCACTAGATTTAACTTGCATTTCCTCATTTTCACAGATACCAAAGTTTTCTGAAATATTACCAATTGTGAATTTTATCAAGGACGTTTTAGATATATTAAGTGTCAGCTGATTTTTATTTGCCCTTATTTGAATTTGTTCATATAAAGTCTCGGTTTTCCAGTTGACTGCTGATATATTCTGATCCTCAACAAGGAAATTTGCGTCATCCGCATACGCCACCACATGAATTGAGGACAAATTGTGGAAATATTCCATCAAGTCATTTGCGTATATCAAAAATAGTAATGGTCCAAGTATCGAACCCTTTGGGACACCCTGCTTGATGGTTACTGACTGACTACTACTGACAACAATGACTTTTTGGGTTCTGTCTTCTAAATATGATTTCAGTAATTTTAGAGAGACTCCTCTTATTCCGTATCTTTCTAATTTCTCAAGTAATAGCTTATGACCAACACAGTCAAAAGCTCTTGAAAAGTCTATAAAGAGTCCACAACTTGCCATCGAGTGCATTTATTACATGCTCATTAAATTCATACAGTGCTGTTTCTGTGCTTTTATTTTTAGTGAAACAGTGTTGATTTTTAGAGAGGAGCTGGTTTGCTGAAAAAAACGACATTAACTGATTTTTTATATTAAGTTCAAAAAGTTTAGATATACTGGGAAGTAAGCTAATTCCTCTATAATTTTCATAGAGATTTCTATCCCCTTTTTTTAAGACTGGAACTACCAATGCCTGTTTTAACAATTCCGGAAAAATTCCATGCTCGGTTGACATATTAATAATATATTTTAAGGGCCTGCACAATTCATTTGCACATTTTTTCAGGAGGTTATTTGAAATTTCATCATGACAATTTGAATTTTTTAGGTTCTTGACTAATTCAATTAATTCATACTCATTAATTGGATGTATAAAGATGGAATTCGGGCATATTGTAACATTTCTTCTCATATAATCAAGATCAATATTTTCTTGCTTTGGATCTTGCTTTGCATCAAAATGGAGCCGGTTCAATTATCGGGCTAATTAACTACTGGTACGTAAGAGCGAAAAAAAATGCTCCGGTAAACTTTCCCAAGGCCTTCACCAAAAATTCGAAGATATAAAATCGATTCAAAAATTTGGCGGATGATATGGGTGCAACGTGATGGTCGCCTTCGCCAAATATCCGAACGTATGAAATCATCTCTAGATTTGTTCGAAAAGTCTAGTTTCGACAGTAGCTAGATCTCTTGTCTAATTTGATTTCTGAAACACAAAAAGACTCTCAATTTCAATACTTAAGCAGCATTTGGATCACTGTTGATTGATAAAGGTGTTACGAATTTACTTCGCAAACTACGATTCTACGAAGTTAATTGATCAATAACTGTGGATTAATTGGTAATTTTCATAGATAATCGTGATTTTTTTCACGTTTCGGCTACCAGGAAAGATTTGTTCACAGAAACACGAGAAGGGTTTTGAAATAAAATCTTACTAGAATCCAGTGTATTTCAATACTGGAGCATCCTATGTCTCACTGTCGATCAAAACTGGAGCTTATTCAACAATAGAAGTCGATCATTCAAGGAATTATTCTACAAATCACAAAAACACCAAGCAAATTCACGCAGACTGCATTTCTACGAGGTTAATTCCCCCCTACATTCCAAAGCTATGCTTTATATGGCTATCTAATTGTTATAATGGTCCAGATTAACATTCGATTGATTAGTAACTGTGAGCTTATCTATCTTTTCGTGAAAAGTTCTAAACTTCTTTACGTTTTGGTTCCTACGAAACGAAAAATCTTGTTATACTCGAAGAACATCGTGATAGCAGAGGGGAAGTTAGTACATAATTTTTGAACTGTAGGACGTCCCAATAACTGAGCATTAGGAAATGATAAAATGAACATTTCAAAATTTGAAGTAGAGTGCACACAATAAATATATATGATCGTAATAATGACACAAAGGGCTTTATAATATCAAAATACACTAGACCTAGCTACTTTCGGAGCTAGATCATCCAAATAATATTTTTAGAGAATACTTTTAAATTTTTGGTGGAGGTGCCCCAACCACTGCACTGTTTAGATTTAGTTGAATCATATTGTATATTATTTGTGTTGAATCGTTCTGTAAATATTTTGAGGTATTTTTTGAGGTTTCAATTTTTTAATAAGAAAAAGAGAAAGTTGTAATTTATCTAAACAAGTTGAAAGAAAAATAAAGTTGAAAAAGAAAAGAGAAAATTTCATTATCTTCAAAAAGATAATTCGAGATAATCCGCTGATCCTTCTGCCAGATTACTATAAAATGCCTTATTTTAGGTAAGTTGACGCACTTCTGAACAGCAGCAATGTATAAAATTTTTTGTTCGTAAGATAGTTGTGACAAAAATCGTATTTTTGACAAATCGATGTGATTTTTTTCACAAAATATAGACTCGCACAACCAACAAACATTAAGTGTGGAATAACAATAGAACTCTCTAACAATTCGGCAATTTTTCTTCCGCCAGTGAATGACAGAACACTTCCATCTAAATCAAGCTGATTCAACTATCCGGCAACTAAGAACATGAGAAAAATTCATCGACAAACAGTAAGGCCACCTTTGCCAAAAATTCGAACTTCTGAAATCAATTCGAATATTTGGCGGATACCTAGTTTCGAAAGTAATTGAATTCGATCTTGTCAAATCTGATAACAGAAACACACTTTAGGAGTCAAATCTCACTAGAATTTAGTGTATTTCAATACAAAGTCACTTTTTGTCTAACCTTTGATTGAAGAAGGGACTATTTAACAAACTAATTATATTATTAATGAATTTTCCTACATATCACAAAAGCACGAAGCAAATTTACGCAGACTTTGATTCTACGACGTTGATTGATTGATAACTGTAAATAAGTCATCAATATCCATGGAATTTTTGGGATTTTTTTAATGTTTCGGCTATCACCCTATTAAAAGTCCTGTAATATTCAAGAAACACCTTTAGAGACGACAGAAATAAGATTCAGACTAGAGAAACAGGAGTGAAATGATCAAAATCGTCTGGATTCTAGTTTGATTGTATTCTAAAACTCACTTTGTGTGTCTGTAATGAAATCTGACTTGACGAGAAGGTCCAACTATTTTCGGTACCAGATTAATCAACAAAATTTCGAATCCATTTATACTCCCAAATTTTTTGTGGAGGGCTTCCCCCGCGGCGCCATTTATCAATGTATTTAACTGTTTGTTTGGAGATATCAGTATGGTCCCACTCGCCAGATTGTTTTTCAAACACGATAAAATTGAAAAAAATGCACCAATAGAAAGATTACCTTCGCCAAAAACTCGAAATTATTCGAAAATTTGGCGGCTGATCTGGTTCTAGAGAAGTTGTATCTGATTCAGTCGATATCACAGAAACAAGAAAAGAATTTCGGAATAAAATGTCATTTGAATCTAAAATGTTTTGATACTAAAGCAACCTTTGAGTATATTAGACTGGTAGACTAGTTTGATTGGATTCCAAAACAACCCTTGTGTCTATAGAAAAAAAACTGACGACTAATGTCTAGCTACTTTCGGAATCAGATCATCCCAAATATTTTCCAACAGTTTTTATTGTTTAAAATATTTGATGGATGCGCTCCCACGCTGTTTGCCTATTTTTTACCTATTCCAATAGGTCAAATCAAATCAAATATGCTTCATTGCCTGAAGAACAAAGTTGTAATTGATAAAGTCATTTCAAATATAATAAGTTCTTATTATATTATATAAAAAAATCAGGAACAATACAAATAATAAATAAATTAATTATAATGGAACACAATAGGCAAAAGTAATTAAAACAGAAATAAAACATTTTCAGCGTAGTTGTCAACAACAGATGAGAATAAATATAAAAAAATACTAGTACAATTTAATAAAATAATTTAAAATTCAATCCTGAATAAGTAGAATAGGATCTCTAAGTAGTACATTTTGAGCGTAGTTATCAACAACAGATGAGAATAAATATAAAAAAATACTAGTACAATTTAATAAAATAATTTAAAAGTCAATCCTGAATAAGTAGGATAGGATCTCCAAGTTAAATTTCACAACACTCAAAGTTCTCACCCTAGAACTCATCTGATGAGTAGAACGCATTCGCCAGAAGATTTTCTATGGGTTTTTTTTATTGCCTATGATTTAAATCTCGTTAGGTAAGTGATTAAATAATTTTTGTCATTATAAATTAAAGAATTTTTCATGTTGGAATTGATAATTTCACATTTAATGTTTGTCTAGTGATATAATGGGTTGTCGAATAGACTTCATTTTCAAATTCTGAAATAAAAATGCACAAGAGTGGTAAAATTTTGATTTTAATGACAAGTGGCTTACAGTTTAGCCGTGCACATAAACCTAATTGATCTTTTTGCAAAACAAAATCATATTGAAATAATATTGAATACATGATCCCGTAAAACAAATTTCATATCTCAGATGTGAGTCGACTTATGCATAAAACACACTCTTTGCCATATCTTCTTGAAGAGAAATACCACTTTATTTGAATGAATAGTTCTGTCTTTGGCAAATTTTTGTAGTTTATATGGTTTTCAGCGAGAAATTATGGCTTTCACAACCAACAAACAGAAAGTGTGAATAACAATGACCTGCTATGTTAACTTCCACACCCTAAAAATTAGGCGATTTGTTGAAAATTTGTTCATGAATTACAGAAAACTCCCATCTCAGTTCAACCATAGGGTGAACGGTGACGAACAAAAAAAACAAATGCAGCGACGAAGTGGTTGCATTCGCCAAAATATCGAAAGTTTTATATAATACTAACCCTCTTGCCGGATAGTAGTAACAGAAATGTATTTCGAGGAGAACGTTCTATTTTCAACGAATTATCGTAGTTTATGTTTTTTTTTTCAATTATGGCTCCCGCAACCTATGAACAGCACGTGTGCAATAACAAGTGCCTATTGCGTTTACTTCCACACCCTAACTATATATTTTTTTTTTAATTAACTCATGAATATTAGAACACTCCATTCCGAATGGAGCAGGTTCAACTTTCAGGCAAAGGATGACGATACTCTGGTAAGCACCTCTGAACAAAAAAAAATCACCGATAAACTTATATAATGAAAACTTTTTTGTGAAGGTGAACCCACCACCGTTTGTTGATATATTTAAATTTTTGTTTTGAGTCACCTTTTTTCATCAATATCGGGCGAATGGTACCCACGAGTAAACAACAAATGTTAAAACAAACTGTAATATCCCCTTTATCCAAAATTTCAAAAGCATAAAAATGATTCGAAAATTTGGCGGATGTATAGTTGCAATCTGATGATCGCGTTCGCCAAAAATTCGAATGTATGAATCAGATTTGATTACCCCTGCGTTGACAGCACGGTGAGCGCGGCTCTCACACTACTATAACTTACTCAATTTTGTAACACTGTACGCATACAGTTCAACTTCAGCATCATGAACCTATATAGTTTCGGAACATGTAATTCTCTTCCTAATAACTAATCGATAGTTATCACTAGTCTATCATCACCTAACTGATTGCGATAATGAATTGTGGAGATAAATTTGAGTTTTTCTATTTCGTAAAATTTAAACCTAAAAAGTGCCTCCGAATGAATCAGATGACCAAAATTTCCACCGTTGGTCAAAACATGGTCCTAATAACGTTAGGAAAGAAAATTAAAATATTTGTATATTTAGAAAACAGTAAAATAGTTTACATCAATGTTTAGCCAATACCGTGAGAAAAATCATTAGTGTAGCCATTGTATCAATGCCTTGACAAAAACATCAGCTTCAATCTCTTCTTAAAGTTATTTAAAGTGAGTTCTTTCAGTTCCGAGGGAAGGGTATTATACAGTTTGGCGGCATTGTATGAGAAGGACCTTGTGAGCATCGCAGAGGAGTGTGTGGGAATAAGTAGAATATGCCTATTATGGAAATAATATTTATTACGTGAGAGTGAAACCAATCTTCTACGTAGATAGGGCGGTAGCCAGTTCTTGAGATTTTATGAACGAATGTGAGCATATGCATCTCCCTCCAAGACTTCAATTTCAACCAACCTGAATCCTGGAAAGATGAACTAATATGATCATACTTACGGATACCGTACGAAAATCTTATGCAACTGTTTTGAATTTTCTGAAGTTTTTTATTGTCCGATTCCAGCAAGGCAGACCCGTAAATATGATCACAGTAGGCCAGTCTTGAAAGAATGAGAGATTCGCACAGTCTCAACTTCATTGTTTTTGACAATAAGTCCCTACTTGAATACAACTGTCTTAAGATTCCAAAGGATAACCTACATAAATGGCTAGTATGTTTAATGAAACTCATATCAGTATCTAGCCACAGGCCCAAATTTTTACATTCATTTACGAAAGGTACAATGTTTTGATCAATTACGATAGAAAGAGAGTCACGTACGATATGCTTCTTACTGTTGGAACCAAAGAGCATGACTTGGGATTTCTTAGGATTGAGTTTCAAGTTATGCACACAAGACAAATCAAACAAAAGTTCAAGGTTTTCATTGATTTCGATTTCAGCATGTATTGATTCTTCAAACGAGAAGCACATATATATATATACATATATTTGTGTATCATCGGCGTAATGATGTATTTTACCTGATTTGATGTGTTCGTGAAAATCACTAATATACAATGCAAAAAGTAGTGGACCCAGTACGGAGCCTTGAGGTACACCCAAAGGTTTCGTAAGAGAAGTGGATTGGTTGGCTTCAAGGATAACACACTGAGATCTATTTGATAAATGACTATGCAACAGAGCAACAGCACTATCTGTAAAGCCAAAACACGAGTTTTTTGCACAGAACTGCTGGGTCGAGTGTGTCAAAAGCTTTGCTGAAATCCGAAAGTATGAGACAAGTGAAATTACCAGAGTCAAGAGATTTGAAAATATCATCAGTTATTAGACTCAAGGCCGACGCAGTGCTGTAATGTGGGCGAAAACCTGACTGTACTTCAGTAATTAATTTTTCCTCATTCACAAAGGTCGTGATCTGCTCTGTGATAGCCATTTCGAATGTTTTCGATAAAGTAGGTAGAATACTGATGGGCCTAATATCTGAAACTTCTTTCGGGTCATTACACTTTGGTAAAGGTATAACTCTAGCGTGTTTCCAAGGGAAGGGAAATTTGGAAGTTGTGATGGCAAAATTGAAGATGAAAGTGATATGAGGAAGCAACTGGTGCAGAACTAACTGTAGCATACGGATAGAAATATCATCAGAGCCTGAAGCATTACCTTTGAATTTATTAAGGTACTTGAACACAGTTTCGCATTCTACATTTCGGAAAGTGAAAATAGGTTCTAGTTTAGGAGTAGCATATAGTTCGTCCACGTCAAAACGACCTGCAGTTTTATTAGGAGACGGTATATTAGTGAAATGAACATTCAGTAACTCTAGATTTTTCAGCCCTGGAGGTATTTCAGATATGTTTTTGTCACGCAGTACGTCGAGAGACCTAAGAGTATTCCAAGTAGCCCTGGAGTTATTTTGACGCAATACATAGTTAAAATATGCACACTTTTCTCGGCGGACGGCACCACAAACATAGTTGCGTAAGTTTTTGTAATAATTCCATGATTCAGGTGATTTTACTCTCTTATATCGTTGTAAAGCTTTTCGTTTCAGTTTGAGCATTTCTTTGATATTATAGGTGATCCAAGGTTTGGGTGGTTTGGTTGCTGTTACTATACGGCAAGGGGCGTGATGATTAAAAATTCCTAGCAGATTGTCATTAAGGAAATATCATCGACTTCCTCTAAAAGGTAGATGGTATCCCAGTTAACTCTCGTGAGGTCATAATTGAAAGAGTCGATATCAAGGTTACTAAAATCCCTTCAATGAAAGAACTTTCATGTCACTGTTGATTAAAAAGGTGTTATTTCACAATTTCGATAGATTGTTTGGAATTTTTTTCACGTTTCGGCTACCACGGAATTGACAACCATGTAATATTCGAAGAACATCTTAATAGCCAAATAAAAGTATACTATTGCTCTGAGAAAATCGATCTATGGGTGAAAAGGAGTCTGAATAACATTAGAAATGGATCAGGATGCAATGGATCTACACCTAATATTCCTAACTTGAATTAGTATGCACAGCTTATGATTATAAAGGAATATATGATTCTAAGAGTGATATAACTAGCCTTAAATAATCAAAATACTCTGGATTCCAGTGATTTTGGATTCTAAAATAGAATCTGTATCCCTTAAAAATCTAAATTTGTGGAAATGATTTTGAGTTTTTCTTCATCGTGAATATTAAACATCTGATTAGATCAGGTCCAGTTACTTTCGGAACCAGATCAAAATAGATTTCAAACTTTGGAATTTTTGGTGAATGCACGAACGATATCCCTCAGAGGTCGAAACTTGTGCTAGCCAAGGATTAACGAGGTGTTACCTTTCGATGTGCGGATTCCTAGCACTTTCCCAGGCTATCAGAAAAATAAACTGATGTCGCTGGGCTTTGAACCCACACGAGCGGAAGCCAGAATTATTGATTCTAACCACTTGGCAACCTGGCTACCTACCGACGTATCTACTATTCGGAGGTGCTCTCTTGAAAATAGTTGAATGGGAATCAATTTCATTGTATCTCTAAAATGACATTTAACTGGATTACATCCAGCCACTTTCGGAACCAGATCATTTGACATTTCAAATTTTTGTGAAGGCACACCTCGCGATCGTTTGCCGATCTATCTGAGATTTGTTCGTGGGTAACTGTATAGCCCCTCTCGCCCGATAGTTGAACCAAAAAAATGTATTTTTTTGGGTCAAACGTTCTATTTTGGCAGGATTTTTTGAGTTCATATGGATTTTGGCCATAAATTACCAGCAGCACTGGTTTCCTTCGCCAAAAATTCGAATATCAATTTCGAAAATTTGACGATGATCTCGGTCCGAAAATATCTGGATGTGATGTCAGATTTGAAACCGTAAACACAAAAGAGTTTTGGAATCAAACCTTTCAGAATTCGAGTGTTTTTTGATACTCAATATAAGACTAGTTAAATGATCAAGATACACCAGAATGTAGTGAGATTGGATTCCAAAACTTCTTTTTTGTCACTAGACTAAACCATTCCATCAGGTTCAGTACTTTCGGAACCAGATCATTTAACATTTCAAATTTTGGTGAAGGCACACCTCGCCATCGTTTGCCGATCTATCTGAGATTTGTTCGTGGGTAACTGTATAGCCCCTCTCGCCCGATAGTTGAACCAAAAAAATGTATTCGAGTGTTTTTTGATACTCAATATAAGACTAGTTAAATGATCAAGATACACCAGAATGTAGTGAGATTGGATTCCAAAACTTCTTTTTTGTCACTAGACTAAACCATTCCATCAGGTTCAGTACTTTCGGAACCAGATCATTTGACATTTCAAATTTTGGTGAAGGCACACCTCGCCATCGTTTGCCGATCTATCTGAGATTTGTTCGTGGGTAACTGTATAGCCCCTCTCGCCCGATAGTTGAACCAAAAAAATGTATTTTTTTGGGTCAAACGTTCTATTTTGGCAGGATTATTTGAGTTCATATGGATTTTGGCCATAAATTACCAGCAGCACTGGTTTCCTTCGCCAAAAATTCGAATATCAATTTCGAAAATTTGGCGATGATCTCGGTCCGAAAATATCTGGATGTGATGTCAGATTTGAAACCGTAAACACAAAAGAGTTTTGGAATCAAACCTTTCAGAATTCGAGTGTTTTTTGATACTCAATATAAGACTAGTTAAATGATCAAGATACTCCAGAATGTAGTGAGATTGGATTCCAAAACTTCTTTTTTGTCACTAGACTAAACCATTCCATCAGGTTCAGTACTTTCGGAACCAGATCATTTGACATTTCAAATTTTGGTGAAGGCACACCTCGTCATTGTTTGCCGATCTATCGGAGTTTTGTTCGTGGGTAACTGTATAGCCCCTCTCGCCCGATAGTTGAACCAAAAAAAATTATCTTGTTGGGTCAAACGTTCTATTTTGGCAGGATTTTTTGAGTTCATATGGATTTTGGCCATAAATTACCAGCAGCACTGGTTTCCTTCGCCAAAAATTCGAATATCAATTTCGAAAATTTGACGAAGATCTCGGTCCGAAAATAACTGGATGTGATGTCAGATTTGAAACCGTAAACACAAAAGAGTTTTGGAATCAAACCTTTCAGAATTCGAGTGTTTTTTGATACTCAATATAAGACTAGTTAAATGATCAAGATACACCAGAATGTAGTGAGATTGGATCCCAAAACTTCTTTTTTGTCACTAGACTAAACCATTCCATCAGGTTCAGTACTTTCGGAACCAGATCATTTAACATTTCAAATTTTGGTGAAGGCACACCTCGCCATCGTTTGCCGATCTATCTGAGATTTGTTCGTGGGTAACTGTATAGCCCCTCTCGCCCGATAGTTGAACCAAAAAAATGTATTTTTTTTGGGTCAAACGTTCTATTTTGGCAGGATTTTTTGAGTTCATATGGATTTTGGCCATAAATTACCAGCAGCACTGGTTTCCTTCGCCAAAAATTCGAATATCAATTTCGAAAATTTGGCGATGATCTCGGTCCGAAAATATCTGGATGTGATGTCAGATTTGAAACCGTAAACACAAAAGAGTTTTGGAATCAAACCTTTCAGAATTCGAGTGTTTTTTGATACTCAATATAAGACTAGTTAAATGATCAAGATACTCCAGAATGTAGTGAGATTGGATTCCAAAACTTCTTTTTAGTCACTAGACTAAACCATTCCATCAGGTTCAGTACTTTCGGAACCAGATCATTTGACATTTCAAATTTTGGTGAAGGCACACCTCGCCATCGTTTGCCGATCTATCGGAGTTTTGTTCGTGGGTAACTGTATAGCCCCTCTCGCCCGATAGTTGAACCAAAAAAAATTATCTTGTTGGGTCAAACGTTCTATTTTGGCAGGATTTTTTGAGTTCATATGGATTTTGGCCATAAATTACCAGCAGCACTGGTTTCCTTCGCCAAAAATTCGAATATCAATTTCGAAAATTTGACGAAGATCTCGGTCCGAAAATAACTAGATGTGATGTCAGATTTGAAACCGGAAACACAAAAGAGTTTTGGAATCAAACCTTTCAGAATTCGAGTGTTTTTTGATACTCAATATAAGACTAGTTAAATGATCAAGATACACCAGAATGTAGTGAGATTGGATTCCAAAACTTCTTTTTTGTCACTAGACTAAACCATTCCATCAGGTTCAGTACTTTCGGAACCAGATCATTTAACATTTCAAATTTTGGTGAAGGCACACCTCGCCATCGTTTGCCGATCTATCTGAGATTTGTTCGTGGGTAACTGTATAGCCCCTCTCGCCCGATAGTTGAACCAAAAAAATGTATTTTTTTTGGGTCAAACGTTCTATTTTGGCAGGATTTTTTGAGTTCATATGGATTTTGGCCATAAATTACCAGCAGCACTGGTTTCCTTCGCCAAAAATTCGAATATCAATTTCGAAAATTTGGCGATGATCTCGGTCCGAAAATATCTGGATGTGATGTCAGATTTGAAACCGTAAACACAAAAGAGTTTTGGAATCAAACCTTTCAGAATTCGAGTGTTTTTTGATACTCAATATAAGACTAGTTAAATGATCAAGATACTCCAGAATGTAGTGAGATTGGATTCCAAAACTTCTTTTTAGTCACTAGACTAAACCATTCCATCAGGTTCAGTACTTTCGGAACCAGATCATTTGACATTTCAAATTTTGGTGAAGGCACACCTCGCCATCGTTTGCCGATCTATCGGAGTTTTGTTCGTGGGTAACTGTATAGCCCCTCTCGCCCGATAGTTGAACCAAAAAAAATTATCTTGTTGGGTCAAACGTTCTATTTTGGCAGGATTTTTTGAGTACATATGGATTTTGGCCATAAATTACCAGCAGCACTGGTTTCCTTCGCCAAAAATTCGAATATCAATTTCGAAAATTTGACAAAGATCTCGGTCCGAAAATAACTAGATGTGATGTCAGATTTGAAACCGGAAACACAAAAGAGTTTTGGAATCAAACCTTTCAGAATTCGAGTGTTTTTTGATACTCAATATAAGACTAGTTAAATGAACAAGATACACTAGAATGTAGTGAGATTGGATTCCAAAACTTCTTTTTTGTCACTAGACTAAACCATTCCATCAGGTTCAGTACTTTCGGAACCAGATCATTTAACATTTCAAATTTTGGTGAAGGCACACCTCGCCATCGTTTGCCGATCTATCTGAGATTTGTTCGTGGGTAACTGTATAGCCCCTCTCGCCCGATAGTTGAACCAAAAAAATTTATTTTTTTGGGTCAAACGTTCTATTTTGGCAGGATTTTTTGAGTTCATATGGATTTTGGCCATAAATTACCAGCAGCACTGGTTTCCTTCGCCAAAAATTCGAATATCAATTTCGAAAATTTGGCGATGATCTCGGTCCGAAAATAACTGGATGTGATGTCAGATTTGAAACCGGAAACACAAAAGAGTTTTGGAATAAAACCTTTCTGAAATCGAGTGTTTTGTGATATTCAATATAACACTAATTAAATGATGAAAATACACCAGGATGTAGTGAGATTGTCACTAGACTAAACCACTCCATCAGGTTCAGCTTCTTTCGGAATCGGATCATTCGACAAATTTTCAGTTTTGGTGAAGGTGTCACCCACCGGTGCGTTTTGTCAATTTCATTTTAAGTACTTTTGTAAACCTCTCTCGCCTAGTTGTTTTCAAATAAATATGCGTGATAAAATGAACATTTTCACACGAGATCTTGAATTTAAAATGATACACATGATTATGTATGAATAAAAATGACTTAGACTAGTGAGAAAAAAGTGGAGATGAGTGAGTTAAGTGAGTAGAATATTCATTATACACCAGATTCTAGTAAGATTGAATTACAAAACTCCTCTTGTGTCTCTAGAGAGAAGTCTGACTAGATAGTTCAAGCTACTTTCGTAACCAGATCATTCGAATAATTTTTTAATGATTTAAATACTTTTAAATTTTTGGTGGAGGCGCCGAAAGTTGAATCAAAAGTCAATGTATTGGAGTGGAACCGTTGTACTTGACAAATTGACGTAGTTTTTTCGACAAAAATTATGAATCGATTAACCCACAATCAGCAAGTGTGGAATATCAAGGACCCACTGTGTTCACAACCACACTCAACAATTCGGCGATTTTTCATTTGCTCCTGAATTACAGTCACACTCCCGGTGAGGATACTCCGATACCTACGAACAAAAGAAAAATTCACCGACATACTGTAGGGTCACCTTCGCGAAAAATTCGAACATCTGAAGTCAATTCGAATATGTGGCGGATGACCTGGTTCGAAAGTAACTGAATCCGATCTGATAATACGAAAGCACCCTTCGTCTCACTGTTGATTGAATGAAGAATGGTATCAATAATGAATTTACCTAAGTGTATCATTTCGATTAGGTTGTTCGACGGTTGGCTCCTAAGGAGTGCTGAGCCCTTTAGAATAGACTTGAGTTGATGTCGTTATGAGCGAAGGGAACATTCTGGAAAGAAGGAATTATTCTGGGAAAATTGGCGTGAAGGATTAAATTGAGAACCCTCGAGGAGGGTCCCAGTCAGGGGAGGAACCATCCTGAAGCCTCAATTTTGCGCATAGTAGATATACCTACGCCCAGTAAATTTTGTTGAGTTGTGACCATTGCATTGTCGGATCGAACTACTGCGTTGTAAGACGTGTATATTCGCGGTACAGGACCCCTCTGGTCCACCGGTTGTCGTGATTAAATATTCCTAGCCTAAGCGTCTTTGTTCACGACCCCGTGACGTCACAGCGGCGCGTTCCCCCTTTCTTGTTGCATTTAGATACATTTATCATTATTTATTACATAACTATTTACACGTCAGACAATTTATATACACTGTGGTTTCAATAATATAGATTCTTAATTGCGATCGTATTCTTTCTCTCTTTCTCTTTTTTTTTTTTCTTATAGGGTCTGCTCAATCCTGAACATCTTGGCGTTCTCCTAGTTAGGACTGGCTCGCTAGATTTGACTGGTGGCGCTCTCACTAACATCTCTAATAAAATATAATTTCTCGCAAACCCATTCCCATCCGAACTGAGCTAGGGCAAGTGGTTGCGCATCTTGAGCTACTGAGCAGACATCTTGTAACATTCATATCGAAGCGCGTAACAACCTCCATACCGCATCGTCTTTGTCAATCCTTATCGAAGGCTAGCTAGTTCGACCAAATTGATTAAAAAAACTCTTTCAGCTTAATTGGGAATCCCTAAGGCAAATACTGGTGTATGTATTTTCTAATATAATTCAACTGTCCTAGGGTACAGTAGTTGTTTTCTGTTGGATACTCGCTGAACAACAATACCTATTGTATAGGTTTTTCGAGACAGATTTGGATACCGTAATTCAACATTTTTCTCAATTTGTTGTCGTCTCTCTTCATGGAATCTGGATAATGTTTGAACTATATGACATCCCAAGAAGAACTGACCATTAGAACGAAATAAAATGGATAACTTCACTAAAGATATAAAATAGTTAAGAGGCTATGATCATGGATGAATATATGATTAGACTAGGGCGTTGAATGATCAAAAGATTATATACAGATTCTACTGAAATTGAATTTTTATGGGCCGTGATGGTCATGATGGTAGAGCGCTTGTCTCTTAACCTAAGGGTCATGGGTTCGATTCCCAGCATCGGTCTCGTGCATGGCATCATACGTTGAAAGGTAAGGGCTGCGTCTTCCCTACCTCAGACAAGTCTTTCGAAGACTTTTGAGGGTTGTACTCTTAAGGGTGTGCAGCTGGTTGACGGAAATAACAATTAACAACAATTCCAAAACTTTCTTGTGTCTCTCGAATAAAATCTGACCTCATCAGGTCCTGCTACTTTCGGAATAGATTATTCGACAAATTTTCTAATAGATTTTTCATTTTGAAAAACAAGAAGAGCTTTCGAATCAAATCTCAATGAAGCAGTCTCAGTATGTATCGAAACAGAGGTTATTTATTCTACAAAGAATCTTCAATTTTCAAAAAATTTACCCTCAAATTACAATAACTCGAAGCAAAACGATTGAAGAAATTCCCACATTTACCGCATGCGACTGCAGTTACCCGGACGACGAAAAGTGAGATTCAGGTAAGCAATTGAGAGCAAGAAAGTACCTTTATGTATCTAAAAGCAAATTGCGTGCGGTTATAGAGTGAATCACGCACGCTTGTAGAAAATGGATATTTTGATATTTTTGGCAGTCTAGGTTTTTGAAAAAGAAAACATCAGCTTGACAGTAGTAGAAATTATTGAGCATACTTTGGAAAATATTTATAAAATTTCATATCCTTTCAAACAGCTATTATGGAATTTGAAGAAATGTTCAAATGAAAATACTACCTACGTTATTGATATCCCAAAACTCGAATATGAATAGTTCTGTGGGTGAAAAATACTAAATACCTGTTGCTCCCTTCACTTTCAGCTCCGTTCCTTCTATAGTCACAAGTGGACCATCCCAATTAGCCACACCAAAGGTGGTAATGCCTTCAAATGTCAAAGAACTCCCTTGTTTCAGCTTCAGATGCAAAGTTTTTCCTGCAGGAACACTCAAACTATCAACAACAATGTTGTTGCAGCTTTTTACCACATTGTCTACCTGGGAAAACTCTGTGATGGTACATGTTGCTCCCACAGCGATTGCATGGGCTGTGGAGGAAGCTGCCCAACATAATGTAATGAATGTTGCTATGTTCACGGAAAACATTTTACCAGAATGTTATGTTCGGAATGAGTAAGGTATTCTATGAAGAAATATCAGTACTCATCGATAAGATCACACTGATACCAAAAAAGAATTCTAATCTAATCTAATTTAATTTTATTATCTGATTCAACCCAGAAGATAACATCATCGTTCTGAAAATCAAACCGAGATCATCTTTTCTGAATAACACTGACATATATTGTTTGATAGATAAGGGAATATTATTGAAGCAACAATCCTAATATCGATTTGAAAAAAATTAATGCCATTCTTCGCAGATGAAATCTCTTGCGGAAGATTCGGATTACGTAATCCACCATTTTTCATAATCAGTTTAATGGTCGTCCGTCAAGTAGTGTCGCCTCTCTTCATGATGTTTTTGGTTTCATATTGATGGGCCTTTCAATTCTGGAACCCAGAGATGGGCTGGAAATTTTTTTCGATTCAACTGAGTTGAAATAGCCTTCGCTGATGATTGGCAAGTAGGGGGTAGTGGTTGTTTTCTGTTGAATACTTGCAGACGACGATACCTATTGATAAGGTTCTTTCGAGGATGATTTCGTTACTTTCGCGAAGTAGTGTCGCCCCTCTCCATGGAAATCAACATACTGATATGTAATTCTCGAAAATTCCAAAAACAGCTGAAAAATACCGAGAGATTTATGTATATTCCGTTTTGTCTTTCACTATTAGGAACCAATCATTTAATACTTGTACAGCTCTTAGAACCATCTTGGCACGTATTACTGAACACCGGATTGTATTCAATGCGATTTGTTGGAAATTCATCGATATTTTTCTTGAAGCAACTGCCTCTCCTTCTCGCCATGCTAATATTGGAAAATTCACGCAAAAGACCTTCGGGAGTATTTTCATCCCATAACATTATTATTTTGTTGACTTCAGACAAATTGAGCGAAACTGAACTGGACTTTTACATGAATCAGCTGTAGTTTCTTCCTGATTGCAACGCGGGCATCTCGGGCTGGTTTAAATTCTGTATTATTAAACGGGTCAATCATAATATTATAGTCATAGTACTATGCCTGCAAAAGTTTGCACGAAACGTTCCACATTGTCTCTCCACCGTTGCTTCTTTATATTCGGCCCCGTCTTTCTTTCTCATAGTGACCGCCCAATTTTCAAGTATCAACGACAATAATTCTTCTTGGAATGAAGTTGTTGTCAAACTCAATAGTGTTGTCATAGTGATTGATGATTGCAACGTTGACATGATTGGGTGAAATTGTTCCATATGACACAAAATGACAAAATTTGAATGGTTGTTACAACTGTCAAAAATAATTAATTTCATTATTCTGAATCAATTGGCGTTTGCAAAATTTCTTTATATTTTTAACTGTTCGCCAGTTGATAAGTTCATGTGGAGTTGAGAGATGTCATTTCCTCTTCAATTTTCTTTTATAATTCCTGCTGAGAAATATTAAATATATCAGCTAGTACTTTTGAATTGTAACGTCATATCACATGAAAAAATTTTAATTTTGTGGATAGGTGAATTTTTTCCACTACAAATGTTTGAAATTTTCGAAAACTAAACCGTGCGAGGGAATTTTTGAAGTTTCAATAAATTTTTATGCTTACCCTTATCAGAAATCATATATTTTCGGAATCGGTATGAAATTATGCGTATTTTGTATTTTTTATGATTATCAGGGAACTTGGATCTTTTTTTTAGTAATGTTTCCTTTAGCCGATCGACTTAAAATTCACAATATATATATAAATTTATTCATTCTGCATCGATTGGAATTCGCAAACTTGATCTATTTTCAACTGTTCTTCAGTTGGAAAGTTCATCTAGAGTTTAGAAGGGTTATTTCTAGTATTTTTTTTGCTAACAGCTCGTCGATACACATTTGAGGCGATCTGATGATTCTTTTGGAAAATTCAAGAAGAAAATTCCAAGAATCGGTTTCCTTCAATATCAAAAAAAATTGCATTAGTTGACTTTGACTTGAATTATGTTTAGTGGAAGAGTTCAATTTTCATTCAAAACGCATCTTAGAAAGTGGAATGCTCTTCACGAAAAGTACCTGGGCCGGAAAGGTCCTTTAGGTATGAATCTATGCGTTATTTACTCCAATGCTGTTTCTGGATTTTACGAAAGTACCAACCTCTAATTACTGCGAAGAATAGCATTAATTTTTTGTTGAAGTATAAACACATTTTCTGGATCTGAGAATAATACCTATTCTTATCAAACAAAGTCAGTTCCAATAATATTACCATTGAGTGGATTGTTTGTTGAGAAATATAATACATGCCGTACTGATAATCTAGATCGTTTACAAATATAATGGAATTTGTATTTGAATAAATCGATTGGACACTTGACTGATCTCTGGAAAAATGGTAACAAACATATTCTCGTACTTTCCGATCTTATCGATGAGTTCCAACTAATATTTAATTTTTTTATCAATGGTGGCTTATAAAATACCATACTGCTTTGAAACATGATAATTTCGAAAAATGTTTTTCGTGAACAGTGTTAAAATCATAACATTATGTTGGGCTGTTTCATCCACAGCCCACGCAAATGCTGTGGGAGCAACTTGTACCATCACAGAGTTTTCTCAAGTAGCGAATGTGGTGAAAAGCTGCAACAACATAGTCGTTAAAAATTTGACGGTTCCTGCAAAAAAAACTTTGGACCTGAACCTGAAACAGGGGAGTTCTTTGACGTTTGAAGGCACAACCACATTTGAAGTGGCTAATTGGGGAGGTCCACTTGTGAAAATAGAAGGAACGCAGCTGAAAGTGAAGGGAGCAACAGGTATACTCACTTTTGGTATTTTCTCGAAAGGTCTGCATTATGTGTGTACAGGGCTATTCAAATTCGACTAGAATAATGAATAATAATGATAAATCTTGATCAAAACCTTTAAGATCACAATCTGATATAGGGTACGTCAGTAAAATTCAATAAAATCAATTATTGATGAACACAAATATGTACATACAAAATTTTCACAGTACCTAACACAAAACGATCACATTTCAAAAAGCATTGCTCAAAACACAGTAAAATATGTGTATTGAACACCTAACAGATACAAGAATCAAGATTGGCGCCACCTACCAAAATACTGTAAAACATTCAGTGAAAATTCTTCCAGTATGGATTTAAAACTTATTTCTACTGGGTCATCTCCTATCTCCAGAAAGATTATTGAAAAATGTCTTGGTTTTATGTTTTTGGGCTCCTATAATTTTCCCATGTCAGGTGTAATGAGTATGTACATCTGAGTTTCGATTATACTTGTTTATATATTCTCTTAGTGACAATATACATATTACTTTTCTCTCGTTTGGTCAATAATTTTGTGTTAGAGGTAGTGGTTTTTCTTAAGAGCTATGACTCATACCGAGTCCGATGTAGATACGAGAATTTTTCTCAACTACTTTATATCGGATCGATAGGCGACCGCATGCCTTGTTGAAAAGCAAGTGTATTGTGAGTTCAGAACAGAGCTAGCTTGAAGTGCACACCGACCACCCCAGGTGGTGCTGTAGGTTTTCCAGGTTTTCCTACAGCTGAAAAGTGAATACATCACCTGAAATATCAGTAAGTCGCCCCGAAGCGCCACGGCAAATAATAATAATAGCTGTCCTCTACTCGCACAGGCTATGCCTTTGGGTACACTCACCGAGTGTTTAGGAGGGAGTATTATTATTATTATTATTATATATTCAAGGTCATAGCTCTTAAGGAAATCCACTACGTCTAACAGTTTCTACTCATTGAATTCGTATAATTTTATGATACAGTGAATGAGCTACCAAATATGAGTAGATTAGTGAGATGTTATTATTGAGAATCCAAAAACGGCTGTTCCATTAACCTTAGAGCGCACGCACGCGGTCTCTCAGACCATTGAAAGTAAACTTCGGCCATAATTCACTTATTATCTACTGCCACGCGCTGAGCGCTTCAGTATGTCTCCAGCGTGAGACCGATAAAGTTTCGAAGGAAAATGGGCTCCCCGAAAAAATTGTCGATTATAATGACACCAAAGGTGGTGTTGACGTTGTCGACAAGCTTTGCAGTTCATTCAATTGCGCACGCAGCACTAGGAGATGGCCCAATGTAATATTTTTTAGCATGATGAAAGTTGCTGCAATAAATGCTTTTGTAATATTTGCGGCTAATAATCCAAATTCAAAAGTCACTCGAAAAGACTTTCTGCTTAAACTATCTATGAGTTTAGCAAAAGACTATATGAAAGAATGGGCAACTTGATCATGCATTCCTAAAACCATCAAACCGAGAATTCGGGAGCTTTGTGGACTATCTGCCTCACATTTACCTGTTGCAAGAGAAGCAGATGAGCATGGGCGTTGCTTTTATTGCGACAGAAAAAAGAATAGGAAAACACGATACTACTGTAAGAGTTGCAGAAAATTTTTATGTATGGAACATGCTAATGTAGTTTGTACTGAATGCTGCCAAAATTATGATATATAAAATATATTAATTTTCTCCTGTTGTTTTGAAAACAACTTTTCTCAGGATTTTGATTTATTTTCTGATTAGTTATATTAAAAATTATGTTTTTGTTTTGTCATGCAATATTTTTAAGAATAAACGTGTTAACGAAGACTTCATTGAATGTTATTAATACCCCAAAAGTAATTATTATGAATTATAGCTACTTTTTATGATTATGGTCTTTGAGACCGCTGCGTACTATTGATGCGTGTGCTGATAGGTTAAAAATTTAATATAGATGACGTCATAGCCGTAACGTAAAAATTATTGATAACGTAAGAAATGTTATTCTTTTTCAATAATATTTCTAAACTCACCACATTCCTGTCCATCATATCTCAAATGGGTACATTAATCATTCCCCTTTTGAAAGGTTCCAGACTCGATGGACAAGGAGCCAAATATTGGGATGGCAAAGGAGGCCAGGGGTCCACAAAACCACTCCTAGTCAAAATAAAGGGTGGCGGAGATTTCGATAACATTAACTTGCTGAATTGTCCTGAACGCTGTGTCTCCCTGAGAGGGTATCAAGCTTCACTCAGTGGCTGGAATATTGATGTCTCAGCTGGAGATAAGGTGGGTAGCGCTGGATTTGAAATGGTATTAAAGAGTGGTTTAATTCTTTTAATTTTATTTCAATTCAATTCATGCGATCCAGGCCATCGTAAGGTACTGGTCGTGTTGATGGATAAGTGTTAAGGTATTCGTATTCCATGATTTTTCATTACACAGTGAATACTGTAACAATTAAAACAGTCTAATTGTTTAAAATCTAATTTATTTCCAAACTCTTATATTCAAATTTATGTTAACAAGCTCGACTTGAATTAATATTCAAATATCGTACTCCGGCTGATTCCCCCCAGAACTGGTCTCGCCGTGGAGATTTCTTTATATAGCGTGATGAACGACTTCCGGAAATCTCTCGAATTTTTTCTGGCGACTAGATGTCGCTTCTCGAATGATCTTGTGTCAATCGCCAGCGGCGAAGTTAATGGTGACATCATCGGCTATAAATAGCGCTGTTTTCTGTGCTGTTTACGAGCTCCGTCAGGACCGGCTTGAGGAGAAATCGTCACAATACAAACAAATATCAACTAGTAGTTTCTCTGATCATTACTGATTTCTAATTTAATCGTGGATAATTTCCACAAGGTGAATGTTCCGTTTTTGTGTTTTTGTCTGGTGTGTCGGTTACATGGAAAATGATGTTATGATTCTGAAAGAGAAAACTCACTAACTTCAAAACTAACCTTCTTGGTGGTGTTCAATAAGTCTTCCTATATTTCTCTCTGTAATATCTGTAACTCTAACACTTAGATGGTCTAGTTGTTCAAGATATCTTTCTTTCATATCTATCAATATAATAGGCGTGATCTTCCGAATTGAAAAAAATTGAGAAACAATAATCTGCATCCCACATTTCAGAACAAATTGGGCCATAATACCGATGGATTTGATGTATCTGGGGACGGCGTCATAATCAAAAATGGTGTTGTGAAGAATCAGGATGACTGCGTGGTTGTGAACCATGGGAAAAATATACACTTCAGGAATATCTATTGTTCTGGAGGACATGGACTCAGCTTGTCAGTGGGTCTGAGCAAGACCACGTATGACAGTAACGTGGTTTCTAATATCACTTTCACGGAATGCACTGTCGTTAATTCAGACAACGGCATCCACGTAAAAACACACAAGGATGGTACCACAGGGCTGATTCAGGATATCACCTACAGTCATATCACGTTACAGAGTAAGTTTCACTCACTTGTATTTTTAGTTATACAATCCAACTATTTCAGATCTGTGAAAGAAATAATTCCTGGTACTAAGCTCTACTGTAATCAGGTAACCAGTGATGTTAGATTCCGGAATTTTCAACATGTATTGGCACTCAACGAAACATCAATTTCTATAATTCTCAAGCAAATTGATCACAGAAGTCAAATACAAAATATCACCTTATTGTGTAGTTGATGAAAATTGAAAAAATGATATTATCCCGACCATAAAAAAAACTAGATTATACCAAGTAATTCATTTTCGGATTGGCACAAATCTACATAAACTGAACTGTTAGTTTCCATTTATTACTAGAAATTACAGAGATGATTGTTCAAGAGTTGAAGAGCATTATAATAATTGAATGACATGTTTGTATCGTCATTTATTTGTTAAAGGAAAAATTATGTAAGTTGGCCACAAATTGACTGAATTGTAATTATTAGATTCACACTGTACGCTTAACAACCATAAACATCCAGTTAACCGATATCATTGAAGTTAGATATTGGTTTTCATTGGCATATGCCAAACTAATCATGAAAAAAAATACCAAGATTGTTTTATATTTATACTTATTTTTGTCTCCAGATATAAGAAAATATGGAATGGAAATTCATCAAGATTATCCTGAAAATGACGGAAAACCAAACAACAATATTCCAATCGTAGGCTTGAACATAAGAGATTTCAAGGGCACTATGACAGGAGAGAATTCCGTATCAGTGAAAGTCACTTGTGCTTCGGGAGCTTGCTCTGATTGGACATGGTCTGACATTTCCATAGAAGGAAATAAAAAACCATGTTCCATAAATTACAATCCGATTGGGTTTTCTTGTTAGTGATTCTGTTTGGATTATAGTACTGAAAAGGAGATGGGGCGTATTTCAATCACTTTATGATGTTTCAATAAAAAATTTAATTTCAAAAATTTGTTTTTGTATTTACTGTACCATTCATATTCATTTGAGTTCATCTTCAGACAAGTAAATATCTAAGGGAATGGTAGAAAATCAATATAATTGAATACTTTTCACTCTAAACTAGGAAAGATTATATGTTTGAATGATTTTGAAAACAGACAAGTTGAAAGAAAATAATACTTTGATAAAACAAAACAAGTTTATTACCACATTTTGAATATTTTTTCTCATAAGTTCATCTAATCGTTTTCCATATTTATTCCTCAGTTTTCTGAAACTACCATATGTACTCGGTAAGGTTTCCATTTAATTTTTTGAATAATATTCTTCCTGGCCAAGGGACGAAACATCGGATTATGAATCTGAAAATACCGTCGTGAGGCGGGGACAACATGGCAATGTAAATGGGCTGTTTATTTTGATTTGCATCATAAAATAACGATAAACGATAAAAATGGATTTTAGAAAGTTCTGGTTTTCCCAGATATCTCCGGACATACTAGGAATTTTAAAACTTTCTCTACGGTAAATGGCTGGTCACATAGATGCGCAAATTTGCCATAATTCAACTATCTTCGTATCTCTTTTAGTTTCCAAAAATCCAATTGGTGGCCTTCAAATTTGAATTACTCGGTATAGAGTATGTTGCAGAGTTTTTTGCGATATGTCGCGATCCTTTTAGAGACGACTAGAGATGTAGCTACTACTTGAGACAGTTATCCAGAAGAGCCTTGATTATTTGCTGTTCCGCGAGAGGGGCGGGAGGCGAATCTTCAATCTGGTAGAAACTCTCGATGACTTAACACATTCTTCAGCGTGGCACGAAGATGACAAGCAAGTAAGTTACGTTCCAGCTTGTTACAGAATCTCTGAATGTGTCTAACCTGGAAAATGGTTGTGACAGTCAAGGTCAAATCTTGCCAAGTTTCTATATATCCCAATCACTTGTGTTACACTGATAAGAACAGAACTCTTGGTATCATTGAAAATAGTATCATCGCTATCGCTGTCAAGGTTTCCACCAATTGAAAAAATTGATCTTATCGAACTGAGAAATGCCACTTGACTGTTTAAATAGAGATTCGATACACCGAAATTACCCATAACGAAAACAATTCCAAATCATGCTGGTTGTAACCGTTGTAGGCATTTTTGCCATATGTTGGGCAGTTTCTCCCAGTGCGAGTGCTAGTTCTGTAGAAGAATCTTGCACTATCACCGAATATTCCCAGGTATCGAAGGTTGTGAGTAGCTGCACTGACATAACAATCGGAAATTTGGATGTTCCTGCCAATCATACTCTAACTCTGAAGCTGCAAACTGGAAGTATCTTGAGAATCAAAGGCACCATCAAATTTGGATTTTCTCACTGGGGAGGGCCTCTGGTGAAAATTGAAGGAAATCAGATAAAAGGTTATGGATCACCAGGTATGACTTTCAATAATAATTGTAGGGGGAATATCGTGTTGTAAGTAGTAATACCATCAGTGATTCAATTTTTGTACGAGTCTATCCATTCATTTCTCAACGAAACTGACACCACTCAATCTGCGGACTCGTGGTTTTTTTCGAAGCAAGTCAGTTGAGTTCAGGAATGAAAGACAGACTGATGAGATGAAATCAATCACGAGTGGAATTTTATTAGACTATTTCACAAACAAAATGAGAGGTAGAAAGTCAGAAATGCGGCAGAATTAGATGAAATTAGAAATTAGCAAAAAAGTTAGTATTTTTATACATTTCTATATTATAATTATAGTAAGTCAGACAAGAAATCGTATATATATACAAGAACACATTCAAAAAATGAGGCACGGTCCAAAATTATACAAAAATACATGACATAATAGATAAAAATACAATTTTAGTAGTGGTAGTAAATAGTAGCAGTAATTGTTAAAATAAAAATTGCGGGTCATACAATATCATAGAATAAAATAGTGGATACGACCTGTAAAGGTACAATATAGCGAACACATGAAAAATTCGATAATCAACATTTTTGTTGCGGTAAATATGAATGAAATAAAAAACACAAGATCACATGTAATTTGTTTATTGGGAATGGGCATAAAAGATCAGTCCAATCATCACAACATTACAAGTTTTCCGGAAATTATAAAATCGTGATATTTTTGTGTGGAGTAGAAACAGTGTGTGGGAAAAATATATTTAACGTATTTTTAGAAGTAAAACGAATAAAATCAACAGAGTCGAATTACCTCTTCACTCCACACGTTTCCACCAAGTGGAAAAATGAGGGAAACATCTGTCAGCAAACAACTATTTCCCTCGTTAATACCATGACGAACATTGAACTACATCTGACAGATATTTGAAAGCCATTTCCCGACAAAAATTCAATGAATTGTACAATAACAAAATGCCACTGAGTATAAAAATTGAAAGTAAAATTTAGAAATATCAAAGTCAAAACCTATTATGATAAATTTTTTTAATATCACCTGTTTTCAAAAAAATTATAATTTATGATACATCATTGAAGAGGTAATATCTGGTTCTATTCAAAACAGAAATAGTCTAATGTAGCGCCCATAAGAAAAAATTGTTGTGGCCGAAAGACGAAGCGTCCAGGGTTTCATTGATTATCGAGGCGAGAAATAAACAAACTCTAGTCTCGATGTTTTTCTCGAAGATAATTTCTCGATCTCGATTCGAGACTCTCGAAAACCAAAACTGAATGTTATAAAAAATGCTATGCATAGGTTATAACGTATAACACAAGGCCAAGGCTGCACCAAAACACAGGGTATTACATTTTTTCTGTAAAAAAAATTACGTTAAAATACAGAGGCTATAAATATGCTATGAACTAAAAGCCACGTATAACAAAAAAATCGCCGAGTATCAGCACAAAAATAAACAATATTGTTTCAAAAAATTTTAATAAAACGAATCCGTGATGTATTAATTTATATTTTCTATCCGTTCATTTATAATTTACCTAGGTACGAATGGTGAAAGTTTAAAATTGTTTCTTTGTTCGTGAAGAGAAGAATGTACCAGCACCAGCAACAAACCTATTTTTTTAATCGAAACAGTCGTCTGTTGAAAATTATAGATATTACTCAAATTATTTTATCTCAATAGTAGGGGTCGCAGTACTGCATAGTGAAATTTATGCAAAAATGGTGCCATGAGTCTGCCATAGGAATATCCTGGACTAACATATTTGAAGAATATAATAGAAATAAAGTTTAATTTATGGCCCTTTCCCTTTATGGAATTTCTTTACCCTGAAATTTCTTAGCATAGTTTTTTATTTTATCATTTCTGGCTTATTTAGAGCTCTGAGTTATGGCAGCACATATATTTTTTCGAAATAGAGAAATCTCGAAATAATTTCCCGATCTCGAAAAATCTCGAAGTGTTTTTCTCGATCTCGTTCTCGAAAAAACCCATTAGTCTCGTCTCGATCTCTTCTAGAAATCGAGACGAGACGAAAAATCTCGAATTTCGAGAGTCTCGTGAAACACTGGAAACGTCGGATAGCAAATGTGAAAACACCATTTTGTATCAGGAAAAAAGTGGCAATGTGGAAATACAATTCAATTTTGATTCCTTTGAAAAATAAAGCCAGAAAAAAATAAAAACCATTTTCCAAAATTTCTGTTTATTTCCAAATATCTCCGGATATAAGTACTCGGAATTTCAAAACTCTCAACGGCATATTGTCAGTAAGGTAAATGCGTAATATTGCCCTAATTTAACCATCTTCGTATCTCTTAAAGTTTCCGAGATTCTAATGGTGAGAACCGAATTTGAAACCCTGTATGTCCATCATTTTCTTGAATGAAATCTCGACAAAAAATGCGGAATTTCCGAATTTGATTCAGGAATTTTAATGAAAAAAAAATCTAAATGTAGCTTTCGATATGAAACTTTTATTACAATTTTTTTATTGCAAGGTGCTGGATTTGACGGAGAAGGAGCCAAATATTGGGATGGCAAAGGAAGCCAGGGAACCACAAAACCAGTTCTGTTGAGAATCAACGTCAAAGGGGGTGAATTTTATAACTTCAACTTATTAAATTGTCCATTACGTTGTGCTTCAATTGGTGGCTTTGATGTTTTCTTGAATGGTTGGAAAATTGATGTGGGTGATGCGGTAAGTGAATATTTCAGTTAAACCATATTTAATATGATAGTTATAGTTTGAATAATTGAAAAATTTATGAATTCCAACGCTATGCCATCGTCAATGTGCCATAACTGCTTTGATATATTTTTCTGGATGGCTAAGTTCCTGTGACGTTGAAAATATACTCAAATATTGAATGATACTCATACGTGAGTAGAGAGATAGCCATAACTGTCTGGAAGCTAAAGTTCAGGAAATAGAAACCTCCCAAGATACCAAAACAACGTCAGTTAGAGTGAATGCGCGTTTACCAACTTTGTTTCCCTTTGTTTCAAACCAAAGTAAAGGTTTCAAATAGCCATTTGCACAAAAATATAAAAAGAATATAATAGATGCTGCCAAAAATAAATTACAAAATAATATGGAAACAAGTTAACAACATCACGAAGTATAAAACTATCTATCTAAACTTATCTAATATAATATCGAGTCTGAAAAATTACTCATCACCAAGACTGGACGGCATCTCATTCTATTTGCACTATGTCATATTATAAATTTATGTTTTTATTCTAAATCTATCCCAATACAATGGAAAGAATCAATAACAACCTCAATATTTGAAGCAGAAAATAAAAACTCAGCTACAAATTACCGACCGAACACTGTGATTGATTATTCCTCAAAAATTTTTGAAAACTAACCCGAGATGAGAATCATGAATTTTTGGATAAACATTATGTAGTATCAAACAACCAGTTTTGCTTAAGGAAAAATAAATGTACCTATAAGGCAATATCCCAGCTGATAAATAATGTCACAAACAATTTGAATGCAAACAAGAAGTGTCTAACAGTATTCATGGATTTAAACAAAACATTCAACACTTTCATCTACAAAATATTAGTAGAACGTTTGAATGAAATTATTGGAATAAGAGGTTCTCCACTCAATTCAACCCATGATTATTTATCTTAATGAATTCGAAGAGTAAAAATTAATGGAGCTATCAGTGATCCGTTACCAATTTCAATAGGTTTCCCTCAGGGAACCGTCTTGGGGCCGGTATTTTTTCTGATATTGTCGCAACTCAGTTTTCGCTTGGCATTTTTGAGAATTTTTCAAGATGTCTCACCCAAACCACATTCATCCAAATAATGAAGGAACTCACTTCAAAAATTAAATAAATATTTATTGATTTGAAGAACAGAAAAACAAAACAAGTGTCACACAAAAAAAAGAAATGAACGACCCAACATTGAATAATTAAAACAATGGTGTAAATGACAATAAAAATATGAAAAATGTTCAAATATAAAATCTAACGTTGTGCTGATAGTCAGCGGAGCCAGAGATGGAAATTTCAAGTTCTAATATGCAGGAATATACAGGGTATCCCAATAAAAAACATATTTTTCCATAAACAACTATGGATATCTTATTTGAAAAAATAAGTTACGCACACCATTGTATTATACGTAAAAAAGTGATCGGGAAATGTTTTCATAGAAACAAGAGATTTTTGACAGCAAATTTTCGAAAATGCATATTTTCTTAAAACAGGCTCTAATTCAGAAACGATGATAGATATCGATATGCGGTCTACACCATTGAGTTCGTCATAAAATTTGACCCTCAGTTTTCATCTAACTTGTCTTAAAACAGGAATTTCCCTTCAAAAGTGTTCAATTTGCCTCACTATGTGCCTATTGATTCACGATCGTTCAATGAACACATTCTGATGACGTCAATAGAAAAAATTATTTTGTGTTTTTTTCCATGCAGGGTAGTCTCGGAGTCAACACTGATGGATTCGACGTATCCGGTCAGAATATGACCATAATAAACTCCTTAGTAACCAATCAAGACGATTGTATAGTTGTGAATCGCGGTACAAACATGTATTTCCAAAACATTTATTGCTCTGGAAGTCACGGGATCAGCATAGCCGTAGGAATCGACGCAGAAATATATGAAAACAATGTCGTTTCCAATATCACCTACGAGGATTGCACCCTTGCCAACTCAACCAATGGAATACACGTGAAAACAGTAAAGGGAGGCGGACCTGGTTTGATCGAAGATGTAACGTACAACCGTATAACGTTGATAGGTGAGTGTTTTTCACCGATAATTTTGGCGAATATTTGATGTCCATAGAATTTTTTTATAAAAATCTCGATATATCGACAGACTGTTTATATGAGCTTTGTAGGTCTAATAGCCCAGCTTTGTTAGTCAAATAAGGGCAAGTATCTCGGAATGAGAGATAGCCAGCTATAAACTTGTATAAACTTTTATTCCAAGGTCTATAAACCTTTATTCCAAGGTCTATAAACCTTTATTCCAAGGTCGAAGGTTTTTGCACTTTTATTGCAAATATCTCGTTTCCTATGAGTTTTATGCTATTTGTATTAATCATAAATATTGTAGAAAATTCAATTTTTTAGTTTTCTTTGAACATTTTTTTCGTCTTTAACCATTTTCGAGATAGAGGGCAAAGCGCGCGCTGTGTTCAACTAACGAGTATCATTCGAGGTCCCGATATATATTTCTGAATAATTTGCATTTTTTATTAACTATCACGTTATAATTGATATATTTTTTTTTCAATAATTCAGTATCTATTCATTTATTAACACAATATTATTGTATCTCTCAACTACGGATATGGGTAACACGCCATAAGATACCATGTAATGAAATTGAAGCCAAAAAAATATCTCTTTCCTTTTCACACATGGGCGCTGAGAAACTACTGCGCAGGCCAAATCTGAAACATGACGAATGTCATACATTTTTAAGGTTGTACTTATTTTGACTTTTTGACAATTTCAACCGTACCATATTTGCAATGAACTATTATTTTTCTATAATGTGGATGAAATGAAGTAGGAATTATCCAAGACGGCCATTAAACTGCGAGTCATTTAAAAATCGATTCATTGATTCATTTGTAACTCTATATAACATAAATAAATTATTATTATATATAAGGATCAGTTCTGGGCCTGATTCTCATCCTTGTATATTGAAATGGCCTAGCTGCTCTCTCCACTCAAGGAAATTTAACGATTTCGATGGAGTTCTGATCAGTGGCATTTTGAGACTTCCTGAATCCAGTGGTGTAGTCAGAATATTGATAAAAGTAAATGTTTGTGGTATATTTCGAAATCAGCTCGTTGAGATATATTCGAGAATGGTTTGCGATTTTGTGAGGAATAAAAAGTAACATTTTTCGAAATTACGATCGTGCCAAGGAATTTTCGACGTTTAATTCCTTTTTTCTGCTAAACCTTGTGTCTAAGCAAATACAAATCGTAGATTTTCTGAACCAGCATGAAATTTTGGGTATATAGTGCGGATTTCAAGTGATTATGATGATTTTGTATTTTCATGATTTTTTGGACTTTTCTCCTATTTTCGAGTAATTTGTTTCTTTCGTCGATCGACTTGAAATCCACAGAGTGGGACGCCACCAGGGCAAGACACTGCGGGAGATGACTACGTCAGTAAACTACGACAGCGAATGGACGACATCCATGAACGGGTCCGTTTGAACATCCAGAGTGCCAGCGACAGAATGAAGGAGACCTACGACATCAAGGCCGATGCTGGTGGATATCAGATAGGTGACCTTGCCTGGCTGTACAACCCTAAACGTCGCCGTGGACTATCACCGAAGTTTCGGAACTCGTGGGAAGGTTCATATAAGATCATGAAAAGGATAAACGACCTTGTCTATCGAATACATAAGCCACCACGAGGAAAACCTAGGGTGGTCCACTTCAATAGGTTGTCCCCGGAAACCACGACCAAGTCCGCACCGTCAGACCACCGGAAGACGAAATGACGTTCCAGAGGTTTATGTCCCTGTACTCAAACGGACAGAAGGTTCAACATGGGGTAACCCGAGAGGAGCCACGAGTCCTTTTCAAGGTGCCTGCAGACTACGCGTTAGCTCACTATGTTGCAGAAGATCTCCAAATGTCCAAAGGCATAGCCGTAGTATTTTCCAAGAAGTTCGGTTACCAAGAAGCATTCTCGAGATAAGCCGTCTTATGAAGATGTCTTTTTGAACTTCCTCCACGTTCGTACTCAGTTCCGGCATTGAATTTCTGTTGAAAATTTCTGGGATATGCACAGAATCAATTCGCGTTTGTAACTCACAAAATGTTTCCTTTATTTTGTACATTTCTGCCTCAATTCCTTCTTTGACTTGGTCACTTACTGTCTCTTTCAATTTTTCCATTTCTGTCTCTATAGTTCCCATCCTTTTTTCCAACCGAGTCGCCACACCACAGACTTCTTCTTTCAAGCTTTTTGAATTTTCCAGAAGCTCCTCCCTCAGGTCATTCGAATTTTCCAGAAGTTCTTCTCTCAAATTCTTTGAGATTTCTAGAAGTTCCTCTTTCAGGGTATTAAAATTTTCTAGAAATTTGTCTTGGAGTTCCTCTTTCAGACTATTCGAATTTTCTAGAAGTTTTTCTTCCAAGCTCTTCGAATTTTGAAGAAATTTATCTTCCAGATGGACGAATTTTGTTGAAGTTCTTTCAGACTTACGGAATTTTGTTGAAGTTTGTCCTACAATGGTTTCGTGTTCTCATCGAGTTTGTTCATTATAGAGCTCAAATCTATTCCAGAAACTTCGAACAAAAATGTTTCGGGGTCTTCTCCTTCTTCAATCAGTCCATCTGAAAGTCTTTTCTGGAGTACGGCCTTTTTTCCAGTTGTTTCTAACTCACGCTCCTCTAACTCTTGCTTTAATTCACTAATTAAAGTCAACTAGGTGAACTCTCTTCGGAAACATTTTGTTTCTTATTGTCTTTACCGAGATATCAGTCTGTTATTTATTTCACATACAGTTTTCAGTTTATTTTCCTGTGACGCGCAAAACTGTCAACTACGCAGACACAATAATATTAACGGGTCACTAGTCTATTAGGTGTGATAAACTTTAACACTTATTTATTTTAAACACCCGATTATTTTAAACTGCACTTAACTAATTCTTCTAATTTATTTAAAACACTACTTAAAACAATTATTCACTGAAATATAGACTTTCTAACTTCAAATTTATTTCTACTGTGGCCACGGCAAATAATAATAATAGCCGTCCTCTACCCGCACAGGCTATGCCTTTGGGTACACTCAACGAGTGTTTATGAGGGAGTATTATTATTCTCAGATCGTAATATGAAAATTAACGATATTTATGTTGAATATCTATTTTCATCGTGGTATAATGTAACTTGTTGAGCAAAAAAAGTTATTTATTCGCCAATTTCTGAACCTGAAGGAACTTTCTGTATATCAATGTTCACTTTTGTAGTTATTCAAAATAATTAAATACGTTTTATAACTTTTCAGGTGTGAAAGAGTACGGGATAAGAGTCCATCAAGATTATCCAGCTAACGATAAAAAACCTGAGGGGAACGTACCAATCAAAGGATTGAAATTATCACATGTAAGAGGTACCATGTCAGGCTCCAAGTCAACACCGGTAAACGTACTATGCGCATCTGGAGCATGCTCTGACTGGACATGGTCAGATATTCAGGTATCTGGGAATAAAAAGCCTTGTTCAATGAATTATAAGCCTTCTGGATTCTCTTGTTGAGTTGAAAATAAACATGATGTCGATACTAGGTATTTGTTTTTTTCTTATTCTTCTCCATCCCATGACATTGAAAATACAACGAATTTTTTAAATAATTTTTCACAATGGTAATAAATATTCAAATTCGAGTATATCCATTGGGATCTTGGTAACGGTGGAAGAAAGAGCGGTGGTTGAAGGGAGGCAAAGTAGCGTATTTCAAAGGTCAATTATGCGAGTTTAAAATATCTGATCTAGCTTCTTTATTCCTGGAGATATACAAGAAAAATCGAATGCTTTGAAATATTTAGGAACTATACAAGTGATATTGAATTAGTGTGGCGAAATATTCAATCTTTTCTTCTAACGAGATTGTAATTTTTTTGGATTTAGCACATAATCTCACCTAGGCAGAAGTTATGATCTGGAGGACTGTTTTTGGTAACAAAAAATACTCAAAAGTACCTCCATGAGTTGATTCCGAATCATAACACCAAAATAAAATGCAGAGAGTTTCTGACTTTTATCTTAATAAACTTTTGAAATCGGCTTGAAATTTTTCATGATTTCTAGGGGGTCTACCAATTTCATCATTCTGAAACATTTGACGTTAGCGAAATTGCTCTATCTTTAACCGTTCTCTACTTGACAAGTTCATCTGGACTGATATCCCTTAAAAACGTATTCTTCTCTGAATATGGAGATTTTTTCGCAACCCTCACAGTTGAAAATTAATAGAAAGGGAATGTATGATACTATATCAATTTTTATGTCAAACCTTGAATCTAAGCATTAATGATTGAAGGGGCAAGTGGAAGAAATATGTGTTTGTGACAAAAATAGGTTTTAGTAAAGTTAACGTCCTTGATGTTTAATGTAACATAGCCCCGTCTACCAATGTGCATCTGCTCAGATATGAAGAATGGAAGCAAATCCTGATGGGGCAAGTTACATAGATAGATAGATAGATAGATAGATAGATAGATAGATAGATAGATAGATAGATAGATAGATAGATAGATAGATAGATAGATAGATAGATAGATAGATAGATAGATAGATAGATAGATAGATAGATAGATAGATAGATAGATAGATAGATAGATAGATAGATAGATAGATA